>CM062600.1:11569499-11908057 GCA_031468815.1 Morus bassanus | reverse complement strand
TCCCCCCTCCTCCTCCTCCTCCTCCTCCTCCTCCTCCTCCTCCTCCTCCTCCTCCTCCTCCTCCTCCTCCTCCTCCTCCTCCTCGTAGCGCGGTGGCGGCGAGCAGGCTCCGGCCGCGGCCCCGCAGCTCACCGCCGAGGCGGCGCGGCCTCCCCTCCGTCCCTCGGTCGCTGCCCGTACCCGGCGCGATGTCGGGCGGCGCGGCGGGCGCCCCCAAGCCCCTCCCGTCCTCCGGGCCCAAGTCGCTGCGGGAGATGCCGCATCCCCTGGCCACGTCCAGCAGCGAGGAGATGGGGCCGGCGCTCACCCCCAGCCCCGACCTTCTCCTGCCCCGCAGCATCGCTGACAAGGTACGGCCCGGGGAAGGGACGTTGAGGGGGGGCTCTGCCTTGGAGAGGAGGGAGAAGGGCTGTGCCTGTGTTTCCCCACCTTATCCCCCTCCCCGGCTTCATCCCGGGCCCCCCGCGGGGAAGTGAAGCCCGGGGCGCTGCTGGCATCCAGTGCAAGAGCTCGGGGCTGCCCGAGGGGGAGAAGGCGCCCGGTGCGGTGGCTGCAGGCGTCGTGTCCCGCTATGACAGCGACCGGCCGGGACACCGGCGCTCCCTCTCACCGGAGTGGTTGTGAGAGGCAAGATTTTACTCTCCGTATCCTCCTGTGGGTCGTACCCTCAACAAACGGGTCTGAATGCTTCAGGAATTGCAACTCCTTCCTGTAGCCCTCACCGGGAAGGCTTGGAGCTGCCGTTGTTTCCTTACCACACAGCTTGCCATCAGCTTGTCTGCGATTGTCCTCTCCAGAGCTGAGCTCCTGCTCGCTTCTTCACAGGGGTGTAATACGGAAAGGATGCTGTTGTAGGAGTATTTGTGCCTGCTTTCCCTTCCCGAGCTCCGGTGTGAGTCCGCAGGATGCTAGCAGGCTTTGTAAAGTGCCTTGCTCGTGTGCGGGCCTTGGATGTGACAGTTCCTGAACGTGAAAGCAGTAGTAGCAGCACAGCACCACTGATCCGTTAACTACTATTGCAAGGACTTGGTATCTCTGTGGGCAGACTTCCTAAAATGTGTTAAGGTAGGATTTCCTGGAAGCAAGGGTTGCAAGGGGTGAGATCGGTTTGCAACTTTATAGTAAGCAGTTCTGATCCAGCTGGTGTGCGTGCAAGGCGTTACAGAGCTGCTGGTGGCAAGAGGTGCTTCCTGTGGCTGGTGTCCTGGGGAGTGTGGAGCTGCTTCTGGGCAGGACGGATCAGCTAGTCTTCACAAGCCTCGGGGCTGCCAGCAGCATCTGGTCCGATACACTCCCATGCTCTCAGGGAATGAGTCAAGGTAGCCTGGCCTCTTTCAGGTGTCACCTTCTGCTGCCTTGAACCTGTGCTGTACAGATTCAGCACTTGTTCCTGCCGATGTAAGGAGCTCTCTCCTTGAACATCTGCCCACTGTGGTTCAAGTGAGAAGCAAGGCTTACCTTTGCTCTGGGAACACATGCCTTCATTGAAGAAACTTGTCAAAGAGATGATGGCCCTGTGAGAGAGGGGCTGTGGGAGTAGGAATTGTGGAGTTTTTTGTCTGTGATTGGATTTACGTATGTAACTAGGTTGCTCTCTGACTGACCTGTAGCAATAGGAGTTGGCAGCTGCCTTCAGGGGAGCTTCTCACAGCCCAGGAGTGCAGCAGTGGTACTGTCCATCCACACTGCTGTGTAGCTGGTGGGAAGCTCTGTTCTGAGGAGTAGCTCACACCCTGTGATTCTTTCCTCGGCTGTATTAAAGAGCTTTTTTGCTTTTGGAGCACAAGGAGGCTCCTCTTCTCTTTACTGCTTTAAGGTGCCTGAGAAGTGTATTAGCATCCCTGATAACCTACGAGCAGAAATAACCTCACTAGCCTCAGGCTGTGATCAGCTAACTTCTCAGTAGGAAGATTCTTGCCCAGTTTTTCCATTAGCAACACAGATGAAGTCTGTCTTCTAGTACCTGCATGTAGAACTGGCCTGTGCTAGGCACTTGGCAGCACAGAAGTACTCTAATGGGGACAACAAAAAGGGGCTGAGGTAAGCGATTTTTAGACTTGAGAGCAGTTCTGTGGTTGACCTGGAAATGACACTAGGGTAATGAGCCTTGCAGAATACAAGGATTTCCAGTAGGAAGAGAGCAGCGCTTTTTTTTTTCTTCTAGCTGAATTAGCAGAAAAAGCCAAATGTCTGATCCCTCTCACAGAAGGACTCCAACAGCTCTGCTGTTTGAGGGATGCCCCTTCTTCTGCTTAATACCTGAAGCACTTGCAAGTGAAAAATGAGTTGACTTCTTTCCCACCTCAGGAAAACCTTCAGTGAACAAACAGGTGTTCCTAACTTTAAGGCAGTAGTAAACTTCAACTGTTTGCACTGCATATTGAGTAGTCTAGAGAGTGAGTACAGTAAGCGGAGGTAGATAGGTAAAACCATATTTTAGGTGGTTAGTATGTCTCTTGGTCTTAATTTTTGGTGGTGGGCCATTAATTTCTTGAAAGGCTGGCTCACTAATTAGCTAACAATGTGAGGATAGCTCCAACAGTTGGGTAACAGAGGGGGGTCAGTATTCAAGTCTGACTCAGGCTTAAAGCTCTGCAGCTGTTCTTTATTGATTCTGGAATAGGAGCTGTGCTCGTCTACTCTCTTGGCCTTTCCAAGGGCCTTTCTGGAGAGCCTGGTGGAGATTGGCACTGCAGAAGTTTAGGTTGAAGTCTCCTGCTTCAAAGTGGCTCTGAGTTGGCAGGCTTCTGTAAGGACCACTGTCCATAACCAGGCCTGTATTACGACATCGCTCTGAAAAAGGGATAGTGGCAATAGCTGACCCATTGCCGTGAAACAGATAACTTGCTTTTTCTGCATTCTTTTTACCGGCTCTGAGCAAATACTTCCTAAACACAGCTGCAAGATGAAAGTACTGAAGTCCTCTGAGGGGAGGAAGTGCATAAGTAAGGGAAGTTGTCTGCCTGTAAAGAAGTGTTTCAATTTCCACTGCCACAGTTGTGCAGCCTGAAGTGGTTGAACCTCTGACATCACTGCTTTGCATTCTTTAAAGAATGCTTTCCTTGCTTTTTTGGAGCCACTGAGTAAGACCACTACTTTATCCTGAGTCAGAGAAACCTGGAGGACAGGAACACTGTCTGCGTGTCTCCTGTTGGTTTTTGATTCAAACTTGGGAACAATCTAGTAGCTTAGACCCTAACTTTGAAGTCTCATAAACCTTTGGTTGCTATTTAAGAGCAGTGACTGATGCTACAAGAGCAGTATGTCATGGGAAAAGGGAAAGAAAACCTGTGCTGTTTTCTGTGGTTCTGAGGCCCTCTAAGTAGACTAGTCTCAAGTTTTCTGAGTCTTATGAAAAGGACTGCAGAGCTTTCATTGTCTGAAATTGCGTCTTCATCCTGAGTTGTAGGAGAGAGCTTTTCTAGGAGTCAGGAAACCTTGACTTCTGAGCAGCATCTAACCTCTTAGATGAAATGGACATTTCTGGCTAAGTACTTGGCTTTCACAGTGATTTTGCAGCAAACATGAAACACTTTAGTTGTAGCTTCTTGCATCTGAAGCGTTTCTCTATTGGCCAGATCTTTCTGTAAAGATCTCTCTGTTCCTCTCAAGTCTGATTGCATAAAACATCATTTGTCCTGATACCTGCCCATCGTCAGCTATTTTGAGTTTATTCTCCCTTTACCCTTGCTAGCCTTCAAATAAAGAGACAGCTGATGCTGAACCTAAGCAGTACTGACCTCCACCCCCCTTTTTTTTTTTCTGGAATCAGGTGAAAGGGAACTATGCAGGAGGAAACAATCCCTCAGGATGCATGGCAGGGTCCATTGCAGAGTTATCTGTAAAACTGAGTTCTTGCTCTCTTACAGAGGTTTTGGAAGGCATGCAGGCTAATTGAGATCTGCTTTTCAGAGCAGGTCCTACGCAGAGGAAGGTAAGACAAATGGGGAAGTGTCAGTGTGGATTTATCTCTTTTTTTTTATTTTGGAAAAAAAAAGGAAGTCCTGCGTGCATGTGACTACTTGACTGCAGTTCACTAGTTTGTCACTTTCGATAGCAAATCTGTTCTGTGCACTAGAATAAACACTTTGACACTGAGGAGAAAAGGCGTTATTAATGGATTTGGAGCAGAGGTGAAAAGTAGATGGCATTCTGCTGTGTGATTGTACCCAAATGGATGTAGAAGTATGGTAAGACTCAGGATGCAGCCCCACTGAGGCTGTGCAAATCTAATAGCATGCTGCTAACTTCTGGAAGTGCTAGGCTGTGCAGAATTAGAAAGTAAGTGTTCTGTTTGGCTTATTCCCACTGTCCTCTAGCTGTGGTCCTTGTAGTCCCTCTAGATTTCCTAACGGGGTGATGTTGGCTGTTCTTGCTATGGTCTGCCTTGAGACTGACAGCTATCTGATAGGGTCCTGATTCCCAGTACTGGTTTCTTGACTATCACTCCAAAAGCTTTACTGTCCCACCTGTCTTAGGGCTCAGACTCCCTTGTCCTCTTTCAGACATCTCTGACTACCTGATGCTGTACTTGTGGCTTTGTATTTGGCTCTGTTAACACTAGACAGCTGAAGTGAGCTTCAGGGCTATTTTACAGGTAGTATATCAAGCAGAGCTGATGTGGAGTACCAGGCTTGCAATGAATGCATAGCTTGAATTTGCTAATTCATGGAGATGGATGTTAGAACTACAAACTACTACTGCAAACTTCTGGTTACTAACTGAAAACCATTGCTGGCATGTAACTTCCTGCTTATCTGCTTCCAAGCTACCACTGTGGTGAACCCCTAGGCCTGTATTAGCACCTGATCAAGTATAAATACTTGGTATTGCTGGAGTGCTGTTACTTAGCACTCATATTCTGGAAGGGAGCCTGGCAGCTCTCCAATGAAAAATATACTAAGAGTCTGGAACTCTACTTCCAGCCTCCTTGGTTGCCAGTTTAATTATTGCTCTTAACTTCATCCACCCACAGATGAAACCAGTTTGCAGTATAATCTGAAAGCTTAAAATAGATCTGCCTGGGCTTCTGCAAACCTCTTCTCTGACTAAATGAGAACTGTTAGACCGGCACCATGTTTTGTTCTTAAAGTAAGCTGGAGGTAAATTCTCAGTCTTGGAAGAGACTGAGGACTACAGAAAGTCAGGAACTGAAGTTGGTGAACTTGTGAAACAACGTCAGTCTGGATGAGTTGATCTCAGTTCCAATCTACAGGAACGCAAAACTGACAATCACAAAGAAGTTGAGGCTGGAAGGCACCTCTGGATAATCTTCTAGTCCAGCCCTTTGGCTCAGGGCAGGGTGAGCTGGAGCAGGCTGCCCAGGGCTCTGTGAAGTTGGTTTTTGAATAGCTCTCAGGGCAACCTGTTCCTGCATCCAGTCACCCTCAAAGTAAAATTTTTCTCATGTTTAAGTGAAACTTCCAATATTTCCATTTGTGCCCATTGTCTGTTGTTGTGTTGCTGGATCCACTGAAAAAAGTCTGTCACCACCTTCTGTACACCCTCCCATCAGGTAGTTACCCATATTGGTAAGAGCCCCTAAGCATTCTTCTCTCCAGGCTGTTGGCCTTCTTTGCTGTGAGGCATATTGTTGGCTCTTGGTCAACTTTTCCACCAGGATCTGTTGTGTGTGGTGGGTTTTTTGTGTGTGTGTGTGGGTTTTTTTTTTGGTGGGTGGGTCTTTTTTTTCCTCTTTCCTTCTGCCAAGCTGCTTTTCAACCAGTCAGCCACCATAGGGTTATTCCTGCCAAGTGCAGGACTTTGAAATTCAACGTGAGGAAATGCATAGGTACCTGTCAGGCCATTTCTCCAGCCTGTTGAGGTCCCTCTGAATGGCAGCACAACCATCTGCTGTATCAAGCACTCCACCCAGTTCTGTACCCTCAACACACTGGCTGAGGATGTATCCTGTCTCATCATTTACGTCATTATTGAAGGCGTTAAACAGTAGTGGTCCTATTACTGCCTGATGGTGTACTTCACTAATGACTGCCCTCCAGCTGGAATTTGTGGGATCACAACTCTTTGAGCCCAGCAGTTAAGCCAGTTTTCAGTCTTCTTTGCCGTAATCTGCCTAGCTTGTACCTCATCAGCTGTCTAGGAGGATGTTATGGGAGACAGTGTTGAAAGCCCTCTTAAGCTGAGGTAAACCACATTAAAGCTCTCCTCTTGTACACCAGGCCAGTCATATCTTCATAGCAGGTGTTGGGTTTAACCAACCCTTAAGTCTATGCTGACTTCTCATCACCATGTCCTTTGTGTGTTTGGAAATGGGTTCCAATATTTGCTTGATCACCTTTCCAGGGATTGAACTGAGGCTGACTGGCCCATAGTTCCCTGTATCTGCCTTCTTGAAGGCATGAGTGATGCTTGGTTTCTTCCAGCCCTCAGGAACCTCCCCTCATCACCATAATAAGGATAATTGAAAGTGGCATTACAGTGTCATCATCCAGCTCCCCCAGCACTTGTGGGTTCATCTCATCATGGGCTCATGTCTGTCCAGTTTGTTGAAATGCACCCTAATCTGGTCCTCCCCCCACTGATGGTGAGTTTGCCTTGTTCCAGACTTTCCCACTGGGCTCAGGGGCCTGGGATTCCTGAAGGCTGGTCATCTCAAAAAAGGCTGAGGCAAAGAAAGCACCGAGAACCGTGGCCTTATCTGTGTCCTTTGTCATCAGATTCTCTGCCCCATCAGGACTGCATTTTCCTTGTTCTTTGTTTTGCTGCTAATGTACCTGTAGAAGCCTTTCCTGTTGCTCTTCTCATCCTTTGCCAGATTCAGCTCCATCCCACTACACCTATCGCTTTATGCTCAGAAAGTGTTTCTATGTTCCTCCCAGGTCAACTGTGCTTGCTACTGCCTTTTTAATGCTTCCTTTTTATATTTGAGTTCAGTCAGGAGCTCTGTGTTCATGCATGCAGGTCTCCAGCCACCTTTGCTGGATTTCCTGCTTATTGGGATGGACAGGTTTTGGGGCTGGAGAGGTGTTCCTTGAAGATCAACTAGTTCTGCTGGATGCCTCTCCAGGGTCATGTGCCTTTTTCCTAGTAGATCCCTGAAGAGGCCAAAGTCTGCTCCTTGGAAGTGTAGGGTTCTGATCCTGCTCTTTGCTTTGCTCCCTCCTCTTGAGATGGAGCTCCACCCGCTCATGACTACTGTGGCCGAGGCAGTCCCCTGCCTCCACAGCCCTGACTAATTCTTCCTTCTTTGTAAGACCGAAGTTCAGCAAAGCATCTCCCCTATCAGCTTATCAATCCCCTGTGTTGGGCAGTTGTCACCAGTGCACTTCAGAAACCTTCTAGATTGATGTCACCTTTGCTGTGTTGTCCCTCCAGCAAATATTGTTGTGATTCAAGTTACCTGTAAGGACTTGTGAATGTGAGATGTCTTCCAGTAAATCCTTGTCCTTGTCTGCAGAAGTGCTTGAAGGACACAGGAATGTTGTTTTCCACCTAGGACAGTAGGATTGCCCATTTGGTTGAACTGAATTTCAGAATTCACCTATTTATGAAGCTGTTCTCCTGGCTTTTTGGGAAATCCCGTGGTTCTCTTCTCCCAGTCACTGCACTGAATGGGGAGGTTAAGTTGTGTGGTAGATGTGTGTTAAATTGCTGAACCATGGTTCTTAGGCCCGGAAGTTTTTAGGTACAAGCACTTGTCTGCCACATGCTTTGTAAGTGGGCCATCAGCTCTCAAAAGGCTGAGGTGAGTTGTCTTTGAACTCCACTTCTAGATGGCTGTTTAAAGGAACTGCCGTCTCTTCTGTTGCACTGTGTGTGTGTATGCACGTGTGTGCATCAGGCAGCTCTTTTGTAGTCTCCTAGTTAAAAGAACTGGCTTAAACCTGGCATGGTTTTCAGCTTGCCCTCAGTGCTCTGCCCACAGCCAAGCTGCTGGCTGAATCCAGTTTCCCATCTTTCATAATGGTGGTAACTAGAACTCCTTTCTCTAGCTATTTAATCTATCGAACTCATGATATTGCTTGGATAGGTTAATACTGTGGTACCTTACTGAAAAGAAAGCCTGCTAGTCTCCTCTTTGCTTGTAGCCAGTCTGGGGTTTGATGGTGTATAAGCATATATAACAATACAGTTGCCTTCATTTATAGAAAGAGGATTTTATTGGTAAGGGTGCTTTAATGGTATCTTACAATGTAGGTGCTCTAGTACTGTTGTAAAACTGTAGTCAGTGGTCTCTTTATGATTGACAATTTCCCAGTACAGTGAGTGTCTCTGGAGTTGGCAATTCCCATCTCTTCTGAACAAGATGAAGTATGGCTAACACTTAACTTGGGACAAATACGTGCATCAACATAACTGTCTTAGTACTGTTACTTTTTTAATCTTTCCATCTGGTAAAACTGAACATAGGTTCTACTGTGTAACAGTATTATTATTTTGTGGTTCTTATTTCAACTTAATGGAGGGAGGGGTATACTTTGAGGTTGAATTCAGTGTTGCACAGCTTTTATAATCTTTTCAACAGGATTGGCTCATACTTAATGAGACAGAGTATTGAAAACAGATATTCAAAACGTACGTAGAGGAACTTGGTTCTTCAGATGGGTTTCAGAAGGGTGAGTCTTGGCAATAACTTGTCAGCCATGGCGGAAAAAGTTATGCTTGGCGGTCGGAAAGAATCCTCCAGGCTGCCTGTGCTGGAATGCCTCTAGCCTACCCGAGTTGCTCAGTGCTCTCTGAGCTCCTTCATGGGGAGAAGGGGATAACCAGACTGATTAAGAAGCTCTCTTTACAGCTGTGAGGGCACACAATTTTCTTATTGGTGCCACAGGGGCTTGTGATAAGCATCAGGCAGCATGTCCCTGTAATTAATGATGGGAGGGGCAGTGGATAAAGACCAAGGCTTTCCTATTGACACACTATGATCTGGGAGACATCAGTTCCTAGATTAATGTGCAAACTATTGTCCTGGTGTCTTCTGGCATTGTGGACTGCCCTTGTGGTATCTCAAATGGATCGTCTGGCTGTCACACTAGTCAGTCTCTTCCTTATCTGAGTGGAGAGCCTGGTTTCTGTAAAGTAGGTCAGGAGACAAGACAGGAGCTTGTGTGGTGCAGTGGGATGTAACTTGGTACATGAAAATCTACTTGCAACACCCAAGCTGCATCTTTGAGATTGTAATTTGCATGTGCTTTCAGTCTGCAGAAGACAGTACACCAATTAAGAGCGGCATTTGATCTCATGTATTTCCCAGAATTAATTTCACTGAGGCTTGTTCTGTGCCAATCTTGAGCAAGATCTTAAATGCTGAGCTGTACTGACTCTTTAAGCTGTGGCTGACTTGACTGCCTGAGCCTGGGTTGCAGTGCAGCTGAGACTCCAAGCTCTTGTGGCTGGGGAAAACTACTCCCATCAGTAGGATGAAATGGGGCAGAAAGCTCCAAACTCCACCTTGAAGGCAGTGGCAGCTGTGATCCTGAGGTAAAGGCTGGGTGAATTTACTCTTAGGGAGAATATACTCTTAGTGAATTATCGAAGAACTCTGGGGAACCTGTTTCTCTTCCAGTTACTAAGGGCAATAACTGACAGCAAGGAAGCTACTAGCAATGCCCTACTGAAGGTGGAAAACAAATCCAGTGAGCTGCAACTCATTAAAAGAGTTAGCATTTCCAATGTCACTCCAACTTAAATTCATCTGTCAAACTGTTTATGGGACATGTTTTATTTTTTAAATTGGGGGGGGAAGGAGAAAGAGGTGTTGCCCTCAGCTGTAGATGATGTTATAATGCCAAAACTGTTGACTGTCAACCAGATATTTCACAGGAATGATGAAGTATCTGTCTGAAATGCATGTAAGTGACATGGGTTAGTGGAACTAGCTGAAATTGTTCTGAAAATAAAGGCAATAATCCAAAATTCGTACAACAGGCAAGGAAAGAGCTCAGCCAAGAGCTATATTTAGAGTGGTCCTCAAAGCATAAGTTCCTTTGGAGAACATCACTGTCTTACAGTTGTGTTCAGAGCTTCTACACTGCTTCTTCTATGAAGCAATAAGCAGTAGGTGAGAAGCTACTCTGGAAGTGAAAGTGGTGGTGTCTCTAACCCCTAACGATGGGCTTCTGCTGGACTCAGGTTCGTAGTTTTATATATCTTACGTTGAAGAGAACTACAGTAGCGTGTGGGAGCAAAGACATCACAAAAAAATGTAGTACTGTGCTCTCCAGGAAAATGAACAAAATGTAAATAGCAGCTGGCTTTACTTGCCTTCTAGATGATACCCTCAAATTAGGGAGTGCAGACCCTACTGTGAGGATGACAACTGCTCTGCCTGTCATGGAAAATAATAGTTGCAGTGGTCTGTAGTGTTACTAGTGATGGGATGGCTTACAGCACTGAAGCACATGCTTTAATCCTGATTCTTAGTCTGTGCTCTGACCTCAAACTGAATTTAAGTCTGAAAAAACAAGCTCTTTTAAGTGACCCTAACGCTGCATATCTGATGAGTAGATAGTCGCCTCTTAAAGCCAAAATACTAGCGAGGGGTGAAGCTTCTCTCTGTCATGTCTACCAGGAAAGCTGCTACTACACTGGTTCAATGCCCTGTCTGCATGGGAAGGTGTTGCCTTACACTGCTTGAATGGAACTTGCTGTATCCTTCTGAAGGGCCTTTTAGGCTATAAAAACCCCTATCTTAAAGTCTGTCTGTGTAGTTGGCCTCACTTTTCCAGTGAGCTTGAATGATGTGATGTGTTCCTTAAAAGCAATATGCTGCAGTGCAGGTGTTGCTCAAGGGCAGAGAAGCCTCTTCCCCCTCAGTGCTGCAGATGGTGTTAGCAACAGCTACTTTCAACTAGTTTGGTGAAAGCGCTGACATGTGGGAATGGTTAGTGATAGGCTGCCTCAGACAATACTCAAACCCATGCTTATCTGGGTAGAACTGGCACCTTTGCTGTAGCTTTTTAGATGCTAGTATAAGGCAAATTTTAAGTGAAAATCTTGGATACTGTCAAGACAAAGCTGTGTTTTGGATTGCTGCTGGGAAAACCCCTGAAAAATTTTAATCACTACTGTTTTTTGCCAGTGATCAGCTTGGCCTCTTCAGTATTTTTATGCTGACTTTCAGTGTGCTAACTATCTTGCTCCTGGATCAGTGTACTTCACTTGAAGCCATGTGTGCCGAACACCCGTATGTGCCTCAGTAGCTGTCGGGAGCCTAGGCCATATAAATAAAGGGTGTTTCTGTAGATGAATTAGTCTGTAGATCTCACGCCTTGTTTTTTCCCTCCATCAGTCTCTAGATAGTTTTCATACTGTGAGGAAATACTGCATGACTACTTTTCCTTGTTTGCTCTCCTTAAAGCAGGGAGCGAAGCAGTCGTACTGTGTGGTTTTTGTGTTTTGTTTTTTTCCCCAACAGATATGCACTTTGTTTATTTTACCCTTCTGGGAGCCAAATGCTGTTCTGCTGGAAAATGTCTTGTTTATCAGCAAATGTGATGGAGGGCTATCCCTCAAATTGCACCTGTGTAAACTAACTCTGAGAGCTCCTTCAAGAGCACACTCCTCCAGCTCTTCCAGGGTTTGAGATGAAAACATGAGTTCTCCCCTTTCAATATCTCTGCATCCTTTACTTGCACAGTGATATCTTGTCAGTCTGACTTGCTCTCATGAAACCTCCACTGATCTTGTGTGGGGAAATGCTAATGCAACTTATCTAAAACAGCGAACATGAGGAAACCCATACTGTAGTGCAATATGGAAGAGTATTCTTGCTTGTTTAAATGAAGTATTCACCAAGATACTACAGTGCTTTCCAGCACTCCATCATCTCTTTCTTTCCTGTTTTTTATCTCAGCTTCTCCCCAGTCCTTTGCATCTGTTCACATTTAAAAAATATTACTGTTTGCTCTTAAATCCTCTCAGCCAAATTGGCACTTTGGTGACACTGGATACCTAGATAACTGATGCAGTTAAACCTACTTCTAGAGTGTGAACAGGGAAAAAAATGCTGCATAGTATGTCTGCAGAGCTTTACACAAAGCCGTATGTCTCTAGGAGAAAGCAGTTTAGTTTGGACAAGCTTAACAACTGTTCCATCTGTAATCAGATATAAATCTGGCTTCTTGGATTGGGAATGATGCCTAGTCATATGCTGGATTCAAGTTTTCCTGCTCATGGTCTGAATCCTGGCTGCTGCTTTGCTATTTAGAAGGTCAGAGCTCTGGTTCTGAAAACAAAGCTTTAAACAAAACACTGGGTGCATTAGGCTAGTTCATTAACAAGGTGCTCTTTAGCATGTTAAAGTGGGCTATGATGTTCCTGTGCACACAGCTGCAGAACCCTTGTGATAATAATTCAAGTCATATAACAACGTTCTTGAAACAAACTCCTTCCAGATGGACATGGAACTTGACAGAGCTAGAGGAGAGTAACTGGAGACTTGTCTTCAGAAACATTTAGAAAAATAGAGACCTTTTGAGTCATCTAGCTTCTGTCATTTGTGGAGATTTTTGGGCTCTGAAGGTAGAGTGGACTTGGTGCCTGTTGTCTTCTACTGAGAACTGTAGATGGAAGAAAGAACCTTTAGCTCCGCTAAAGGGTGCATGTCCAAGTCTGCCCAAATGTTAAAGTCTCTTGCTTTCCTTTGGGTCACAAATACTTTTCTGCTGCTTTCCACAGCTTAAACATAACTGAACTAATCTTGCTGGACAGCTGCCAGGCTGGCTTTTTGCTTAGGAAGATAGATAAAGCTTTCTGTGAGGGCTCTAGTGTTCTGTAAACAGATGTAGAAGCTAACCTAGGATCTGGGACTGTTCCTTCCAAGAGAACAGTTCATCCTGTGGATGTGTTAAAATACCTCTTTGCATTTAAAATAGCTCCCAATACTGTGGTAAGGTATAAGATGTGGCAAACATCCAGTTACTCCTTGCACTTTCTTTCCTGTTCAAAGGGTATAGTGAAGTACATGCCAGGTTAGTGGGAGTTAATAAGACAAAAGTATGTCTTATCACTTCACATTTTGCCTGATTAATGTCTGCTCCAAATAACAACCCACTTCATCTGCCAAATGCCCGGCCCCCAAAGCCTTTTGACCTTTTGTGCACAAAGTAGCACAGTAACGTGGTTTATCACTAATATTGAAGGACTTCTCTTAACTGCTGTAAAACATCTGTGAGCAGAGTGTAACCTGAACCACACTTAGATTTAGTGTGATATTGCACAGTTCTTATTCCAGACTACGAGAAGAGGCTACCCTCTTAAGGACTCTGTGAGAAGAGAGACATAAAGCCAGACTGTGTGAACAGATGGTCTGATGTGGTACTTGACACCTTCTTGTGACACTTCCCTTTACCCCTGTGCACAGGAAGACTGAAACTGAGCTGTATTGTAGCTAAGTCCCTGAAGGCTTCAGCAACAGAGGTAGGAGATGGCTTATTGCTCTTGCTGAAAATGCTGTTTACAGGAAACGCTTCTATGCCCACATTCTTGCTCTGGTTAGCTTAACTGTGATGAGTTATGGGAAGACAAACCACAAAGTGAAATAATCCGTCCTATAAAACTTGGCTGTTAGCCTCAGGAAAGAGGTGGCAATCCCATGACCTGCATGAGAAGGCTTGGAAAGTGCTCATGTCAATTATGTAGTGTCTCTGTGAAGCTTGTTCCAGTGTTTCTCTGTCCAGCCAAAGTGCAAAGAACCACTGTTCAAAGTATGATACCTTAATAAGCAAGAATGTTCCCAGGTCTTGAGTGGTACCAAACTGCATGCCATTGCAATCAGCTGCTGAATCTGAAATTCATATTTTTTCAGGGATACTGAGGAGTCTGTCTCCAGGCAACTCTGACCTACAGAGCAGAAATGCTAGTTTGAGTGATGAACTCCAGAACAAAGTCATCAGACTCATGGATTGGCAGCATGCTGTACTCTGACACCTATTTGAAATATCCTGAGAGCAAATTGATCCAGTCTTTATCTAGTGGCTTTTTTGTTAAATGGGCAGAATACCAGTGGTACTGCTGGAACTGTAGAGGCTCGGCTCGGACCAGGCATGGTATACATGCCCCATTAGAGTTAGGGGCTTTCTGCCCAACACTGCAGGGCGCACAGACTCGCTGCATAATAACCTCCAGGGCTAGGAAGTAAAAACCTGGGCTTGTGTCCTCAACACCCTGCACTGTCCCTCCTCTGCTAACACCTTTCCAGGTAAGGACAAGAAGAATTGCTTCTGATTTGAGCTTAGTCTGTATTGCTCTTAAAATAGCCTCAACCTTGCAGTCTGATTCTAATGATTAATATAGTGGAAAACACTGACCTTTTGTGAGGGTATAATCTTGTTCCTTGTGAGTACACCCACACATACTATACTCTCCTTCCCATTACTGCAGGAGAAGGATGTCAGGAGCTGGTGTACATGTAACCACTCTACTCTTTCCCCGGAGGGTAGGCCTAGCCTTAGAAGTTGATTCTCACAGGTCTTATCAAACTACAGCCTAGCACTGTTGTGTTTGTGGATCAGTGTAGCAATGTGGTACTTCCTCCTGGGAATGAATTGGGTTTTTGAAGTGTGTGTGTGTGGGGGGGGGTTGTTTTTAAACTTTGTAGAGGAATACTGCCTTCTTATCCTCCCTTCCCTACTGTGTCCAGAGCATTCTCCCTTCTCTGCAGTCTGGATCCCCACTTCAGTCACTCTTGCCTTAAAGTAGCTGCCCAAAGACAAGTGAAAGAGAAGGGGACATGCAGTATCTTGTATCTACCTCAGATATGTGTGGGGAAACAACGGTGACCTGTAGTAAACAAAGTATGATGCTGATGCCTGGTAGAGAATGAAACTGAATGTATAAAGGGGAAGGAGATGCTTTTTCTTCTTCCCTTGTTCTCTGTCGGAAGAGAAGTTTAGGTATTTGTCTGTAGCTGGTATTGGGTCATAGTCTTGTGCAGACTGAGATTTCACTATATAGTTTCTCAATGAGATCTTCTAATAGGATACTAGGCTTTCAGTGACAGATGAACTGATCTAGATGCACTGGAGGATGGAAAGGTGCTTTCTCTTTCTAGGCAGAGCTGACCTGTACAGGCCAGGGGCAGAGAACTCTCTAAACAAAAAGTACCTGCTTTCAAAACTTTCTGGGGTGAGTCAAATAGTGCTGTGAACAGGTCTGTGAAAGCCAAGTTAATGCAAGTTTTTATAGTGTTCTTAAGAATATTTATATCTAAACTGTTATAGTTTTCCAGTCACCAGCAGCAATTCTGTTATGACTTATTGTTGTGTACTGAAGGTATGAAGGTAAGACTGTTCCAGAAACCAGCTGCAATTGTGTGGAATTGTTGCCCCCGTGATGGGACTGTATCTGTGATTATGTTGCTGGGAAATGGATGGCAAAAAGCAACTGAATGCCTTGAAACACAAGGAGAAAGGTACATCACTCAATTTCAAAAGCAAAGCAGTGAGGCTGTAGGAGTAGTACAAGCCTGGCTGTAAGGTCCCGAAGTTAGGCAGGGATGTTTGGTGTTAAGTGCACCACTTGCCTCTAAACAGCAACATTTCTAAATGTCTCTTACTGTCATCTAATACTTGTCGAATGAGAGCAATGTGCTTGCAACATCAGGTGGTTTCAGGCAATCCCTTTCCAGAGATGAGCTTATCTGTGCTTGGAAGACCTAGCTGAACCACCTCTTCCACTTCCTTCAGGGACTACTGCTTAGATAGCAAAGCTATCAGGTTAAGCTGTACGCTTGCTTCAGGCAGGGTAGGTGAAAAACTAAGACTCAGTTTGTAGAATCTGCAGTATTGACTAGCTGCACTTAACTCAGCAGGAAACTGCATGATCTTCACTTGAAAATAACCCAATACCTGCAGAATTTTAGACCTTTTTTTAGCCTTCAAGGGTTGAATCCTGGGTGTTCTCTTTGAACTGCTCCATTGGGGGAGGCTGTCATCCAGAAGACTGAATACCAAGCTCCTGAGGTTTTACTTTATGTGTATCCAAGCTGCTCTGCAAATCCAGAGTCTTGGAAAATCTCCTGGGAGAATGAAGGAGGGAGAAGATGACATCAGTTGGAAACTTCCCAGCTCATTTTGCATCTCACATGCAGACTTCAAGTTTATAAAATTCAGCTGAATTTTAAACTTGGATGAAGTGAACTTCTTGATAGATTTAGTATTTGTTTCTGGGCAGGCTAACTAGTCAAGGTGTTTGGACTGCATAATACAACAAAAGAATGTGAAGCTGCTTCCTTACCAGATAGCAGCCTGCATAGCTGGCGGGGCTCATGCATTTTCAACACAGGCAGTTAGTTCCTACTTGCCCTGCACTGTAGGAAACCAAACATGTGCTGCTAGAGTAATCTAATCTCATGTGCCCATAAATTTGGGTGTCTTGAGGAATCCTACAAACTAATAGGAATGTGTGAAGTTTTACCCTTAGGTAAAACTGTGCACAGAAGCCTAGTGCTTAACTAGTAGATCATGAGCCTGAAGGTCTGAATGTTGTATTCTTTCTGCTATAGGTTGTGATCCAGGCCTTGCTAGGCCTTCACCTGACCTGCCTCAGAAGGTGACAAAGCTATAAGGCTGGTGTGAGGACATGAGGGATAGAGGCTAAGGATCTTTGCTCTTTAGAAAAAGCTTTGAAACTTGAGGAGGTCTTCATGGATACTCAATAAGACTTGAAGACAACCTGTCCTCCATTCCATCTGCCTGGCTGCTAGAAGCAGCCTCCCTTCCTCCCCGCTGTGGGACTGCTCAGATTCATGGCAGGCAGACTGTACTGTGACTACCAGGTGCTGTGACGAAAAGGCTTTTTTTTTTTCCTGTGAAGAGCTTTAAGTAGTAGGTACCTGCTGGGACTTGGACTGTGCTGATCTCTGATAATGCAGATAGGTACTTAAAACAGTGGATGAACAGCTACTTTGCACTAAAGGTGAAGCTGATGCATGAG
This sequence comes from Morus bassanus, assembly GCA_031468815.1. Lineage (NCBI taxonomy): Eukaryota > Metazoa > Chordata > Aves > Suliformes > Sulidae > Morus > Morus bassanus. Next base: position 11,891,158 of record CM062600.1, on the reverse strand, counting down.
TCCCTGGCACTGGTGTCAGACTCTGTTATATAAAACAATTAACACTAGTCAGTATTTCAAATGGTTGTGATTATGATAACTACACTGACAGGTAGGAATGCGGAAGGCTTCAGTTCTCCTTTCCTGCTAGGCTCTGCAGGACATACTCCTCTTTCTGTGGTGAAAATGGACTAGAACAGATGATGCAGTTTTGCTTCCCCAACTGCAAAAAATCCTCCAAGTCCCACGGAAGAAAGCCAGTACCAATTAACATGAGGAGGATGTGCTCTGCTGAAAGGATTACAGCCTGAGACAACTTAGATTGCTAGGCCATCTGCTGTGACACTTCAAAGCCTACCTCTTTCTAGCAATAGTGTAAGACTTAAGGAAACTGGTCCTACCTACTGTTAAAATGAAGGTTCAGCTGTGATAAGCATTGTTCCTTAGGCAGCTAGCTAGGAGGCTCCACCCATTAAGAAGGACAAATAGTTAGCTTCTAACTTGTCTAGTTTTCAGTAGTTGAAGGCCAAGTATTTGGGCATGATGCTAGCTGTGACTGCCAGGGGAGGGTTCTGCTGTCGCAGATGAGGCAGTATAGCACAGCAGTATTTTCAATGTATGTGTCCTCTATCCTTCCCACCCCCCCCCCCCCCCCCAGCTAGCAGCCCTCCTGCTCCTAACCAGAGTTGGTCTAGAAGCTTTACTTTGTCTAGATCTGGGGTGTTTCATCCAAGGCTGCTATCAGGTAAAACTATCACAGCCTTTTTTTTAAGACCTAAGACATTCCACAGGACCCATGACTGCAAGAACACACTCAAGTAGATTGAAGTGGATTCCAGCCTTCACAAACCTGCTTAAAAAGTGCAAGATGTGCAAGTATGATATTGTTATATCCCATCAGAATTGGTGAGGAAAGCTGCTAACTTCATGCAAGTGGCTGCAAACTCTGTCTTTGGTCCTTCCTCTAGTTGTTCTGACACCTTGATGCAGAGTTTTTATATTTTAAGCAGATTCCGCCACATTCTCTAAGCTGCCTTTTGGAGGGGTTTTGTTACAAGCTTTTGAGATCTCCTGTGCAACCATGCTTAAGCTGTTTCTGCAAGTTAATTCATTTCCATACTGGAAGCTTAGTATTTGATTGACTGCAGTTCTGGCACAACTTGTCTTATACTAATGCTTATTGCACATGGGCAATGAAGAGCTGTCTTTTCCTTTTGGAAACAGGAACAGATTTGTCTACAGCTACTGCTCTGTCCCAGGGTTTGCTTTGCTCCATACTCTGCTTAGCCAAATTCCCCTGTCTAGCCGAACTGCAGATTTTCTGAAGCCATCTCCTGTTGCTAATCTTATCCTGTCTTCTGCTTTTTCTGTTTGTGTAACTCCAGCAGAACTCCTTACCTCCTGAGTTACTGTAGCATTGCCTCTTTCTGTTGTATATGCTCCTGCTGTGTTGAGTCTGAGCCAGGTGCTTGTGTAGTTCAAGCTGTCTACCTCATGTATGAGCTGGCAAGCTGTGCCGTGCTCATCTGGCTCTTTTGCCCTCTTAAGAGAGCATTTGAGTGCCTACCTTCCAATTCTTGCTCACTTGCCAGTTAAATCTGAAATCTCTCATTTGTTGGCAAGCACTTCTGAGCATTAGCTGGGAGAATGCATCTAACATCTCTGTTAGTAGACAATAACTTAGATCACTCCTTTCCCAAAATGTCTAGGCTGAAGCATTATTCTCCCTACTTCATAAGGCAGTCCTCAAGGTGAAGAGCAATACTACCACAGTTCTGCAGGACTGCAACAGGCAGAGGGCTGTCTATAAAATCCCAGTACTCCCATGATGGATTTGTGACAAAGACTGGTAGGAACTTAGCCCTGTTCTTAGCCATTGTCAAAGGCAGACCTTCATAAGTAGCTTTAACTTGAAGCTCTCACCTGTAATTCTGAACCCTTGAGCAAAGGAGGACTTCTTTTGAAGGCAGGGTCTACCCTTGTCCACCTGCAATATAAACCACAATTGCATAAGGAATACTGATGGACAAAGAGGATCTTACCCAAACATGATTGCTTTGCTAAGATGACATGTCTCATTTAGGCACTTAAAGACTGTGTGAAGCTGGGGCTAAGCAGTAATTCTAAAACTAAAACACTTCTAGTTAATGTGCAGTTTAGCTGTAGTGATGTTTCTCTGTCTAGCAACCAGAGTAACCTTTGTCCTTGCAAGGGAAATGGTCTGTGAATAAATCTATCCTTGTGCTACTAGTTAAAACAAACTAACTCACTCCTCTCCTGAAAAGAGCCATGGATCTTCAGGACTTTCTAATACTGTTGTCAGAGTTCCTACATATTGTACAACTGGTCACATACAGTCAGCTCCCTCTGCTACAAAGCCGGAGCAGAGAACACGTGTGAAGTTGTTGTAATACTTATGCAAAGTGGAGTAACCACTAGCTGTATGGAGTAGTTGGTCTATATCAAACTGTGAGACTCAAGGGAGTGTACCAAGGTGGCTGTGTTGGGTGTGTTGTCCTGCCCCCCGCCACCCCCGGTTTCTGAGTCAGTTTCAAGGAATTACAGACTTCCCAAACCCTTGTGTGTGTGTCTTCCTAAAGTAGCCACTGGCTGGTTCTTTTAGCCTCTGTCTTCCCTAGGCACTGGATGATACTCTTGGAGTTGGGAGGATGGGAATGAGGACCTCTCCAAGTGAAACAGTGTTTTCATTGGCCTTAGGACTCCAAAAGGAAGGTGTGCACAGACAGTGGTGCTGGAGTGTATGATCTGTGACTGTCCTGTAGTGCACCGATGGCAAGTCAGTCTCTGACTGCCATCAACAGGTTTGGAAGTTAATGGATTGGATGGGAAGCCTCTGATACAAGTTTGCCCTCCTTCCTCTGCTATAGGAGTCTCCAGAGGCAAAGGCTGACTGCATTCCAGTCAACTAACTGAACTGTTGCCACTTTGCCTGAAGCCTGTCTTGTAAGTAGGTCTTCTGATTTGCCTAGCTGTTTTTTTTAGAGTAAGTTGGTCCAGTCTCGCCAGGAACTGTTGGTTCAGCAATACTTCTGCTTCCTCATGAATAGAAACCAGATTGTGCCTTACTGAGGGGGGAGGTATGGTGGTAATGTATTCTCTCCAACTTGTGGAACAGTAGAACAACCTAATGCTCAAAGGCCCAGACCTTAGGGAATTGCCCATGTGTCCTGGAAAAGGGTGATCCTTGGACCTGCTGAAATAAATAGCCTTTGTAATATATCACTGAAGCTTGCCAGTAGCGTCTTTGAGAATACTTTGCTTTACAGTGAATCTGTTCACTTATTAACAACCTGCTGTTTTTTCTCCAATACAGGATCTCAGTCTACCTAATGGCACACCTGTGGACACTTCTAGCCCAGCCTCCTCCTCATCTCTCCTCAACAGACTGCAGCTGGATGATGACTTGGAAGGGGAAACTAGAGACCTCTTTGTTACTGTTGATGATCCCAAAAAACATGTGTGCACAATGGAGACATATATCACATACAGGGTTACAACAAAGGTACAAAGCAACGGTCTCCTTTCCTAGTACTTTTTTCTCTGGGGAGATTTTTTTTTTAGGGAATGTTCTGGGTGTCTATGCCTTGCATCCTATTTCCTTACCTTAAGGACAAGAACTTTAGTGTCTTTCAGTACCTTGTGAATGTGTTGAAGGTGTGACTTCTCTTAGCAGAACTGTTAACTACTTCAGTATACTGAACTATGCAAAACTTTTAACGTGTTGCCTTACGTTTTTGTCTCTGACTCTTAAATAGAACTGTTCGTAAACTTGCAAGGCCAGTTTCCTTCATTAATGTGAAAGTCTGTTCATAAAAAGTAATGTGACACCCATTTGGTTTGAGTTACCTTCCCTGAAGGGAATATGCCTTGTTGATTCACTGTTAATCATCTTGCATTTTGTGTCTATCCTGTTCTGAAATGCTTTGTTTGTTGCTTAAGTGTTTACCACACTTCCTCTATCAGCCACTTACCTAAATCGTAATCTTGGCCCTCAGCTGTAAACTATCTTCATGCAGTTGTTGGTAGAGGGCTGTACAGCTGCTTCTAAAACTAAGTAGACTAAGAATGCTGCTGCGTACCAAAAGAAATATGCTAGAGATTTTCTTAGCATGTGTTGTAGTTCAATCATTAATGCAATCTAATTATACTGATAGGAAAAGTGATCTGAGAAGTCTATTGCACTCACAGCTGGAAGGTTGATTTCTGTTAACTAGCTTATTCCTTGAAGGGTCCCTTCCAACCTGAACTATTCTATGATTCTATGACTCATTAGCATCAGTTCCTACGTGATGTTGACATCTGTTTTGGGCACTTGTAGTTACCTAAGGCAAAAAGTGTTCACTAACTTCGCTAGGAATATACTTGATCCACTTGTCCAAAAAGATTAACATTCCTCTAGCATACTTAGATGGCGCTATATACTGGAGAGAATATTTTCCTTTGAAATAAGGAAGCCTTTATAGGCCACAAATAACTTTTTTCAAAATGTCCGTTCCAAAGTTCCACTTTCAGGCTGCACTGGAGAAAATGTGGTTTCTCTAAAATGGTAGCTACCTCTTACTGCACACTGAATATAGGCCTGTCTACAGGCCTACTTTCTTTGTTGCTCTAAGTGTTTTAATCTTGCAAGAAATGCTGTATCTTTACTACTAGAAAATGCTAAGAAGAATTGTAGGAAACTTTTCTACTTGGAGCAACTTAGTGTTCAGCTGTCACATGATTAGAAGGAATACGTAGCACAAAATGAGACACAACTTTCCACAGGCAAATGGCTAAAATTGGCTGAAGTTGTTTCTCCTTAAATTAAGGCCCAATTATTCTGTCAAGGTAAAATATCTTTACACAGTGGCACCCTAATAATGTTCCTCTGCTTGGAAACCTGTGTTCATAGAAGGATTCCCTTCCTTCTTTAAAGCAGAGCTCTAGAATGTAGGCAGGGTATTTACTGTATTTAGATCAGATGTATTACCTAACAGTGTCTTTAAGTTAAAAAATTATCCTGTACTTCTGATTTTGCATATTTACCTACCTCTCTGTTAATCTGTTTTATTTGGGATTTCACTGTAGCACGTGAATCTGCTGTATCATAGCATTCCAATACTATTGTGAAACAGTGCATAATTTATTCTTATCAATCACCATGAAAGCCTCACCTCTTCAGGTTTATTATTCTTGTAAACTTCTGGCTAACCTCTAGGGTCAGCACCCCTAGCACTATATAACATTGTTTAAAAAAAGACTCTGGAAGACTAACAGTATTAATGGTCTGACTCATTCTTACCGTACAAACAAGGCCTCATTGCCAAGCTAGTTGCCCAATCAGCCATTGTAGCTGAAAGCAGTAATTAAACATGGCAAAATCTGCACAGGAATAATCCCTAGACAGTGATGAGGATAAGTAGTGATGCTTGCATCTCCAGGTTGTAGGTCAAAGTTCTATAGCAGACCTTGCTCCTGTCATCAATGTAAGCATGAGAGGGGTCTGAGACCTGTAAAGGGCTGAAAAGGTCTCTGTGGTGGCTCTGGATGAGGAAGCAGGTATGGCTGCTTTTTTTTCTTTCTATGTGGGAGAATGGTAATGGAACCTCCAAAGGTTTGGATAAACATAGGTCTTAGAATGAGTTATGTCGAAGACTTCCTTGCTGTGGAAAGCAGCATCAGTAGGTGGAAGAGGGAAATGTCACTGCTGGCGCTGTAATGTGTGCTTGTGGTTGTGACTGGACACCACTGTAGGGATGAGTGTAGCCTGACTACAGTCTTGTGTTTGTGTTGTGTTTTTTGATTTCTTTAGAAAGGCCCTTCATCATAGCAGCAAAAAAGAGAAGTCTGGCAGTATGCCCCAGACTTCTCCCTTACAACTGACACCTTTGTCAGCAGGTGGCTGAGGAAGGGTCCAAAACGTTTGGTCCAAAACAATGGCTTGGAGGCAAGCTGAAAAGATAGTTTAGAGTTTACTTGGTCCTGCTTGTGCCCCTGCTTTCACAGCTTCCTAGTAAGAGCCAGGTAGCATTCCCCAGGCTGTCTTCTAGATGGACACATTTAAAGAATGTAATGGGAATCCCCAAAGTAATGGGGACAGTGATTGGGGACAGTGATTCAGACTTGGCTCTCTTGATTCTTTCATACCCTGTTTTCTTGCTAACAGCTGTTTTCTTATATGGTGAGGGTAGTGAAACCAAAAAGTTGGGTGAAACTTGTGCTGGAATTTAATTGGTCTTGCCTGTGATGGTTGAAGTGTCTCGGGTGTTCTTGATGATACATCTTTGTGCTCTTCAAAGAGACTGATGTGCACTCTAGAGGGATTTTATCAAGCAGATCTTTCTGAGGAGGGAGGGGGAAAATAAAGCTTATGCTTACGTTATTTAGTCATCTCTCCTAAGGGAAACATAAGTAAGTGTACTTCTAACTTCACTTTTGTTGTACTTTCTAGGACAGCAAGGCCACCTTCTGTGCTTTTTCCTATGGAGGACTGAACAGCTGTGTGCCATTCCTCAGAGTCATGCAGTTGCTCTGCAGGCTTGAAGGGAGAGGCTTTCAAACCTGTCAATACTGAAGTGGAGGTCTTGTTTTCTTTTTCCTGTCCTCCTTCTGCTTCCAGTGCATGCATTGGGTAGATTACCTGAGCACATGAAACAGCTTGATCCCTAGAGAGGAGCAGGTGTTAAGTGCTATGATCTCTTTGTCAAACAGGCTAACTATTAAAGGCAAACAAAGCTATCAACTGCTAAGAACACCAACCTTGCTCCCTTCCCCCTTCTGCCATTCTTCTCTTTTTCTAGTTGAAGGATCAGCCCCAAACTTAAATAGTAACATGGAGAGGAATCTACAATCAGGTGTAGTGAGTAAGAGACTAGAACTAGGGTGCAAAAATACTTTCACATAGTCATCACAGGCTAGCTTTAGGCTTTGCTGCTAACTCCTTTCAAGAAAGACAATAATCTTACACAAGACCAAGACTTGGTGATTGCCTTAAGTCGAAACTCTTCCAACAACAGAGGTAAAGTGTCTGTAACCCTGCTTGCTTTCCAGCAAGTAACACTGAGTCCACAATACTCCAGTGCTGACGTATTTGAACTGTGCAGGAGTCTTCAATAAATCCCTGAAAATGTCTTGCCCATTATTTTTGGGAGGCTGAGATCTGCCACATAAGTTTCTGAAGTTCATTTGGGAGAGACAAGTGTCTTTGCAAATGAGATTTATAGATCCTACTAAGAAAGCAGGAGGACTTAAAACTGTGTCAGAACTAGACACATTTCACTTGCCATCCCTGGACAGTGGCAAGACCCTCTTCCCCTTTGTGTGCAGTCTGGAAAAAATAACTTGTGCTAAGCTAATGAACAGCTTGAGATCCAAATTCTTTCAGCATTAGTGAGGTGTCATTGAAACATTGAACGGCCCTTATGTTCTGTCCAAATAGTCTTTGAAAAGCTTATTTGCTTTTCAGATTTGACAGGCTGTACAGCAAACACTGAAATGCTGATGACTACGATGTATTTTCATCTGCCTCCCTCTGAGGAACAAAAACCTCATATATGGAAAACTTTGCAATCTGCTTGTGATGTAAAGGCATCAGGAGCAGTTTGCTAGAGATTAATTATAACTAAATGTAAAGTTGGTGCACTGGGACTTAACTTGATTTCCTACTTGTAGACTAAATAGTACATATCCAGTTCTCCTTAACTTGTTAACAAAATACTGATTAATAAGGTTCTCGGTGCTAACAGATGGGAGTCTTTACCTTCATCCTTATGTTACAGGATAAGACACTGCAGTGTATATACATCTTGATTACTCTCATTCACTGTGTCTGATCTCTTTTAAGAGGCCTTTGCCCAGTGACAGTTCACAAAATTCCCTACTACTAAATTGTTACTTCCCCCCCCAATTTCAGGTTGTCTCCTGCAAGCCTGAGGTATAGCTGCCCTCTTAATAGAACAAAGCAGTCAACAACACTGGCTGATGGCTGTCCACAGGTGTGTGAATTACCTTGTTCTAGTGTAATGCCGTTCACCTCTTACTGAAAACAAGTGAAAATAGTTCGTATGAAGTCTCAGAAGTTTAATTTATAGTGTGGCACTCTAGCATGTTAAATAAGCTGGGGTTACTCTGAGGTGTAGCTGAGTAAAGCACGAATCTGCAGTGGATATTTAGGTCTTGGTAGCCCCTCATCTACAAACACAACAGCTCCATTGGTAAGCATTCATTATGTTAGTCCATGGACTAATGTGTGCCTCTGTTATCATGGCTAGCAGGTTAAAGGAGATACGAGGTGAGCTTGATTTCTTCTTTTCCATCTCTCTGTGCCTTCCTTTTCTAGAAATCAAGCCATTTCATTAAGTAATATCAGATTAGCATGCTGTTTGTAGTATATTAAAGCTACTGTTCTGTTGATAGTGTGTTAAGGCTGCTGGCTTCTCCCTAGAAAGAGATTTCTGGCATAGAACTTGTACAGTATCCCCAGTGGGGATTGGTGGAAGTAATGTACAGTAACTGAAGAGTTGGAGCTGTCCAGAGAGCAAGTGAAGAGGTGGATTGCATTTAAAGGCTGCTACTTGGCTTTCTCCAAATACGTGTCAGTTGCTATTGGTCTGCAAGTAAATACAAAATCTCTGCTGGAATTTAGCAGGCAGCTGTAGTGGCTAGGAGTAGCAAAGCAACCTAGTGCTGGACTCAGTGCCATTTCAAAGCTAGGAGAGCTGGTGCATTCCCCAGAATGCAGTGATTTTGATATCTAGCTGTAGACATGTAGTGTGCTGGCGCTGCAGCATCACCTTCATTGCAAGGTGGTCTTGATGCTGCAAGTAACTACGTATAGCTCTCTAGGTTTCTCTGTGAGCTGTGCTTCTCAGCAGGACATAATAGCAGCCATCTACCTTCCAGTCAGGGCTATCGCGTACCAGACTCTTTAGCAGAGACTCCTAGTTGGTACACAGTTTCATTAGTGCTTTTAGGCAGTTGCAATATGTACTGTGCAAGCAGCCCCAAGCAGTCAGCTTTCCAGGCTATGGACTCTTCAAGGACTGGGGAAAACATTTGCTAGCAGTTTCTCTGTGTACTTACCTTCTGTCTCTAACTTGTAATGGCAAGTTTAACTTCTTGCCCTAAAGAATGAAAACTTTAAAGATTTAACTTAATGTACTAATATCTCTAATAGGCATACACAAACAATGTAAACAAACTCATTTCTTCCTCTCGGAAATCAACGAAACCAGTCCTTTGTCAAACCTAGCATGGCTTGTGTTCTAATCTTTTAGCCTTGAAGTGTAATAAGCCTGTCACTTCTGGAATATGGGGCAGTGGTGAAACATTTTTTTTACCCACGGTTAATGCACCTTATAGTCATTAAATATCTTTTGCTTTTAATTCTTGATGGTGAAAATAGTCTCATCCTTGGATTGAAGGTTTCATACAGTCTTCCCTGCAAACTTGTAACTGTGAAGAGATTGACATGGTGCACAGTACTCTCCTCTCCACATACCTGCTTCCTCCATAAAATTTATCTAAGCAGAACATGTAATGAAGTACAAATAGATCGTAAGAACACATCAGCTCCAAGTAATAATTTTTCTTATTGCTGGCTTTCCCACTGCTTGAAAGGCCAGAGGATCCTTGTCTCATGCTGGCTGCAAACATGATTTTTGGGATGGAGTCCCTGTGCAAGGTGTGACTGGCCTCACCCTTGCCAGTGATGGCTGTACTGCATTTGCTGCTACGCTCTGAAGTGAGAGGTTTCAGTGCACACTAAGCGTATCCTGTTCTTCTTTTCCAGACCACGCGAGCAGAGTTTGATTTGCCAGAGTATTCTGTCCGCCGGCGGTACCAAGACTTCGACTGGCTGAGAAACAAGCTGGAAGAGTCTCAGCCAACACATCTTATTCCCGTAGGTAGTAAGCAAGAATCTGCTGTTAAAAACAGTTCTGTATCTGTCTTCCAAAGGGTGATATTTTGGTGATATGTCTCTTTAGATTTAAATAGAGTGCTTCATTCTCTTCTAGTATTTAGATTTCAATATGGTACTTCATTCTCCTCTAGTGGAGTGGGAAGAGCTTCCCATTCTTGACTGATTATGAAGCTTAGACTTATCTTGGGTGGCACACCTGAGAGGTAAGCTTTGGCAGCCTCCTCTAGGGCAATGTGCGTGGTGACTACGTTTGTTGTGGCATAAGTGGAATGTGCTTCATCTGTTTGCTCAATTATTACATCTAGATTTCTGAGTATCTGAGGCTTATGAAAGGCCACACAGGTATTTCAGGTCCTAGTCTCTGTCAGTTTTCAAGGTGGCCTTTTGAGCTGGTTTTAAAGAGAGTATTTTAAAACTATTTGTGCTAACATTTAAATAGCACAGACTTAGCTACCAAGCCAGAAGCTAAGATTTCTATTGCATGCCTTCAGTAGGCAGAAGTTTAGCTAATCTTATTAGCTGAACTACTGCACTCCTTCTTGTCACTGAAGCTGGCAGTCTGACCACCTTATGTGATCTGAAGAGGTTGATACTGATCTTCAGCAGTCTATTTTTCATGCTGTAGAAGATGTGAAAACATAGGAAGCCTGAGAGATCACCACCATCAGCTCTCTTGAACAAAGAAATTCAAAAAGGCCTGTAGCAGGTGAATTGTTGGGAAACACTAACACTGCATACCTTAGCTTGACAATCTGGGATGGGGGGAAAGTTTCTCTGCTCTCCCTCCCTCAGCAAGGACTAGGCTATGTGAGAAGTATTCAGTTAAGCTGTTCCAGAGTAGAGAGTTATTTAAGTCCTTAATTTCTCTGGAACTTGCCTCTAAGTGGAATAATATCTCAGTCTCTCAAAGATAAGAAATACTTCACAAAATCATGTGACACCACTAACTGGCAGCAGCTAACAGCTATATTTACTGAGGGGTAGGGGAAGAGAAGAGGGAGAGTGAGCTTGCTGGGGTAAGGTGGAGTCATAAGATTAATGTGTTAGCTGCCCAGACCCTCTTTTCTCTCTCCCTCCCTGTTCTCTGAACAGCTGGAACTATCAAGGTTAAACTTCTACAGATTCTTGAGTGTACTAACAGGCTGCCAGTCCTGCCTGAAGACTGCAAGGCAATAAATAATAGTCTTGTAGCAGAAGGTGAGTCACAGCCAGGGAATCAAGCTGCTTTACTGTGACCTGGAATTCATTGCACACAGAACGGGAAATTTGGCACAAGTGGCTCTAATACTGGATGTGAAACCGGCTGCAGAACAAGGCAATCTCTTAAGTGCCTCTCTTCTAAAAAATCTGGAAGCAAAAGGACTCACTGCCCTCTTTTATCTGGCTGTGCACAACTTAGCAGTTACGGAATTTCCTATTAATCTCCTCCATGCAGCGGTATGGTGGGGAGATTGCTGAATGCTTTATGTATTTATTGCCTAGAAGTAGATGGGGAATAGAAGCTACAGGCAGTTTCAGGTGCACTGTGACTCAAGTGTATTCTGAAGGGATGTTTCAAGCCAATCTAAGAGTGTCTGTATTTGTAACTGGAGATACTGCAATCCCTGGAGGCCTTCTGCCTAACAAAATACCGAAAGGGGGTTGTCTTCCTAATCTCGGTAGGGTGACTCTGCCTAAAATCTTCCTGTAACAAGTGATGTGTCTTCTCAGTGCAGCGAGTCATGATAGCCTACACTTAGGAGCTCAAACTAAACTGAATATGCGTTACTCTTCATCTCTTTGGTTACTGATTTTTTACTTTTTTTAATTATCTGAAACTTATTCTAATCTGTTCCTTCAAACAACAGTAAAAATGCTCTCAGATCTGTCTCTAGACTAGCAAAATAAGCCTAACATGGCCAAGGATCTTGTCTTTGGATGGTGATGTTTGGATACTTGAAGCCATTTCTGACTGCAGTGAACACTGCTCACATGTCACAGCAGGGAAATGTAGACTATTAAGCTGGAAGGCTAGAAGGTGGATAAGTAACACACAGTTAAAGCAAGATATCAGTTGCTAGCTGTGTGTACTGACTACTTGGGGTGGACTTCCAAAGGTCTAAAATGTAAAGGACTGTGACTACTGCTATAGCTAATAAGTCTTAAAGTACAAGAACTAAATATAGTGGTCAAAATGTAGATGTGTTGCAGCTAAGTTATGCTGGCTGGGTTTTTTTAGGAGGTGAAATCTTCATGTACATCCCACATCAGCTAGGGTATGGTGGGAAGTCATATGCCTACACATTTTTGTTTTTTCTTTTAATTACTTTTGTTACAGATTTCAGGTGACAAAGACTCTTTGCAGAGGAGAATCCTGATATCTGAATTGAGTGAAAATGGCTGTCATTGCTAGCCTGAGAGTAAGCAGATTATGTGTCTGGGTGAACTGTTTCACAAGAATAAAATGCAAAGCACAGTTTTAAAAGTAATATTAATCTTAGAGTCCACGCTGTGTGGAGAGAACAAAAGCAGTTCTGGTGGTAGAGCTGAGACTAATGATGCTGAAGGTTGAAGAGTTACCTTCCATCTGAAATAGTACTTTGAAGTCTGGAGTCTAAGTGTAATAGGAAGAACTGCAGAACTAGCAAGTCTGGAGGCAGACTTGGGCTTACATGTTAAGCTGAACCACAGGGATGAACTGGTGGAATCAAAATAGGAGTAAGATGAAAGAGTAGATATGATGACAGACCTTTGTCAGTTACATAAACATGCTCAGAAGTGCTGGCTATGATAGATGACCGGCTGTGCAAGCGCTTCAGGAAAGCTCCAGCCTGGACTACTCGAGCATTTGCTGTATCAAGCCTGCTTGTCTCTTTGTTCAGTGTGGTGCTATCACTAAGACTATCAGCCCTCCACAGAAGGGCCCTGTCCAGGAGCTCTAAACTGTTCAGAATGGGGAGGAAAAGAGTAAGTAGAATTGTTAAGTTTTTTCTGAGATTCCTTGGACTGAACAGCCTTGCTTCTACATCATGGTGGGGTGTGTGTGTGCACATTGCTATAGTGAATAGTGTGCAGCTCTGCTGACATCTCCTTCGGAGCTGGAGCTTGAACGTGGCAGTAGGGGGGAGCACCTTATGCTCTGGAGTACTAGAAGTACTTAATGCTAGAAGTACTTAATGTGAGTACTGGCTGGTCTTCACTGGTGTTGGCTCTCATCTGAAGCCACTCAGTAGAATTCCTACCATTAGGCCAGACCAGCTAAAGGGTAATTCAGAGCAGGGCTTGCATCCCATCTGGTGTATGGTTTCTATTAGCAAGCATTAACACTTCAGTTCCTGTTAAGACTGGAGTTGGATTGCTTTGTATGTTTCCAAATAGCAGAAGCAAGTTTTTGGTCTTTTGAATCTTGCGTTTTGCTTGTCTTTGACAGCCTCTTCCTGAGAAATTTGTGGTAAAAGGTGTTGTCGATCGCTTTTCTGAAGAGTTCGTGGAGACAAGGAGGAAAGCATTAGACAAATTCTTGAAGAGAATAACTGATCACCCGGTGCTTTCTTTTAATGAGCACTTCAATGTGTTTCTCACAGCCAAGGTAAGCCAGTAACTTCCAAACGCGGTCATTGACAAGGACAACAGAACAGGCACCTTTGCAGTCTCTTTGGTAATGAACGTTAAAAGGCATTAATAACACTACCTGTGCATGTCAGATCTTCCCCTAAAATACCAGAGTTGTTGGGGTCCCTGAATGTTGTGTGTGGCAACGATATGATTTCTCTTTGCTTGAAGGGAGGGGTGGTATGCAGATTTACAAATTTGGTTCTCCAGACCTGCTTGTTTTGTATCCCTGTGTCTAGAACATACTTCCGTGATGCAAGAGAGGTTCAGAATTTAGAAAATTTTAGACTTTGTAAAATCCTCTGCTGGGGAGGAGGGAAGTGGGGAAAGAGGAGAGAACTCTCTTGCACAAAAGCTTGCAACTTATGTGGCTTTTTTCTTGTCTGTGGCTTCTATACTGCTTGCACTTGTTGCCCTTAAAACTAAGTGTAAAGACCTCATTTTTCTTTGTTCTTAGTCAAGAACTTCATGCTTATCTTCTTGGGACTCATCCAGCAACAGTGCAATTTTCTTTTAGCTGTCTTTAGAACTGCATTTTAAATAAGACTAGGAGGACCTACAGTCATGCTTGGGTTTGACCTAATGAGTGAGGAGAGCTGTAAAAGCATATCTTTCCAATGTCACATTATGCTAGGTCACTCAAATGTGATGCTTAATTTGAGCTCACTTCAGGCTTGTGCTCTGCTTGCTGGTAATGTGAGACTCAATCTCCAGTTCCCTTTTACTTTGCGGTTCCCTCCATGGTGAACTTGACTGTTGAAACAAGCCAGAAATGTAGAATTTGTTTAGTGTCTTGATAGTCATATAACTCTGGTCTGCTTTTTAGATGTCAAAGCATGATGCAACTTTCTTAGCTGCTTGGTCATCTTCTTCCCCCATCTAAAATGGATGGTAAGGGCTTTATCCTCAGCCCTGGGCAGGGCTTGCTTTGAGAATACAGAGCATCCAGGGAGGCTGAGGGAAAAGGACACCTGTTCTTCTGGCTGTCTCTAGTGTTGGAACTTGCTCTATTGCAGCAGTGAGGTGTCAGTTCAGCATGCTAGGACTTCAGGATTTAGTTACTGCAGAAAGTCATGAGACCACCTCCTGGATGAAAAAGAGAAACAAACCTTTCTTCAAGTTCCCTGTTTGGACCAGTAACACACCAGAATGAGAGAGTGACTGAATAATTTTGGTGTTAAAGGGTCTTTTTCTGATGCCTGCTTGCAGGTAGTGCTTAGAATAGGCAGAAGGCAAGAGTCAAGGAATCACTGTGTTTAAATGCAAACATAATTCAAGATTATAGTAGCTGCTAAGATGTCAGGTTCTCTTAATCAGATTTATGTTTGACTTATGTATAAGTACCTGGAAAGAATACCATAGTACATGTTCTGAAGATGGCTTTTGTATTTTTTTAAAGAACACTTAAGCTTTTAGTCTAGTCTGTAACACCATGTCTTGATTCTTGACCTCTACAGGTCTGCTGGGTTTGAAAACATCTCTTCCTCAGGCTGCATAGAATAACGTAGTTATAGCTCTTAAGCCTATTTTGAGGTGTTGAATAGTGACCCCTGCTGGAAGGAGCAAAATGCAAAATGGACGGCGTTTTGGCTAAAAGCAGTTTTTTCTGATGTGCTGTCAAGGTGAAATCCCCTGAATTCAAGCGTGTAAAAGCATTGGCAAGGAAGTTCAAGCTTTCTGTGCAGGCAACATGGCTACATCTGACCCACCCTGAGCTGCAGTCTGTCTTACAGAGAAGCTGTGCTAGTCTTCCCATGCTGCACTTTTTCTGGGTATAGTTTTCCCCTGCCTCCTACCTGACGACACAACCGGTGTGAGGAGGCTGCTGACCAAATAAGGATGCAATGTGTAGCTCCGTATTAGGTCACCGAGCCAGGTGATAACTTACCTCTATCTAGAGGTAGTCTTGAAACTGTGCTCAGCTGTACAACTTACACAAAGTGAGGTTTTGTGCAAGGCTACATGTCACATGTAATCTCTTGCCTTCACAAGATTTGATCTTGACTGGAAAGTATCCTTCACTGTGTTAGTCTTCCAACATGTAAGTAAAGTATTCCTAAATGGGTTTTTTTTAACTTCCTAGGATCTTAATGCCTACAAAAAGCAAGGAATGGCATTGCTGTCAAAGATGGGGGAGTCTGTCAAATATGTCACAGGAGGCTACAAATTGCGAAGTCGGCCACTGGAGTTTGCAGCCATTGGGGAGTATCTAGACACATTCTCTCTAAAGCTTGGTACCATTGACAGAATAGCACAACGGATTATCAAGGAACAGTTGGGTAAGGACACAAGATGCTCTACCATAATATTTCAGTCTGAGTGCTCTGTGTCTTGTTCTGGTTGATGGCATGACCAAGACAACTTGCGTCAATGATTCTGGCCTGTAATGAGCCACACACAGAGCAAAATCTAATGCCTCTTGCAGATTTAAAACAGGCCCAAAGCCTAACACAGTATCTTATCTTAGCTCAGCTCTCCAAATATTTTTTTAAAGTTGCTGTTGTTATACTAACCTACTTTGTACTAGAGTTATTTTTTGAAAGACTTCTGGGAGGGGGAAAAAACCTGTAGATTCCATCTGGAGAAGTACAGATGGAATTCCTAGATGAAGATAACCTTTACAGACCTGTCTTAGCAGAGCCAAGTTTTATGTGTGTTTAAAAAAAAAAGTTACTTCGGCTACTGCACAGTTGCAAGTGTTCTTGTATTGCAAGCTTGTAGGAATGGTCAGTTAAGCAGGAGGGCAACTTGGACCTGTCACCTGTGCAGCCATAGAGCTCAGTCAGTTAAGATGCTAATGCAACACAAGACTTGACTCCTGGGGGAGTTAATGTTTGCCAAGCTTGGTGCATAGTTTCTCCTGTTTGGTGTGAGTGTTTGCAGTTCCTTGTGCCTCACTCTCACTCTGTTAATCTACTTTTTCCATCTGCCTCTCGCAGAATACTTGGTGGAACTACGAGAATATGGACCTGTTTATTCAACCTGGGGAGGGCTGGAGGTTGAGCTATCAGAGCCACTGGAAGGGGTGTCTGCCTGTATTGGGAACTGCTGCACAGCTCTTGAAGAACTCAGTGAAGACATGACAGAAGACTTCCTGCCTGTGCTTAGGGAATATATATTGTACTCAGAGTCAATGAAGGTAAAGAGAGCCCTGTGGCAGAAGACACTGTCATTGTGTTTGCATGGAATGATATATCAGTGAGTTCATTCTTTCTAACAGTGAGAAGGGTTGGTGGTGGGAAAAGTGTGGAAGTAAAGAATCCATGAAGTAGGAGGATGTTTTCATAAACAAAACAAAAATAGTTTAGTAGCATGGTGCTGCACGGGTAGCATTATCTATTTGCTCTGTTATTCAGTCAAGCTAAGGTCAGTAATGCCAGGGTGCACACAAAGTGTTGAAGAGTTGCTCCTTCATCAGAGTGGCAGGTGATACTGTATAGGAGACATCCTGTGGCTGCCTAGAATCTTCTCTCTGAATTGTTAGAAAGTCAGTCATGGCTCAGCTCTTCAATACTGGGTCAGTGTCTGGCCCTGCAGAAAAAGTAGCATTAGCAGCTTCTGTCACTTGTGTGTAGCAGGGTTGGGTGGTTCCTTTTAGAACCATGTGTCCAAATGACAGACAGTGCTTCCTCTCTCATCCTCACACTCTAGGCAGGATGTGTCTGTTGTAAAGTTAAGTTATGCATACCAACCAACTGCTTAAAAATGTTGTTCTGTGACTCTTAACATCTCTAAGAACTTGATACCTTACTGCTTATGCAGAAGTGACAAAAGCTACTTCAATGCATTTTTTTATTCTCTTGAAGTTAAGGAGCACTGGTAGTCAATCCCGTTGCATGGGGAAAAAGAATTACTGAGTTAACTGCACTGAAAACTGAAACCAAGGACTCTTGTTCAGCTGTTAGAGCTTTTCACCACATGCCCATGGTACAGTATGTTATTAGCAGTTGCTCTATAGGGTACTAACAGACAAATTCCTTCTGAGATATTTCCAGTTGGAACAACCATTATAAGGCTATGGTATGCACTCCTTTTGAGAGCTAATAGCCTGTTGTAAACCCACAGTCTGAACATGGTAGTCCTTCTCTTAAGTATAGGATGACTAAGATTATCAAACTGAGAATTGAAACACCTACTTGCAGATTTCTTTTCCCAGCTTCAGATGGCTGTTGTATGGCTCCTGTCTTGCCTGGCTGAAGTATTCTTGCAGAAGGCTTTGCACTAATTCTTCGAGTATACTCTTTGCCCTCCCAGTCGTGGTATTGACCCCAGCATAAATGAGGTGCATGTCCTTTACAGCACTATTAACACCCAAGTATTGCTGGAACACCCTGAGCTGTAGCTGGAAGCCTTGACTCAGGGTGTTCAGACTTATCCTTATTCTGTAGGAAAGGGGGGTGTGTGTGTACTTACAAATAAATAGAGCATGAGGCTAGTGGTTAAAACTTTTAGCCCAGAACATCTGCCTTTTGATGCTACAAATGCCACAGCCTCCTGGAGATGGCATCTGAAGTGGCAAGCTGAGTTGTGAGAGGTGCTTTTCACAAATGTAGTAGGGGAAAATTTTTTTAAGCTAAAAAGCAAGGGTTTCTTCAGCTGAAGAGGTACTTGAGGCAGTTAAACACCACTTACTGCACGGAGAGTGGCGTTAAAGACTTGCAGCTAGGCTACCTGTTGGCTTGGAGACAGCCCCATTCTAAAAGGGCTCTTGTCAGATGATGGCAAAGACAGTAAGTGCAGTCTCCAAGCCAACAGGAGCCTAGCTGCAAGTCTTTAACGCCACTCTCCGTGCAGTAAGTGGTGTTTAACTGCCTCAAGTACCTCTTCAGCTGAAGAAACCCTTGCTTTTTAGCTTAATTTTTAGGCTATTGACTTTCTAGTGCCCTAAAGGATTCATTCTTCCTGTCAGTTATTCTCTGGTAATGAATTGAACATACTCATTGTGTTGGTGCGTTGGAACTGGTTGGATCTAGAAACCATATTTGCAAAATAGTATTTGATAGTAAATAAAGATTATGCTGTGTAGTGTCCAGTTTGGGCATCTCATTAGCTTTACTCTGTCTGAAAATCAAGAATAAAAACTATTGCTAGCCAGGGCAGACTGTTCCTATTTTTCTTCCCTCCCAAATACCAAAACTAAAATCTCTCAGGTCCTACCAAATGCAGTTTTCTTATGCTAGAAAATATCAGTCTGTTGCTATTTCTGCAGTAAGCAGCTACAGGACTCTCTTTCCAGACTCCATAAAACCAAGCAAGTAAATGTAAAGGGGGCTATGCTTGGAGTGCAGGAGGCTTTCTGCTGAAAGGGCTGTCCTCTTCAGTAGCAGTGCAGTCCTACTCATCAGCTGCTGTGAGGCCTGCTTGTGAAATTGAAGTCTGTTTTGGACTTTCAGAGCACAGCTTTTTGACAGGATACTTTAGGTACTAGGAGTTCAGTAGAACCTTGATACCTTTCTATGCTGTACACTGTAGCCCCAGGGATAGGTATGGGAACTTGATTTGTAGAGCAATCTCTAGCTGGGTGAGTGGCCCTCAGAGTAAGAACTGCCAGGTTATCTTCACTGTTTTAGAGAGGAATGTTCATCTTAGTGTATTCAGGAGCTCTGTTGTGCCTGGGAGTGGCAGCCTGAGGAAACTGCACATACAGAGGCAAAGCCCAGTAGTTCTGGTTGAAACAAATGTTGGCTGACTCCAGGGAAGCCTTGTCTCTGGGTTCATATGAAAGATTTGCAGAAGTGGGGAGAGGCTGGCGTTGTGGACTTGAGTTAAAATGCGTGCTGGTAGTGCCTAAGAGAAACCTTTTCTAAAACACAGGCTGTGTATGAGATAGCCAGATGACATCTTGAATCCTGGTGCAGTGAGGCCCTTGTCAGCAAATGTGCGGTACCGTTTTTTTTGTGATACACTGGTGTTCCCCAGGGAGGCAAGTGCAGAGAAAGAACTCTGCTCTATGTAATTTAGTGCTGATATTAAAGTGTTATATGAACTCTTGTATGCTTAACACTGCCAGAAGGGCTTATCAGACAATGTGATCCCCAGCTGTGTGCTTGGACATCACTTTTAATGCATGTTTAAAGCAAGCACCATGTGAATAGTAACTGTCTCTCTAAAGGCATGTGGTAAATAAAGGATCCTCTTGTGAGGTCTAGTCGTAGTAGGAAGCTATGTGGTGTACAAATGGCATAGGACTGCAACTTGAGAAAGGAGGCTAATGGCAAACTCCTGAAGCTCCTTCAGATATGGGCCAAGGTGAAATGTTTCAACTAAATACAAAATGGAGAAGGACCTGCCTCACTGAAAGAAAGCTAACTCTAGCTTGTATAGGGACCAGTGGTTTTGCTCTGTCCCCAAATAACTGAAATGCGGTATGTGAATTTTTTGTTTGGTGTTGGTTTCTTCAAACTTTAAGATTTTTTTAAATTTTTATTTTTAAATTTTTTTTCTAAGAGAAGCCTTAACTAGCAGAAGTATTGCATAGGCTCTGATAAGTCTGGGGATACTTGGTACAGATCTTCTTGGAGGAGCTGCTGAAACATTAATGCATTGATCAACAACTGAGAAGAGGGTGCCTGGAGGTGCCGGGGTAACATTTCCTTTCACTTATGGGACAAGTGAAAAGGAAGGCAATATTCTTCTCATCGCTTACAGGTCAGCCATTAATGGATACTTAAAGCTGTATTCAGAAGCATATTGTTAATGGTCCACAGTGGATAGACTTGGAGAAATAAGATACCTGCCCTTTGAATCTAATCTGTTGATACCTGTTAATCATTGTCTGCTCCTGGTACAGATCCAGCTTGCTACACTACCTCCAGGATCCTAAAGGCTGAATGCAATTGCTGGAGGCGGTTGTTTATCTGAGAAGAAATTTCAGTTGACTCATCTTTAAGAGGCAATACAAAGTAGAAATACCTGTTAAATTTCTCAGGCTTTTGTTGCACTGATAACCTCAATCACTTAAAGGCTATTCCACATACTTGCTTAGATTCCAAAAGGAATGGGAATGTTGTGGTTTTTCAAGCAAACATGACCAATGACATGCTCGCTTGCATCCCTTTGGGGACAAAAGGGAAGGTTAAGCTGTTGAAGGTGAATTTTTCAGTTTTGCCCCCTTTGCCTAAACCAATAGCAACTTTGTGGATGGGGTGCCGTTCCCATTTATCAGGGTCTGAGGTTTGTAAGAATATGCCAATGGGACTCCAGTCTTCAAAAAAAGCAAGAAGGAGGACCTGGGAAACTATAGGCCAGTCAGCCTCACCTGCATCCCCAGAAAGGTGCTGGGACAGTTCATCCTGGAGGTCACCTCCAGGCATGTAGAGGAAAAGAAGGTTATGAGAAGTAGTCAACATGGATTCACCAGGGGAAGATCATGGTTGACCAACCTGACAGCCTTCTATGATGGCGTGACTGGCTGGGTAGATGAAGGGAGAGCAGTGGATGTTGTTTACCTCGACTTCAGCAAGGCTTTTGACACTGTCTCCCATAACATCCTCATAGGTAAGCTTAGGAAGTGGGTGTTAGATGACTGGACAGTGAGGTAGATTGAGAACTGGCTGAACGGCAGAGCTTAGAGGGTCATGATCAACGGCACAGAGTCTGGTTGGAGGCCTGTAGCTAGTGGTGTTCCCTGGAGGTCTGTGCTGGGTCCAGTCCTGTTCAACATATTCATCAATGACCTGGACAAAGGGACAGAGTGTACCCTTAGCAGGTTCGCTGATGATAGCAAGCTGGGAGGAGTGGCTGATATGCCAGAAGACTGTGCTGCCATTTAGCGAGACCTGGACAGGTTGGAGAGCTGGGCTGAGGGGAACCTCATGAAATTCAACAAAAGCAAGTGTAGGGTCCTGCAGCTGGGGAGGAACAAGCCATGCACCTGTACAGGTTGGGGGTTCAGCTGCTGGAAAGCAGCTCTGCTGAGAAGGACCTGGGAGTGCTGGTGGACAGCAAGTTGACCATGAGCCAGCACTGTGCCCTTGTGGGCAAGAAGGCCAACGGTATCCTGGGTTGCATAAAAAGGACTGTGACCAGCAAGTCGAGGGAGGTTATCCTCCCCGTCTACTCTGCCCTAGTGAGGCCACTTTTGGAATACTGTGTCCAGTTCTGGGGTCCTCAGTTCAAGAAAGACAGGGAACTACTGGAGAGAGTCCAGTGGAGAGCTACAAAGATGGTTATGGGACTGGAGCATCTCTCTTAGGAGGGAAGACTGAGAGACCTGGGTTTGTTTAGCTTGAAGAAGGGAAGACTGAGGGGGAATCTTACTAATGCTTATAAACATCTGAAGGGCGGATGTCAAGAGGATGGGGCCGGACTCCTTTCAGTGGTGCCCAACGACAGGACAAGGGGCAACGGGCACAAGTTGGAACACAGGAAGTTCCACCTGAATACAAGGAAAAACTTTTTTACTGTGAGGGTGACAGAGCAGTGGAACAGGCTGCCCAGAGAGGCTGTGGAGTCTCCTTCTCTGGAAGTATTTAAAACCTGCCTGGACGCAGTCCTGTGCACCCTGCTCTAGGTGTGCCTGCTCAAGCAGGGGAGTTGGACAAGATGATCTCCAGAGGTCCCTTCCAACCCCTACCATTCTGTGATTCTGTGAATATTGTTTGCCATGTCTCCTATCTCTACTCTAGAGCAACTGCACTGGTGACCTTCCCTTGGCTTAAGAGGGATGAGGCAGAAAGATGATAATTAGTAAATACAGGGTTTGTGAATCTTTAATTAGGAAACAGATCTTGGCTAGACTGGCTCTTAGAGCTGTGAGAACTACTCTTTTAAACGGCTGTTTCTGTCAGCAGCAGTACACATGACTGGTTCTGTTTACTAGCTTTGTCCAAAACTGTTAAAATGACTAGTTACCTTCTTTTGTCCTAATGGGCTAATTCCTTCTGGGTGGTGGAAGGAAAGACTTGGAAGCATGAACTGGCCAAGCTGGCTGCAAGAGAATTTCAAATTTACAGGTGCCTCAGCAGTGGGCGTTGGCCAACTTCCCTCTGAGCATTTTTAATAATAATAACTTTGCATCAACCGAGTTATAAAAAATTACTAGTTGTTTCCTTGTGAAGACTGAAGAAGTAAGTTGCCCAATCATGCAGACACAGAACTGCTTATTTTTTAGTAGTACATTCTTAAAAAGACTTATTTCTGTGGTTGTTTTTAAATTTTAAGACTGTAGTATAACCTGAGTGGAGGTCTTGGCTTGTGGATGTAGTATAAGATAACGGTAGTGTCTTTTGCTCTCTATTCTGAGAATACTCTGACAATAAAATGTTTACTTCTTGTGAAACTCACTCAGGTAGTTCAATGCTTTTCACGTAAATTGTGCTTTTCATAATTTTTTTTAATTAAACCAACAATGAAACCCCCCAAACTGATCTAAAAGCAAAGCTTACTTTTTTTCTAACACAAGAATCTAACAGCTTGATATAAAGGACTTTGAGGAGTCTTTGCTAGTGAAAAAGGAGACGTAATACCTTCTGTGGTAGCCTTCCTGTCCCTTAGCCCATGCTGTTGTCTGTCTGCTGCTTGAGGGTATCAGAAGCTTTGCAGTAAACCTTGACAGCTTTGATGCTTTTGTTTATATCCTTTTCATGCTAATAATAGGTCAACTGATGAATTGAATTTACTTAGTCAGGGTTATATTCATGGTTATATGACAGCTTCTATCTTGCATGCCTCCAGCTTGTCCAAAAACTGAATTTTATCTGACCCTGCCAGCTGCTAGACAGCAAGTGCTCTTTGTTTTTGAAAGCTACTCCCTAAATACTATAGAATAAAAAGTAAGTCTGAAAGTCTGACTTTGGACTGAATTAGTACTTAAACTGTATCATTTTGCAGTTTCTTGCAGGCTGGGGAGGGAAGGAACAAGAGGATCCCTCTCACAGCTGTTTTTTCTCTTGCCCATAGAATGTGTTGAAGAAGAGAGACCAAGTTCAAGCAGAGTATGAAGCAAAACTGGAAGCAGTAGCCTTGAAAAAGGAAGACCGTCCAAAGGTTAGCACTTAAAACTACTCTACAAAAACAGCTTGCACTTACATTACTTTTTGAGAAGAATGGAGAAAAAGAACTTGCTTTGTCTGGGTCTGGTGGCTTCTTCAGAGTATAAGCAATTTCTGGCAGAACAGAAGTTTGTTGTTCTAGGTATGAACATATATAACCTGTCTACCAACTTCTGTACTACTGATCTCCCACCATTCAGAACAGGATGGCTCTGTCCTGTGTAACATTTGAACAACAGCCAGCAATCAGTTGGAGTGTTTAGTGACAGGGAGTGAAGCAGTGGTAGAACAGTCCGGGGGATTTAGCAGTAAGTCAGCTAGCTGAGTTAGGGTCCTAGCCCTAGCACTGCTGAACTGTATTGTAGGATACCTGTTTTTGACTGTGGAAGATTCCATGGTTTGCCCCTTCTGCTAGAGGGGTCTTCCTGTGTGATGCTGAACGGGCACAGCAGGTGTCTCTGGGTGACAGGTTTTGGCTGGGCTTCATGAAGAACAAAGCTGTAAACTGGCGTGCTTATGCTGCCACCTGCTTTCTGCGTGAAGTAATGTGCAAGGGGCCTATCTTAAATTACTGCAACTTTAACCAACAATGACAATAAGTTTTGTTCCCTTTCTCTGCTTGGGGTTTTTTGGTTCCTCTTCATCTTTTTGTTAATAACTAATGGATGACATTCTAGTATTAGAAGTACTGTGCAATAATCTTACAGGAGGTTCACATAATGTCTCTAATCTAAGAAGCTGAGGAGGACAGAGCCTAGAAATGCAAACTGGTATTTTCTGGTCTTGTGTCTGTCACAAACTCTACAAATAGTGGTGTCTTAGGTGTCTTGAGGTGCTCTTGTATTTTGGTCTTTTGCCTGCCCCACTGCTGGCTGGTGTGGTATGTACTCTTACTTCCTCAGTGTAGCTTTGTATAAGCAGGTATTCTAACAAGGTGTGTGTAGGATAGAGGGAACTAAATCAAGCATATCCAGCAAGCCAACTCAGGTTTTTAGGCATTTGACTATCAAGATCCTGATGCAGTGGAACTGCTGAACTTTCCTAATCTCTCACCTACTCAGAGACTTTTGCATCTCGCCTCTCACTGGGATTATTGTGTAAAGCACAGCCCTTAAACGGCTAAGAATTTTTTTAATACTTACATCTCCTCTCCAGGGTATAAGCATATCTTTTGGCAACTCCTTGTACCTTTTTTCCTAACATAAGTCTTTTGTGTCGTTTACAAGATGAAGTTGAATAAGCTAATAGAACTCCTTGCATGTTCATAAAATACTAGCTCGTGTTTTTCAGATCCTTTCTACCTGGAGGGAATGTCTTCGTCTGTAAGACCTGGTAGCTCAGAACTGTGGCTAGCAGCAGATCTTATATTCAGTGAGGTCTCCTGGCTACGATTCGCTGGAAACTAAAAGCAGACAGAGGATCATGAGCTGGATTATGCACTGAATGGCATTTTTGTTCCTTTCAGCATATTTAGCTGATTTTACAGAAATTATGTTAAAAAAAATAAAAAACCTTAAGAGAAAAAAGGCCTACTTTTGGATCACAAAATGAGGGCCTATCATTACTTGTTAATCTCTTCCACTTGGAGGGCATGCTGGGACTTGCTGTAGACATAATCAGATTGGCTTCACAGAGCTCCAACGGTCTCATTATGTCATTCTCACATTGAGATGGTCAACTTAGAACTTGGTGGCCTATGAAGGCAGAAGGCTTGTAGGGCTACTGTGAATGTCTGTCAGCAAATACTGCTCAGAATGCTGAAGTTTACACCAAAAGTGTAGAGTGTGCGTGTGGTGTTTTTTAACTAGCATAACAGTATGAGTGTGTAGTCTGCAGCCTTTCTGTTTCTAACAAGTACCGTGGTGAAGTGCTTCTTACCCATTTCTGATCCACACTGGAGCTGGTTTTGCAGTAATCCAAACAACGTAGTGAAGTGCAGGCATTATTTTCTTTTGGTGAGATGACGTCCACCTCTGACCTCATTTATTCTGTCTGCCTCAAGGCTTTGCAGTGTGGTGATCTATGGGAATAGTATGGCAGTGCAGAACTTGAAGAAGAAGGTGACCATATGTATTTACAGAGAAAAAAAAAAAAAGGCTTGTAACAGTATATGCTTCCAGAGAACTGGGAAGGTAGAAGTATCATATACAGAGATTAGTTGCCTAATAAATGCTAGATTTGTTGTGCTTCAGTACCATTTGTTACTTGGTAATGATGCTGTAGAGGAGTTTTAAAAAAGTGGACATGCTAAAAAAGTGGGCATGCTTACGCTGCATGCAATGCCATCTGCATTTGACCACGCTAAATTATAGATGTGAGGCATACTTAGACTCTGGTCCCTTCGATAATTATGTGAAGAGGAACAGATGTAGGTGCAGAACTTAATATCGTATAATGAGGTGACCAGACTCACGAATATGCAATTTTATGCTCAGTTCTTGCCTGTATGTGCATCTTTTCTCTGTTTAAATTGACTTCCTAGAGTGTATTGGAGTTTGAGCCAGTTGTCACTTTGTTTTGGCACTGTTTGTTTTGAGCTATTCAAGTAGCTGAGAGCAGCCATCAGTAAGAAAGTAGCAACTTTCCTCAATGTCCAATCTGCTTTCTTCTCAGTTCCTAGTTGCTAGCTAATATTTAATATCTCCACCGGTAAAAGTAAGTAAAAGCATCAGCATTGGTGTTTCAACTTATATCCAGATTTGGTGTTAGAACTATAACCTCTCTTTTCGTTAATGTTACACTAGATATAAAGTGCTTAAAAGGTGTTAATTATCTTGAAATTTTATTTCAGCTACTGAGTTGCAACTTCTCTTCTGGGTAGCTGCAGTTTTGGAAGGAAAGTATTTACACTCCTGAACAGGACTGGTGCGTGTGCAGACACTGCTTTCATGATGCCTGTGGAGACTTAGCTGGGGTTCACTGCCGTTGTTCCTTAATTAGAGCATACGTGACCCATTTGCTGACCACTGGGTTGTTCCTGTAGCTCTAAACTCATACAGTCCTCTCAGCCTGACCTGCAGGAGAACTGGCTGTGAGAAAGGACAGATTTTTTTTTTAATAGCTTTGTTGTGGTTTCAGATCCTGACAGAAGAAGCAAGGAAGCTGGTGAGTGCTTAGAAACTAACGTAATTGGATTGGGAAATCTTATGTGGCTTTGCTTTCAGACTCCATGACTCTACCTCTTGATAGCTTAGCTTTTCCTGTTAAGATAGCAGAGTACTTATGATGCAAGGCATGCTTGACTTGAAGGGAGCACCCCTTAGCCACTGGCTTGGTAGTTCTTGTCTGAAGCCTACAGGAGAAATTCATGTCTGGAGTTGTAGCAGAGTGGATTCTGTAGCCAGAAGTATAGTGCTCTGAGAGGGGTGAGGGAAGTGTGTAGCTATTGAACCCCCAAGCTGCCTGTAGTGTAAATCCAGTTGTGTGAATAAAGAGGTACTCAAGTCCCATGAGCATGAAGGAGGCACTCCCTGTGTCTTGAAGAGCTTTATCGGAGAACAGATGTAGGACCTTCTCTGAGTATTAGTTGATGTAATACTTCAGTGATCGACCCTAATCCACATCCTGGAGAAGAACCAGAGTTGACACATTTCTGCCTAAATAGTATACCTTGCCAAACTGCAGGGCAGTAGCACACCTCTAACTTACTGCTTTTTACATGGTCTGTTCATCCTCTTCCTTTGTGCCCCTCGAAGAAAAAGGGAGTTTCCTGCAAGTATCAAGTATAAGATCAGACACTACAAACTTCTGCAAACGTTCTTTGTTCTGCCTTTTGCCTTTGTGCAAGTCACAGCCTCCAGAGCGGAAGTTCACTTCTCACATTGGTGCTAGAGCTCAGGGGTTTCCTCTTCTGAGGTCATGGGCTTAGTCTGCATGTCCTTACAGGCTTCTGGTCTCTGGACCATGCAGCACAAGAAGGGAGAGAAAAGTGTTCATGGCTTTCCTGCTTGAAGAAAGATCTGTAAATTGTTTCTGTAGTTGCCTGGTGGTATACGTGATGTTAGTTAAAACATAAGCAAAGAACTCAAACTTCTTTGGCCTAATGTACATCTACCTTGGGCTGGTGCCTACTGTCATGATCCATTTAAATCACTACCTAGGCTTGCAATAGGCTGTCCTTCAAGATTTCTCCCATTGCTTATGTATGATTATGTGTCCAGTGTTGAGTCCAAAGGTCCATGAGCCAATCCACAGTGATGATCATCAGTGCTTTGCACTTAATTTTTTTCAGGCAGCCTGTAAGGTTAGAAGTGCAAGCTAGAAATTTGAGGCTTAGGAATTTTATTCTGTAGCCATAGCTAATCACTGCTGTTTGTATACTATGGTCGAGAGGTAACACTGAGGTCGCTTATCTAGCTCTTTGGACAAACCTATATGTTTGTTTGTTTCATACATACTAATGTAAATCGGGAAATACCTAGTGCAACTGTAAACGGGAAGGAGGAGAGAAAGCTCGCTCTGGACCTGCAGTCAAGCTGCTCAGTTTGATAACTAGAAACTAAGCCTAGGCACCCAGCACTTACACCAAATGGTTTTCCTCTTTGTGTGCCTCTAGCAAGCTCTTCCTCAGTCTGCCTCCATACCTGGTGTGGAGATGGGCAAGCACGACTGCCCACCACCTCAAACAGCAGAGAACAAATTAAGCAATCCTGTCTCCTCACTAATACAAAATTGGGGCTTTTCTCCCTTCAGCCATAACTGAGTTTATTCGGGGTAATTACTGGACTGTTAACTTACCTGTTCCTCTGTAGCTTTGCTCAGTGAGGTTTGAGCTGATTCAGCAGTCAAGCACTCTCGGTGACAGTTTCAATGTTCATTTCTTTTGCTGCAGGTACCCACAGATGTTGAGAAATGTCAAGACCGAGTAGAGTGTTTCAATGCTGACCTGAAAGCAGATATGGAGAGATGGCAGAACAACAAAAGGCAAGACTTCAGGCAACTACTCATGGGAATGGCAGATAAAAACATCCAGTACTACGAGAAGGTATGTGGCACTGCTGGAGCATTGGTGGGAATAAGAGCAGTTCATTTTCCTCTGAGGTGGTGATAATTCTTCAGGAAATCTTCATGCTGTATTGAGGAAAAGAATCTTGGACATCTAAATCAGTTCTCTAGTGCTGTGGAAGCTGCTCTTTGTCAGCAGCTTAGCGTAATCTATTGAATTGCTCGTCATGCTCAAGTGATCTGCATGAGACCAGCAGCGTTTTGCAAGGCAGCCCTGTAACAGCATTTCATCCTGGATGCTTGTCTGTCTTGCATTCTTGAATTGAACAAATTACCGAGCAGCAGTAGAAAAAGACCAACATTTTGCATGTTCTAGTATTACTATCAGGCTAGAAAACCTCTTGACTCTGCCTTTTATGAAGCAAACTACCTGGGTTGATGAACATCCATGGATCCATATATAGATTATACCTGGTATGCATAAATTATTCTAATCTCTGTCCCCTTGTGCATAATTCTGTCCCTTGTATGCTAGTCAGGTGCCTCTGCTCTCTTTCAGTTGGTGCATGTGTACCTGAGATTCAATGTCAGGTTTCTTTTTTTTTTTTTTTAAGTGAAAGGGCCTTGACATTTAACTACATAAGCTGCTGGTCTATTTTCCTTCATGCTAGAACAGTGCTGCCCAATGCAGTGGTTGATATATTAACACTGCTAGGGTTATGCATGGTGGCATACTTCATCTTCTTGCCTATTGCTTTTTTTCCATATCTACTTTACATAGTCCTTCCTGTGCTAAGTTACTTCTCCGTTTAATAATAATATGCTCTTCCTTTGCCCCTTCCAATGTCTGTCTTGTCAGACAGCTAGTCACACAGAAATTCCTTCATCCTGGTCTCTTCTCTCTTCTGAGACTGCTGTGGAGGGGGGTGTTAAAGACTCCACTGAACATCCACCAATGCCTTTGCACTTGACAGTTAAATCTGTACATTTTAGTTTTGCTCTTAGCTGCAGCAAGGAAGCTTTTTGGTAGGAAAGCATCTAATCGCTTCAGGATACACAACTAGAAATACTGTATTCACCTGCAGTACAATCAGCAAGATTAGAATGAAGATGCTTGAAAACAGTGACTTGTGGATATAAGAGCTGGTGATGAGTTTGCTTGTTCCCAGTGTTTAATAATATGTGTTCAATGGTCTATATTTGTCTGGTTTGACTGCTGGGCTGTACGGGGTTGAAAGACAGTAATGATACACAGCACAAGGACTGGAGTAAGTAAATGTGGCTGAGGAAATGACTCCAAAGCCTGGAGTCACTTCCTAATAATCCAGAAGCTAGACTCCACTTTTATTTTACTATACCAAGCACTACCAGTTCATCATGTATTGGAGTCATGTTGCAGAGGTGTACTGGACTACACTGTGTCTCTGAACTAGCTTCCCTAAATGCATGGGTTTTTCAAATAAGTTTGCTGGAGGTAGTCCAAATCAGCCCTCTCCCACAGTTGCACCACAAAGATGTGAATTTCTACTAAAAACAGTTTGTCTGCCCAGCTGAAAGCTGTGGTGTTTTTTAGTTTAGAAAAATCTAGCTTGATATTTGGAAATCCTGGGTATTCTGATGATTTTTAATGGCTTGGGCCAGCTGAAGACTTTGGAAAGCTTTAATTTGTTTTCTTTGTTTGGAAACTGCAGCTATTCTTTCTGAACATTTTCTTGCTGTTTGAGATTCTGGGTTTTTTCTTCCCCCTTCTGTAATAATCTATGAAGACCTGGCTAGCCTTTCTTGAACTTGCATTCTGTTGGTCTGGAAGTGTTGGTTAAAAATTATGTACAATCCATTTTTTAAATCTTAATTTCTTTCTTCAGTGCCTTACGGCGTGGGAGTCAATTATACCACTATTGCAAGACAAGCCAGAGACCAAATAAGAAGCACCTTCATGGACAGTCTAGCACTTCTATGCTCTGTACCACTAGACATACTGGAACTGTATGAAGGACTCCTTTTGTCAAGTTAACTGAAGTGCCAGCGGTGGTTAGGCTGGAACAGACACTCTGAAAACTATTTGAATTTTTTTCCTCACTTTCTGTGTTTAAACTGGGGTGTGTTTCATCTTTTTGAGTTATCTTGAGTGGTTCCTTCTTTATCCTATGGAGTGATTGGGGGTTCATAGTGAAAGTGCACGGGGATCTTGATAAAACTTACCTCTCTAGTCTGGAAGGAACTGATGAGTGGAACACTAAAAAGATGAAAATAAAACTCTACTGCAAGGTGCCAAATGACATCTTTATTACCATTCTATTTTGTTTGCTTAAAAAAAAAAAGATAATTATTCCTATGATACAGTACTCCCTAACCAATCCTTATCCCTTTTTTTGGGTGGACAGGGAAAGGCTGGAAATGAATATTTTGTGTTTTGCTACCACCCATATGCTCCCTCTGGATAAAATGGTTTCTGGAGACTTTTCTGTGTGGGAGTTGGGCTGGTCCTAGATGGAACATACCAACACCACCTGCAGATAGCTTGTGATGCAAGCATGAACTGTGGTTTTTGTGAGTGTGGCATGCTGTTGGTTCATACTGAGTATCTTTATTTACCTTGGTGATTGTGAGGTAATGTGAGATGGCTGAAGCATACTTGTGACTTACTTGGGGATCAAAATCAGCCTAGCTGCAGGAGCGAATTGAACAGCAGCCTTTCGAGGCTTATGGCAATAGTGGAAGCAAGTATGAGTCTTTAGTATATTTTTTCTAAAGTTAGCTCTGGAAGTTGCATGGTAGAATTCTCTTGGTCCATGCTTTAAACTTTTTTTTTTTTTCTGAACTAGAGCCACTTTGGGCTTGGTCACTTCAGGTGCCTGCTGTAGTAAAGGCAGAACTCTTGCTTTCTCTTCCCATGTTTTTTTTTGCAGCAGCCAAAAGCCAAAAAGTGTCAAGTGCTTGCTTACACCAAGCATCACTGTATGTGAAACTTGCCTTAAACAGGTTGGTGGGGGTAGATGGGTACCCTGTTAGGTACACATAGTGTTCATACCTATCTCTACTGAATCACATGGCAAGTCTTTTAAGACTACTTTTGGTACAGATCTATTTTCTTAGTAGTTTTTACTGGCCTTTAGAAATCTTAACTGCTTCTGCAAATCCCTTTTTTCCCTTTCTCTTGCAGTCCAACTTCAAGTAAATGCCTGCTTGGTGTTAATGGCCTTAGGAATGCTGCTGTGATTCCCAGGGTCCCAGAGTCTTGGCTTAAGAGCATGCAGATAAATCCTTTTTAACCATCCTAAGTGAGGGAGTTTGGGGCTAATATCAGTGTAATATTGGGATTTGGGGAAATAAATAACTCTGAGCGCTTACTGCTAAACTTGAGTGATTACTTGATCTCTGGCAACAGTCTTGCGAAGAATCTGAGCACTAACTGAGTATGTGCAACTTCTGTGTTCTCCTGTGATAACCTACCAGGTACCAGTCTGGTTTGGACTTCATACCTTCATAAACGTCAAGTATACCTGAAGCCCCCCTACTCAGCTTGGTGGCTTTATAGCAACTGTCAAGATGAGTTATTGCAGCAATGTGGTAGCTCTCAGGCTAATGAGATGATGCTCTCTGGGTGCAAAAGCCAAGTTCAAGACATCTTAAGAGGTCTTCCTTTTTGACTCAGCCTCTGTTGACAGCTCTGTGGTACTAAACAAACTATGCTTTTCGGTTCAAGCTCACAGTTTATAAATATACACTTATTTGGTGTAAACAAGAACTCTGCTTTAAGTTGCCTTAGGTCCAGAACGACGAACTACTCTTGTGCAAGTGCTTAAGGGGATCATCTTGAAGCAGTAACCAAGTGTTTTCCTCAATGTTTCCCTTCTAAAATAAGCACTCGCATAACATTTAACAGTCTGACCTTCAGGGTTACAGTCTTTCCTATTTCCCACAAACAGAGATCAACATGCTTTCTTGAGCTGGTTCCTGTGTGGGAAGTGGAATTTTGTAGTTGACTCTGCAATGTCACTGGGAGTCAAGCAAAATGTAATTTGAACTAATATTTGGACAGTCTTCCCTTCACTTTATCAAAAAATAGTGCAAGATGAGTTGAAAGGGTGGTGGGTTTTTTTCCTACAGGTGAGAGAGTTTCACCTGATGCCTTACAGAGCTGAGGTCCTATTCCGTCTTAGTTTTATGTCAAACTGACGCGGGTGTTTGGTTCTGGGGAATTTAAAAATTGACATCACAGCTGTTCATGAGAAGCAAAATGGACAGTGAGGAGTAACAAGTGAAGTTCAAATCAACATGTAACTGTTGAGAATCAGCTTAAATTTTCTTTAATCTGATGCCACTGATTCTGCAGCATAGTTTTAAAACTAGTCTTAAACCAAAGCATGTTCTGATTTCAGATAAATCCCTTTCTAGCTAAGCTGTTGAAGGGCAGGCATGCTTTGCACTTCTCTGTCAGAGTATGTGGCTCTGTGGTACCTGCAAGTTGATTTGGAGGAGAGGTTGGAACGTGCACCTCAGGCTGTGGCCAGTAGTAAGATTTTTCTTGTATGATTGGGGAAACATAACCTCTTAAGCCCCTACCAGGGAAGTAAAGCTTAACGTACAAAAGAGCAGCCCTCTGAAAGAATTGCTCTACTGTAAGAAGGGTGTGTAGTGGTGGGTCTCTCAGCTCCTATGGGCTATGGAGGAGTCTCTTTATAAAGAGCTCTTGTAAATTACTAGGCAACTGTGGGAGAGGCTGTGAGGTGTGGGGAGGATCCTGACTGTGAGGTTTGGGGCAACAGTGCCCGACAGGAGAACTACAAAATAGCAGGAAACTCCTGTAAGATGTAAAGTGAGATTTGTAAAGAGTGCACTTACGTAACTGCTGTTAGTGAGAGGTTGAGATCTGAACTGTTAGTGAAACTCTGACATGTTATCCTGTAATACTTACAGGATAAGAGTCTGTCCTTTCGATGGCCCAAACCTTAAGTGTGAAAAGGTGTTGGTAAAGGGAAGCAGGAGTAGTGCAGGAGCTTCATCTTTGAGTAACTTCTTGAGTGTTCCGTCACTTAAGGTCATCCTCTGCACATGCACTAAAAGGACGTCAAAAGTAGTTGCACCATTTCTATAAGCCTACGTAACTTGTGGGTCCTTCAACAGTCCTTCAATTAGCCCCGTTTTCCTTGTAATCCGTAGCCAGACCAAGTTCCCTCTCAGAGGACACATAATTCACTGCTGTCCTCGTTACTTCTGTGTAATTTCTGGGATGTTTTTCTTCTCTTAACTGGCACCAGCACAATAAAGCAACCACTGAGATCTTGTTTTCATGCTCGGTAATGAAGTGTGCATTGTTCATCTGTATCCTTACCAGGTTCTGACTCTTGCAATAAATACAGATGTTGAAACATCATGGTTTTTTCAGGTATCCATTGAAAAATGAAAAGATAATAGGTGTAGCCCTAAAGACACGAACCCTTCTTGTGTGAGTTGTATCAAAGAATAAAATACGGATTCTTCACTGAAGTCTGCTTGGATTTTTGTCACACTGACACTTATGCTAAGGATAGAGTGGTAGGATAAGTGGTAGAAAAACATGTGCAAAGCATGAGTGGCAGAGACGGGCCTGCAGAGGTACTGTGCAGTAGCTTTGCAGCAGTGGCTCTGCATAGCCTGTTTGTGATGCGTATTGCTTCAGGTGTCAGTCCTGCAGATGCCAAGGTACAAAAGAATTCCCTCCCACCAGGGACTGTTCAGTGTTTTAACAGGAGCCATGCTTTTGTTAAAACTTGCACAATTTAACTAAGGATGATTAATGTTCCAGACTGTTTAAAATCCTGGTGCTGATAACCCCTGAGCAAATTGCATAGACTAAACTAGCTCATTAGATGTTCAGCCTTCTTAAAATCTGAAGGTAGAACAGTCTTTCCCGTGGTATATTAACTTTTACTACAACAACCAATAAATAGGGAAAATGGGTCTTTTTCTAATGTTATGTAGGGAACTTGCTAGTACTTGCCAGGTTTGGGTTTTGGTTTTGATTTTGGTTTTTTTTGTATAGTAAAACTGGGGATCACAGGAATAAGCTTGCCTTATGGCAGTGTGAATGTTGCATTTTAAACTTTTTGGGAGTGCTGTTTAACCAATTTTATGGAATAAAATGACAATACTTAATTCTGTGCTTAGTACTTCGGAGTCTTGCTGGGGTATCTGACTTGTACAAGTACTGAGTAATGAACTGCGCAAGTTTTAAAGTTGCATGGTGAAGGTGTGGTACTTGTGCAGAAAATAATGCACTTTCCAAAAAGGTATAGTAGATCACCCTTTCATAAGTGACATGCTAAAATGTTAAGGGCTAGTCCCTGTTCTAGACTAGCTTGAAGGCCTCAGTACTCTATGCTTTTGAAGCTAAACCATTTTCTTAACTCTGCTGCTGAGATATGTTTTGATATCTTCCCATCAAGCAGCAGCGTTGGGGCCAGTGCCACATTCCCACTGCACATGGAGATAGATTGCAACGGGACAGTCTTAGAATAGCAAACAGACAAAGGGCTTTTGTCTTTAGTATATGAAAATAAAGTAGCACTGTCCTTGTTCTCTTTTCCTCTGTGCCTGTGTCCCTCTGTCCCTCCTTAAGGTTTGGAGAGTTGGGTCATGCAGGTGGAGGCAAGTTGGCTGTGAGCAGAGGTGGATCTCATCCCCCTCCTTGTTGAAGGTGTCAGCATTGGGGACCAAAATGGTGCTGGCTCATTGCCCAGACTCTTATGTTTTCAACCTCTGTAAACCCACTCACCAGAACTAAAGTCACTGTTCATACCATTAAAAACCAAAATAAAAGCTGTGAAAAGACTTGTCTCTGTGTGAATTAGCTAGTAAACAATGTAAAAAATGGGAAGGAGGCTTTTGTTTCCTGCACTCGACCAAATCTGGCAACTGTGCTCTTGTTCAGACTCGCAGGCTATGAAATGTTGTTTTGCCTTCTGGTGCTGGCATGTTTCTATAACCTTTCATATATCTCTGTATAAATATACTTTGTGCATTGTTTACTATGGAACTAGTATTGATGGAAGAAAACACTTTGAGGTAAAAATGTTTGTAATTCTCTATTAGTGTGTACATTTTTTTAAAATGCACCGTTTGTTTACCTCAATTAATTTAATGGAATGGACCAATAAATGTATTAAAAGATGACTCCTTTACCTAGAATATAAAGTTTCTTTTTTTGCAGCCTTCGCCATTGAAATGTGTGTGCTTATTTTGCTGGGCAGCTCACTATCTTACTGCAGAAATACCTATTGTGGTTTAACCCCAGTCGGCAACTAAGTAATATCCCTTAGCTAAGGAATATCTCTTTGGCCAGTTGGGGTCAGCTGTCCTGGCTGTGTCCCCTCCCATCTTCTTGTGCCTGTGTGTCCTGGTTTAGCCCCAGTCAGCAACTAAGCCCCACACAGCCACTCGCTCACTCCCCCACCCCAGTGGGATGGCAGAGAGAATTGGAAGGGCAAAAGTAAGAAAACTCGTGGGCTGAGATAAGAACAGTTCAATAATTAAAATAAAACAGTTATAGTAATAATAACACTAATAATATAATGCAAGTAACGAGAGAGAGAGGCGAAACCCAGGGAAGGGAGGGGGGGACCAAATGGCAAGTGCTGCAACTGCTCACTGACCGATGCTGCCAGTCCCCAAACAGTGATTGCTGCTTCCCCCAGCCAACTCCCCCCACTTAATATACTGGGCATGACGTCATGTGATATGGAATATCCCTTTGGCCAGTTTGGATCAGCTGTCCTGGCTGTGCCCCCTCCCCTCCCAGCTTCTTGTTCACCCAGCAGAGCATGGGAAGCTGGAAAAGTCCTTGACTAGTGTAAGCACTACTCAGCAACAACTAAAACATCAGTGTGTTATCAACATTATTCTCATGCCAAATCCAAAACACAGCACTGTACCAGCCACTAGGAAAAAAAATTAACTCTATCCCAGCCAAAACCAGGACATTATCCACCACTTACTCTATACCATCTATGTCATGCCTAGGTCCTACCTTTTCCAATACAGTCCAATTAACCACCACCACTTTTCCTGTCTTTTGATATATATACTGAGATATCATTCCTTTAGTCTATGGGTCATCCCTCTAAAATGTCTGTTGAGTTAATTTAGTCCATGCCTTTGGGCTCCATCTATCATAACAGTCTTTCAGGGCAGGAGAGATGGTCTGTGTGTGGTGTTGGATTGTTGCATGCTGAAGCCAGTTCTGGTTCCATCACCACTGCACTTCGCTTGGTTTCATTGAAGTTCATTCTCCATTAATCTGGGTGATTCTTACTGTAATACCATTAATATGGCATATAGCAACCATAAAAGTGATGACATTCAGTATTATATAGCAATGAGCATCATACCATTCAGTTCATTGGCTATTTTCACCCAAAATCAAATCCCCTTGAGGTACACATTGGATTCCTCCATCCTCCTGCATCACCCACCAAATGCACCCAGGTCCTCAAGCAAAAACAGTTCCATTAATGGGTTTGCCTTTGGCCAAGGCAGGAATAACCCACAGTTTTCCCCAGCATATTTTTTACGTGCACTCCAGGGACTTTATCCCCTTCCACAGTACGTAAGAGTTCTGACTGGGCAGGGCCAGCTCAATTGGCAGAGCCCCTAGTGTTGACTAACCAGGTGGCTTTTGCTAAATGTGTATCCCAGTGTTTGAATGTCCCACCCCCCATTGCTCTCAGTGTAGCCTTTAACAGTCCATTGTATCGTTCAATTTTCCCAGAGGCTGGTGCATGATAGGGGATGTGATACACCCACTCAATGCCATGCTCTTTGGCCCAGGTGTCTATGAGGTTGTTTTGGAAATGAGTCCCATTGTCTGACTCAGTTCTCTCTGGGTGCCATGTCACCATAAGATTTGTTTTTCAAGGCCCAGGATAGTGTTCCGGGTGGTGGCGTGGGGCACAAGATATGTTTCCAGCCATCCGGTGGTTGCTTCCACCATTGTAAGCACATGGCGTTTGCCTTGGTGGGTTTGTGGCAGTGTGATATAATCAATCTGCCAGGCCTCCCCAGATTGATATTTCAGCCATCGTCCTCCATACCACAGAGTTTTTACCCGCTTGGCTTGCTTGATTGCAGCGCATGTTTCACATTCATGGATGACCTGTGCAATAGTGTCCATGGTCAAGTCCACCCCTCGATCATGAGCCCATCTGTATGTTGCATCTCTTCCCTGATGGCCTGAGGTGTCATGGGCCCACCGAGCTATAAATAGTTCACCCTTATGTTGCCAGTCCAGGTCCACCTGAGCCACTTCAATCTTAGCAGCCTGATCCACCTCCTGGTTGTTCTGATGTTCTTCAGTGGCCCGACTCTTGGGTACGTGAGCATCCACATGACGTACCTTCACAACCAGGTTCTCTACCCGGGCAGCAATATCTTGCCACAATGCAGCAGCCCAGATGGGTTTGGCTCTGCATTGCTCTGCTTCCATTGCTGTAACCACCCCCACAGGGCATTTGCCACCATCTATGAGTCAGTATAAAGATAGAGCACTGGCCATTTTTCTCATTCAGCAGTGTCTAAAGCCACCTAGGTGGCCTTTACTTCTGCAAACTGACTCAATTCACCTTCTCCTTCAGCAGTTTCTGTAACTTGTATAGGACTCCATACAGCAGCCTTCCATCTCCGATGCTTTCCCAGCAGACGACAGGACCCATCAGTGAACAGGGCATATTGCTTCTCATTTTCTGGCAGTTTGTTATACAGTGGGGCCTCTTCAGCATGTGTCACCTCCTCCTCTGGCCATATTCCAAAATCCTTGCCTTTTGGCCAGTCCATGATCACTTCCAAGATTCCTGGGTGACTGGGGTTTCCTATTCGAGCCCGTTGGGTGATCGGTGCGACCCATTTACTCCACATAGCATCAGTTGCATGTTGTGTAGAGGGGACCCTCCCTTTGAACATCCAGCCCAGCACCAGCAGTCGAGGTGCCAGGAGGAGCTGTGCTTCAGTACCAACCACTTCCGAAGCAGCTCGAACCCCTTCATATGCTGCCAATATCTCTTTTTCAGTTGGAGTATAGTGGGCCTTGGATCCTTTGTATCCCCGACTCCAAAACCCTAGGGGTTGACCTCGGGTCTCCCCTGGTGCTTTCTGCCAGAGGCTCCAGGTAGGACCATTCTCCCCGGCTGCGGCGTAAAGCACATTTTTTACATCTTGTCCTGCCTGGACTGGCCCAAGGGCTACTGCATGAACTGTCCCCCATTTAATTTGTTCAAAGGCTTGTTGTTGCTCAGGAACCTATTTGAAATTGTTCTTCTTTTGGGTCACTTGATAGAGAGGGCTTATGATCATACTGTAATTCGGAATATGCATTCTCCAAAAACCCACAATGCCTAAGAAAGCTTGTGTTTCCTCCTTGCTAGTTGGTGGAAACATGGCTGTTATTTTGTTGATCACATCCATTGGGATCTGACGATGTCCATCTTGCCATTTTATTCCCAAAAACTGAATCTCCTGTGCAGGTCCCTTCACTTTACTTTGTTTTATGGCAAAGCCAGCCTTCAGAAGGATTTGGACTATTTTCTTCCCTTTCTCAAAAATTTCTTCTGCTGTGTTGCCCCATATGATGATGTCATCAATGTAATGTAGGTGTTCTGGAGCTCTACTCTGTTCCAGTGCAGTATGGATCAGTCCATGGCAAATGGTAGGGCTGTGTTTCCAACCCTGGGGCAGTCGATTCCAGGTGTACTGGACAGCCCTCCAAGTGAAAGCAAACTGTGGCCTGCACTCTGCTGCCAGAGGGATTGAGAAAAACCCATTAGCGATATCAATTGTGGCATACCAGTTGGCTGCCTTTGACTCCAGTTCGTATTGAAGTTCTAGCATGTCTGGCACAACAGCACTCAGTGGCGGAGTGACTTCATTCAGGCCACGATAGTCTGCTGTTAGTCTCCACTCTCCATTAGACTTCCGCACTGGCCATATGGGACTGTTAAAGGGTGAGCGGGTCTTACTGATCACTCCTTGGCTCTCCAGTCGACGAATTTGCTCATGGATGGGAATCAGGGAGTCTCGGTTGGTGCGATATTGCTGCCGGTGCACTGTTGTGGTGGCAATTGGCACCTGTTGCTCTTTGACCTTCAGCAACCCCACAACAGAAGGGTCCTTCGAGAGACCGGGCAAGGTAGACAACTGTTTAATTCCCTCTGTCTCCAAGGCAGCTCTACCAAAAGCCCACCTGTACCCTTTTGGGTCCTTGAAATACCCTCTCCTGAGGTAGTCTATGCCAAGGATGCACGGAGCCTCTGGGCCAGTCACAATGGGGTGCTTTTGCCACTCATTCCCGGTTAGGCTCACTTCGGCCTCCAACACAGTTAGCTCTTGTGATCCCCCTGTCACTCCAGCAATACAGATGGGTTCTGCCCCTACAAAGCTTGATGGCATTAGGGTGCACTGTGCACCGGCGTCCACTAGAGCCTTATACTCCTGTGGGTCTGATGTGCCAGGCCATCGGATCCACACAGTCCAGTAAACCCGGTTATCCCTTTCCTCCACCAGGCTGGAGGCAGGGCCCTACTAGTCCTGGTTGTTGTATTTGTTACTCACTTCTTGTAGATATGAGTCAGGAATCCCTTCATTAAGATCAGAAGTAAGATCAGCCCTTCTACTCTGTCTGGGGAACTGCCCTCTGGAAACTGGAACAGCAATTTTCCTGGAAGAACTCCCCTGAGTGGTTGTTTTTCCTTGCAACTCACATACCCATGCCTTTAGGGTTGAGGTAGATTTTCCATCCCACTTCCTCATGTCCTCTCCATGGTCACGTAGATAAAACCACAGGGTAGCCTGTGGTGTGTACCCACTGCATCTTCTTTCTTGAGAAGAGGAACTCTTGCTCCTAATAGTTGAGATACTGGTTCATACAGATGGGGAGCAGGACATATCCTCTTTGAATTGTTGGATCTTCTGTGACAGTTTCTTGGCTGGCATGTCTGGCAGTTTCTCAACAGCTGAGATACAGGCCCGTAGGGAGGAAGAGAGACTTTCTTCATATTGCTGGAGTTGGCCAGCCAATTTATGCACCATTTGTTTCTCTCTGTCTTTCTGGGTCATTACTGCCAATGAGTTGGCATAGGACAATGGTGTGCTCTGTACAAACTTCTGCCGCATAGGTTGCATGCACTTGACTTCATCTGGATCTTTGGATAACTGCTCATTGTCCAGGCCATCATAAATCACCTCCAGCATGACTAATTTCCTCAGGTACTGGATACCTCTCTCCACAGTGGTCCACTTCCCTGGGTGACATATAACAGCTTCCTTGAAGGCATACCTTTCCTTCATGTCTGAAAGGTGTCACCTCCAGAGGCTGAGGACTTGTGCAGTATTCTTAAATAATTGTTTAACCCTAAGCAAAACCTGACACATATTCAGGAGACATAGCAATAAGAACATGTTGGTTTGAAGATCCCAGGGATATTAAAAATTCTCAAGAGCTGTTGTAATTAGCCTGGAGCAGAAAGAGAAGATGGAGGAAGGTGTCTCCCCCATAGGTTGTCTCTCCAAGGAGAAAAAGTAAAAAGTGTAATTATTAATAATTTCTGATAGATGGCTACTGAAGTACAGAGGTGATGGCAATGCTGAGTACAAATACTAGATTGATCTCATGACCAATAATTTTAGTATGCTATAAGCCAGTGTTACACAGTACAGCAAAGTGATAACCTTAATCCACCTCCTGGAGGTGATAAACAGCACATAAATACTGGTAAACAGTATATGTGGCAAGTAAGGTGTTATGTAACACAACTGTGAGAACAAATACAACAACTTTGAGAGCAAATAAATCAACATTGTAGCCAGCGATTACTAAACTAATATAATGAATGCTTATAACAAATTTTATTAAATTTTATTAAATTTTATTTTAACAGGCTCTGGTCAGGTCTGTCGGTACCTCAACCCTTTGTGCCCCACATTGGGCACCGAAAAGGACTGTCGTGGTTTAACCCCAGTCAGCAACTAAGTACCACACAGCCGCTCGCTCACCCTCCCCTCTGCCTGGTGGGATGGGGGAGAGAATTGGAAAAAAACCTAAAACCCATGGGTTGAGATAAAGATAGTTTAATAGACAGCAAAGGAAGAGAAAACAATACTAATACTAATACTAATACTACTAATAATAATGATAAAAGAATATACAAAACAAGTGATGCACAACACAATTGCTCACCACCCGCTGACTGATGCCCATTCCACCCCCGAGCAGTGATTACTGCCCTCTGGCCAGCTCCCCCCAGTTAATATACTGGGCATGACATCATGTGATATGGAATATCCCTTTGGCCAGTTTGGATCAGCTGTTCCGGCTGTGCCCCCTCTCCGTCCGGCTTCTTGTGCACCTGGCAGAGCACAGGAAGCTGGAAAACTTGACTAGTGTAAGCACTCCTTAGCTGTGCTAAAACATCAGTGTGTTATCAACATCATTCTCATACTAAATCCAAAACACAGCACTGTACCAGCTACTAGGAAGAAAACTAATTCTATCCCAGCTGAAACCAGAACAATACCCTTCCCTTAAAATCTTGTTCCACTGCTGATTCAACTAAGTCATCTGTCTGTTGCTGTAGGACATCTGGTATTACTTGAAAGTGAAACCTGGAGCTGAGAAAGGACTGCAAGAGAGTGTGTGTGTCTGTGGGGAACAGGGGTGGCAGCAACTTCCTCAGAATAAGGGGTTGCAGAATGAGTAATCAACTTCTGCTTGCTGCATCCCTGGCTCAAACTGAAGCTGCCTGATTTGCCTCCAGGTTATTTCAGTTACTGAAGGGCTTTTAACTTGCCTTTACTTAGTCTAGGAGCTTGGAAGCCACTTAATCCTTGTTTATTCAATTAGCATGTAAGTAGACACATAATTTAAGCCCTGATCCCTCTGGGGCATGCCAGTCTTTTGAATCATATTTGGATTTAGCTGACAACACCTCATGCCAGTTGCTATATTGTATAAGGTTCCTTTTGGTAGGGGTTTCAACCCAGCATAAAGCTGGGGTAACAAGGAGACTATTATCTGGCATCAATGTCCCAACACCTCCATAAAGCCTGTAGGAATAGCGTGCTGCCCTTACCTGTTCTTAACTTGTTACAAGAATAGTACATCCTGGTGGTGTGAGTTGAAATACCAGTATCGGCTCTTGAGTCACAGCTGTCCTCCCATGACCTCTGTTAAAGCACTGTCTGGAGACAATGGGACAATCTCCCAGAAGTCAGGGGCATGAACATTTATTCAGGAGTGGTTTATTGTAGGGATTACTAAAAGTGTCTTAATATTACTTTTTTTTTTTTACAGTAGTATTTCTGTATTTAGTGGTCTTCTACATAACATTGATCAGCTGGGCTGACACATCTATAGCACTTGGAGAGCACGTGTGTCCAGCTGATGGCCATGCGCACACAGCGTATGGCTTACGGACCCCTGCTTCATCAGCCGAAGTCACAGAACTGCCCTGAGGCTTCTGAATGAACAGACAAGAAGGAATTAATGGAAAACTGATCCTCTGCTTTCCCCTTCCACATTGAATGATGTGTCTAGTAACACCATTTTCATTTCTATCCTGTTCTTGTCCCTCTGCACTATTGCTAACCAGCGTAGCAGGAAAGCAAAATGCTCTAAAGACTGCTGGTGTGCAATAGCCAATGCATGTACTCTGCAACATGATGTACTACAAAAATAACAAGGCAAACTTCTTTGTCCTGGGTGAGCTCAGTGGCTGAGAGGCCGTGGCATGCTGTGAAATGGAAACACAAATAAGATGCTTCCTGTAATGATTATCTGTGGGGACTATTGCTTGGCAAACCTTCCATTTTGGTAGCTCAGAGAATTGATAAAGACCAAAAGATGCTTTAGCTGGTACAGCCTCTGTCACTCAGTCAGAATCTGAAGGGAGCCAATGGTTGAACGTTGTTTGATGGCCACAATGCTGTAAAAAGCAATAAAAATGCAGGTTACAAGAGAGCTAGAAAACTGCTTTCTCAAACTACAGTTTGCTTTTTCCCCATCAATTCTTTCACTTAAACTTTGCTGGGGTGTCTGGAACTGGCTGGGGGCTTGTGTGGTTCCTCTTGAGGATCTGCCAGTCTCTCTGTAAGTTACTCTTGCGTACAAGCAATGACATTGGCATCATCTGTCATCTTTCAGACTTTTAAGTCCTAATAACCTGTGTTTGTTCTGATAATGGTGCTAACTTCTATTTAAAGCCTGTATTAAAAAGCAGTTGAGTAGCTAGCAGTGACTCACTGTTAAACAGCAGGGTTATGCATAAGAAAAAAGTCACTCTTGTGTCTGGAAAATAAGAGGAGGAAAGCAGAGCCAGGGGAATGATGAGTATGAAGTAGCCTCCGCATTCAAAGTCCTGCTGACACCAGGTGTCAAATGTGTTCACAAGCCCAGAAAGGTTTCGGTGCTCTGGACGAGGCAGAGCTGATGATCTAGGAGCTTTCCTTAGCGTTGATTTTTCTTTTATTCCTACCTGAGTGAAAACACTCGAGTCAGTATACATAGTGCCTTTAGACTTTCTACCTTTTAAAAAAAAAAAAATTACAGCAAAACTTCCAAGAATTTTGCCTGGGATCAAACATTAGCCTATCCATTACCTGCCTTACATCTGAATGAAAACATTGTGGTTGCATGGATTAAATACTGATACTATCACAGTTCACTTTAACTGGAAGAGTCATGCTGCTTCTAGTAATGCAATGAGCTGGAGGGTCTTGGGGAGGGGACAACAGGCAAGGTCAGATTTGGAGGGAGGTCCTTCAAAAATTCTGGAAGAGTAGATGGAGATGCTGTTTCTGCTTTCTCTCTTCAAATTAAGCTGGTTTTGTGCTTAAAACTTGGTTTTGAAATTATACCTCTCAGTAGCTTTGTAGCTGTATGGTTGGGCAAATTCATTGGATCAGAAAAGTAACCATTTCCTTCACTATGGGGTAATGTTTTTTCTTTGAAAGAAACACCTGAGGGAGACTCAGATTATTCTTTTCTATCACAATGAGTAAGTAACCTGTAATGGATTTTAAAAAAAAATATTTTACTTTGTGTAGGATTAGTCCCTCTTTCTACTTACCACTATGTTTGCAATATCAAGCACTACATTTGTGCAAAGGCTTTGTCCCCTGGGATTATCAGATCTTAAATGCTGCCAAATATTCCTCCTACAGCAACTCATGTTACATTAAACAAAAAGAAGATGAAAAACATGGGCTAGATCACTTGCAAGTTTCATTCTTTGAATCTCCTTGATACTTG
The DNA here is from genome assembly GCA_031468815.1 of Morus bassanus. Taxonomy (NCBI): domain Eukaryota; kingdom Metazoa; phylum Chordata; class Aves; order Suliformes; family Sulidae; genus Morus; species Morus bassanus. The sequence goes on along the minus strand of CM062600.1, from coordinate 11,846,457 downwards.
TCAACTCATTTCTGCAAGATTTTTGTTTCTCGTCTTCCAATTTTTTTCTTTTTAAATTAAAAAAAAAAATTATTTTTCCCATCTGTATTATACACTTTAGACCTAGAATTAGGAAGCTTGGAGAAAATACAGCATGTTCTTTTGGACAAAACCTGTTCTATTCCTTACCTTAAAGGGAGGAGACTCAGGCAGCCAACTAGAAAAGACAAAATGAAACAGAAGCCGCTGTACCAGTTCAGTGTGTTTTGATAGATCTTGTTGTAGACTGTAGATGTCACTACTCCTGTGGTGACTAAAGACAACTGCAGCAGGACAAACACCTTACCTGTAAAACAAGAACATAGTTTGTTACCAGGGAGAAAAAAACCAGCTCTGGTACCTCCCTGCTGAATCCAGGATCACCACTGCGTGGAAGAGTGATCTGGTCATTGTTTCACAAGTGCCAGATGACATGAGCTTGTTCTGGACCGGAATTAAATGTCTTTTTCTTCTTTTAGGCATAGAACAAAAGATCCAACTAGAAAACTCTGCTTAAACAGTCCAGATGTAGAGGTAGCTGCTTGGAAGAGCAGCAATAAACCAGGCAATAAGTGCTCCTTTCCATAGGAGGTAGAAAAGTAGTCTTGGGCTAACATCTTCAGGACAGGAGAGATTTTAGTAAGGATCTGCTTCTGTCCTAGGCCAGAAGAGTGGTCCACTGGGTTAAAATTATAATAGTACCTGAAATTGGGAGGTGCATGTGATTTCTGTGATGTTTAGGGCAGAGGAAAGGCAGAAACTGGATCCTAGTTGAAACAGATTTTTGCTAAAGTACACTCTTCTGTTTCTGCCATGGTAAATGGGGGAAGGGGAAGTAACCCAGCCCTGCTGGGAAGTGCAGACTGGGAGCAAAGTCAGGGCTGTGCACTAAGCTTGCTGCCCTGGCAGCCTTCTCCAGCCTCACAGCACCAGTGGCCACCACCTAAGGAGACAGCAGTGCTACCAGGAGGCAAGGGCTCCTCTGCTGCATGGTCCTGCTCAAGAGCTGGTCTGGCACTGTAATCAGGTGCAGCATGTATGGCTCATGGTGGAGGTTAAAAACAACATTATGATTAATAATAATGATTAGTATGGGGTGTGAGCTGCCCTATTTGTGGCAGGTAGGTGTTTGCTACGGAGCATGTTGAGGAGCACAAGCAGTAAGAATGAACTGGTGACAGAGCAGTCACGTTCATATGGCAGAAGGGAAAAGGATGCAAAGGATGGCTGTGCGAATATGCCTGGAGGAGGCACGAGCAGCCATGGGCCTGAGGTGCTATTTGAATGCATGGCCGGTCCTGTCTGTCATGTCTAAACCCAGCTCATTTGGGTAAATATTATAGCCTCCAATGCGATGTTGTAAAATACATATATTTTACTAATTTCTAATACATTTTTTAATAGAAAATAATTTCTGTTCCAGTCTACCAAAAAAGGAAAAGTTATCCTTTGTTAGTTTAATCATGGTCTGACGGGAACAAATTGCGAGGTAACACTTGGAGGCATATTTAGAGACCATAACTGAAAAAAGATGAAAGAAATCCATCCTTCCCAAAACTGGAAGTAAAAGAAGCCAAATATAAATGGTGTGAGGATCACAGTGCTTCCACCCAACATCTTCATCTCTTGGTTTTCCCTGGAGCACTGTGTTTTTGAGCAGCACCTCAGCTATTTTCCCTGCCTTTGAGTCGCACACTGACAGTAATCTTTTGAAGCATGTGCTGAAAATTTTTTGTATAAATGATGACGCACCTAAGGATGAGAAGTTTGGATGTGGCAATCTTGTCCTGCAAGTTTCTCTGCCCCTCCCTTCCCTTTTGTGGTACCAACTGTTCTGGTTTTATCACGCAAAGCACAGACTGCAGGGATAACTTGCCTTTGTCTTTGTAACTTAGGCTGAATGGAGGGATTTCAGGGTTTTTTGATCAGTAAGATAACCAAAGTACTTACCATAGGATGATCCTTCAACATGCTTGGATAACATGGACCTGATCGTTGGTAAGGGGATGAGGGCGAAAAGCATCACTGCCCGTGCTGCAACACAATGGATTTGTAGTTATCATCAGTACCTGCTCCTTGTCTCCCAACACAACAACCACTGCTTTTGAAGACTACGTGCCTCTGGCTTGGGCAGGGCCTTTGCTTCACCTTTTCTTGTCCCCTGAGTACCAGAAAGAAGTACAAATCTTTGGTAGGAGTGTAGGTCTTCACTTAATCCAAGTGACGGTGGATAAGCCACCTATTGCTCCCACTAGCAGAGGTACTTTGCCCAAACCAGCTGTAGTCTCTTGGTCTCAGCCTGAAATCCCAGCACAGATGGAGTATGGCACTGTCCTTTGCAATACTGAGGCTAATGATTTGAGTCTAACCAGCAGAGAGACCACCCCATGCTACATGACCTTGACAGGAGCAGTACCTTTATAGCACTACAGCTGTTTTCTATCTCGGTGCTTCTGACGAGCAGTATTTTAGGCTTTCTCTGGTGTGGAAACTTCTAGGGAGCTGGAATTATCTTCCTGTCAGCAGAACCAACATCAGTGAATACTTAGTCTATGTTTAGTGTACCGAGGTGTTCCTGCAATGCAGGGAATAAGCATCCTGCACACTGTGTAGCAGCATGTGTTCGTAATGGACTTAATATTAAACAAGCATATTTTTATTTTAATTTTTATCTTTTGTTCCCTAGCCTAATTGCCTAAACAAACAAAATATCTTAAAAAATTCACTCAGTGTTTGGCTTAGTACACAAATATAATATCCTACCCTCTTTCCCTTTAGAATAACCTTGTTTGATTTTCAATTTCTCTTTCCCTGTAGGGGCAGACAGAAAAATTGCTTCAGGCCATTTCTCTTAGATCTTTTTCTCACTTTCAGAAGAAAAACCTCAAAGCCATGCAACACACAATACTCTGTCAGATATGAATCATCCATCTCACTGCCACAACAGATGCAGTTCTTGGGTTTTGTTTTCTGTGTTCTTGCAGAGGCTACCTCCCAACAATAAACTTGCCTTTCCTTCATCGTGGGGTGTTGCCCCATCTATTGCTACCTGCTCCTTGGTCATTTATACATAGTGTAAGATTTGTACATTCTCATGATATTTTAGTTGCTAAAGCAGCTCCAATGTTTCACTGTTAAGTTTCCCATCTACCATAAATACTTTAATGTAACAAAAATAAATGACATCTTAAGATGTTCTCTTAATAGGAAACCTTTGCCAGTTTGTTTCTGTTGTAGCCTTAAGCCTTACCTCACAAGAACCCAGTGCTTCCCATTAGAGTAATGGAGCAGTCTGACTAATACAAGTAGCCAGCAACAATTTGCACTCCCCCGTGGCCTGAATATTGGTCCCCTGCTCAGATCTGGGCTATGACCAAGTGATGAATTGACCAAGTGGGAATTGCTCGTGTGACAGTCTGTTGAGCTCCCTGCTCTGAAACTTGAAGTGAAGCAGAGCCAAAGCCCTTCTCCTGACACTGAAACACCCCAGCCCCTTTCTCAGGGAGCCCTTGCTCGTGTGAGCAGCCATTTGACTCACCAATGTAGAACAGGTATGTCCACCGCACGAAGGCCATGATGAGGATGCCAGCACTGAAGGATGTCACTCCAATTATGATCATAGTAATGTCTCTCAGGTATCTGGAGAACACAAATACCCCCAGAAAGCTGGTGATGAAGATCACATACCCAGCAGCATTGCCGTAGCCGATCTCCACAGCGTTCCAACTCAAAGGCTCCCTGAGCAAGAAGAGTGGGAGTACGTTCATTGCACCAACCACAGCAAAGTCATAGAGGATTGCTGCCACAAACAGCATGATGATGATGAGTTTTGAGGGGGATACTGGAGTGGAGCTGCTGCTGTCCGGAGGTTGGGAACTCCCTGCTGCTGCTGCTTCTTTGTGGGCTGGTAGCTGGCTGCCCACCTCCTCTGCACTTTTGGCTTTGGCTGGGCAGGAAGCTGCTGACTTGGGTACTGTCAGGACAAAAATGCTGTAGAGGAGGCAGAAAGCATAGCAAGCGATGCTGCAGCCCACCAGCACAGTGCCCTCTCGATAGCGGTCACTGAAGCCTACAAAGAGGTAGCCAGATGCCATGCTTCCCAGAAAGCCAGCAAGGCCATACACCAGCTCAATAATGATAAGTCGCAGAGACCTCCTGCTCTCACAGGATCCCAGAGATCCCAGAGCCATGACGCCTGCCCAAAACGTGGTGAAACCACCTGTCAGCCCATTGAAGGCAGCAGCCCCGTACATCACCTCGATCGGCCAGCCCAGCAGGATCAGGAGGAGCAGGAGAGTTTTGGAGCCCAAGTAGCCAAGAAGAGGGAAGCAGATGGGGATCTTCCGATGCATCCTGTCCCCCAGCTTGGACAAACCATAGGCTGACACCAGCGGGCTCAGGCCCAGGACTAGGTTGTAGATGATATAAAAATTAGAGACAGCCTTCTGCTGAGCATCTTCCAGGGTACGGGAGGGAGCAGTGTCATTGGTCTGGTTGTAGTAGTTCTTCACCACCAGCAGCAGCGCTGTGTCGTAGAAGGCACTGGCCACTTGGGAACCGGCAACCACTGGCTCAATCCATGTCCTGATCGCCATTAGCCCCAACGTGCTGCCGGCAACCACCTCTTCTTGGGGATAGCTGCTTTCAGGGAGATGCGCTGAAGGGAACGGCTCTTCAGAAGCTCTGCTCTGGAGGCATGCTTGGAGAGGAGCGGCAGAGGAAAAAAACCAAAAGGTCTGCCGGGCTGCACAGTCAGACAGTTGTGCAAGAGATGATCTGGCTGGGAGGATATTTGCACCTCGCCTTGCTACGTATATGCACGCACACACATCCCTGTGCTGCTCTGATCTCCAGCTCATGCATGAGAGGCTTTTGTACAGCTGGAGAACGCCCTGCACTCACTGGCTGCCGCTGCTCCTCTTCCTGGTGCAGTTTCAAGAGAGGTCAGATGACCCAGGGGAATTTCTCTCTCCCAGTTTGGGAAGTGAAAATGCCCATATCAAGTAATTACTGCAATTTGGGGTGGTGGTTTTTTTTTTGTTTGGTTTGTTCTTTTTTTTTTTTCCCTTTTGGCATCCTTCACGTGTCAGAGGACTCTCAGGGTAGCTGCAGGGGGCAGGGGATAGCTGTGTGCTTTTTTGTCAGGTAACTTGTGAATTCCCCTTATTGCCAGCTCTTTTCTCTTCTACACAAATATGTTGTTGGCTCTTCGGCTCTTACCTGCTCCCATCTGTCCTGTTGCTGCATCGTGCCCCTTATGTCATTGTTGTTTCAATAACACAGCCAGGAAATTACACCAAAAAGAAAGGAAAAGGGAAAAACTCTATTTTTGGTAACCTGTATCCCACAGCTGCCACTCTGCCTGCTGTGTCCTTTGGCTTTATAATGTGGGAATCTCCAAGAGGAAGAGAAAAGTCCCAATTTATCCAAAGGCATCAGCAACTGCTGCGCCGCAGTGATGAGCCACCTGAGCTGAAGGCTGGGGTGGGTAAAAGCCCACCTCTGGGGAAGGGTTTTCCAATCCCAGCTCCTCAGGGCAGTGGCTGTGCCTCTCCACAGGTGCTTTGCAGCTTGAAGTCAGCCTCCGATTCTGCTGCTGCCCAAGGGGGTCAAATGAAGAACCTGCCCCGAGTGGCTCGGTGTCCCTGCAGGCATGATGATGAGGCTGGTCAGAGGCACAAGAGGCTCTTGGAACAGGATATGGCGCAAGCAGGCTGCAAGCTCCAAGGAAGATGCAGGGAATACTTGAAGGATATTTGGCAGCCTCAAAAATGCTAACTTAAATGATAATGATCTCATTCTGCAATGGTTTAATGAAACAAAACAGGCAGAACAAAAATCTGTTCTAGGAAGATTTATGATGATTACTTTAAAAAATAAATTAATGATTAATTTTCAAGAACAATGTTAAAACCTCCATCTGTTGCACTCTCTATTGATTCAGGTGACATTTACTCAATGCCTGTGTACTCATGGCTCAAGAGTTTAATTTTTTTTCACTCTCAGTTTGGTTGTGCAATAATTTTTGTTTTATATTGCAATTTGAGGAAAAAAAGTCCAAAGAACTAACAGGGAAAGGAGTGGGGAATTGTCTGCTAGAATGACTTGCTGCTAGACAATTTCAGTTTCACCAGAGAATTTGTTTTTTTGTTAGGCCAAAAGACTCCTAGCCAGCTGTAAAATAAAATGTGGGTTGTTCCAACAGTTGTTTCTTTTTCCCCAGATTTTCTGCAAAAAGAGTCTAGTTTCTTTATTTTTTGTTCAGAAGTGGGACAAATTTTTTTTTCTCCAAACCCTGGAATATTTCCAGAGGATGAAAATTCCAGACAGCTTTACTGAAAACCCCAAAGCATCAGCCTGTGACCAGTTTAAGCAACAAATGCAACCAGAGGAATTGCCACGTTTGACTTCACCCAGGGAGCCCTGTCTCTTCCCCCAGACATTAGAAGGAAAGATAAATGACTTTGTCCCACTCAAGCTTCAATTTGGGACATTAGTTATCTTGGAGTGCCGAGGTATGTTACAGTCACTGCACTTGAGAGACTGCAGATCTGCTCAACTCTTAAATAAGGGATATTTTTCCTCCACACTTTGTTGCATGTACAGGCTGCCTGGCTTATTCATCTGGCACTCTTGACGTTTAAGTGATACTGTGTTATGCTTAATGCTATTCAGGCCTAGGTATCTAATGAAATATGCTAAATGCCATTAGTGATCTCATGAATTACATGTATATTTCCAGGACATTCTGAGTGTTCACCCACATTAAATGTACTTTATAGAACTAGTTCTCATGGAAGGATATAATTTCATGTCAGTAATTGCAAAAGATTGCTAAAGTAAGAGTTTAACCCAGGCCTCAGAATATTTCCCACTGCAAAATACTTTTGATGAATACCATATTCATTTGATGCCACACAGACTTCAAAATTACTCTTCTCTAGCATCAGCTTTTCCATGGGTCCCAGTTCTCACAATACAAGTATTTATAGGGACATTTGCATCCACTTTAAAATACGTTCGTGCGGCATAAACTCAGTGGAGCCTTAAGAGCCTTAAGAGAGTGGCCCTTGACATTTAAGAAAAATGCACCTACAGAATCACTGAGACTAGTCTAAAAGCAAAAATACACTGGTGCAACCTGCTGAAAAAGGACCACATTGTTTCAGGGCATCCCTCTCTAGAGTCATCTTGTGTGGAGACCCACTAGAGGCCAGGTCAGCACCATGTTGCACATTGGACATTTGTCTTGGACATTTGTCAGTCTGGCCAAATAAAGGTATTTAATGTCTCCCTGTAGTAAATTTATACATTCCTATGCAGTATTGCTTTTTCTTTTTCAAAACCGTTTATGACAGTTACATCACTTTTTCTTTCTGAACAGGGTTGCTGTAGGGATTTCAGTATGCTGGGGCAGCCAGGCTTGGCAGGTACCAGCATTTTGGAGCCTGCTATTCAGCATTCTTCATCTGAAAGTGTCCTTTTGACATCCAGGACTGCAATCCATCGTGGGCGTGTAAGCCCTCTTCATCTCTCTCACCTAAGCCTGCTGATGGGATCTGTGATTTACAGTCTCTGGCTGGAAAGACATTTCACCTCCAAGGCGGTAAATCAGGTCTATAACTCCTCCTCCTTCTTGGCAAGTGCAGATTGTCTTGATGCATGCTGTGGCTTTGTGGAGGTGGTAAGGTGGGGAAACATGACTGGAGACTGGGAAGCGCCCACGTCTGAGCCCAGATGGAGCTGTGGTTGCATTACAGCACTGGAGAGAGGGAGAGCTGATTGCAAACACTGGGGAGAAGCAACTATTTCAGTTGGCGTGTTTTCCTTTGGAAAAATACATCTTCATCATAAATGACCACAGACTGTAATGCCAAGCCGTGCTCATTCTCTCTGTGGTTTAGGAGGTTTGCTTCCTCACTGGCTGGTGTTTAATTATGTATTGTCCCTGTCGTCACAAGGCAAGTAGTTCTGCTCGCAGAGCTGGGGGAGATGGAGGGGGAATGGAGGCTGCACGGAAAGCTGGTTCCATGGGGCAGGGGGAGTAGCTCCTGGCAGCTGCTGCATTGCCACATGGATGCAGCACCCTGGTCCAGGGCAGTTGTCTTGTCAGATCCAGAGCTACCAATTGTAGACACGAATGCCTGAATGCAAAAGGCCACCCCAGCAACCTTAATTCAGCAGCTCTGGAAGATGACATCCAGGCTGTTTAGAAACTCACAAAGCTGTTGCCAGTGTCTGTAGCACAACAGCTGGTAATTCCACCATTGCCATAATAAAACGCAGGACCATGCCCTTACAGGTACACCTTTAGGTGTCTCAGACACCGATACCCCTGGGCCAGCAGTCCGGCATTTAGGAGGCACAGCACCACCAGACATGTGGAAATCACCTGTGGGGACATCTGCTCTCCTCTGCTGCTCATGGGAGGAAGAGGACGCCCAGTCCACAGGCAGTGAGAGCACATGGCGCCTTACTCCCCTGTGCCTTGAGACTTCACCTGTTGCCCCACACGAGCAAAGCCCAGGATAGCGTGCAGGCTGCAAAAAAAGCTGGAAAACAGATTTGCTCCATGGGGAGATCTCATGGGGTGCACTGACATGAAGCATGGTGAGGAACAGTGACCCCATGCTAGGGTAGGGGAGAACCACCAGCCTTCCCTTGGAAGAAGCTGGCATTCCCCACCGCCTTGAGAGCAACACGGGAGAGCAGCAAGGAGCTGGAAACAGCAGTACTGTCCAGTTTCCTTTGGGACAGATGCTGGCTGACCAAGCAGCACCAGAAACCTATGTTGACTTGCTTTCACCCCCAGATGTCATGTTTTTGTCTATTTTTCTCATTTCAGAGTTTCCTGCTTACCTGGTTGGAGTCTTCTGTGGGCTTCTCCCTCTGCTGGAAAGCAAAAACACAGCATCCTCAACACAGACTTTTTGCTGAGTTGGTTTCTTTTTTCTTTAGCTTGAGGAATTTAGGTGATTAATAGTGCTGACAGCTAACTGTATGCCTTAATGTTAATCCTCTCCATGGAAGCAGGAAAAAAGGCTTCTTGTGGTACCTGGTGTCTGCCTGATCAGCTGGACCACAGAACAAATCCTGCTGTAGTTCTTAGATAAGCCACAGATAATCCTGGTGCTAAATGATTTTTTTGTGTGCACATCCTCCTTTTCATTAATATTCATGTCTTTTTTAAATTGCTGTCAGCATATATGGGTTTGGCACAGAAGCATTGCAAAGTTCAAGAGTGTGCAGGCAGCAACGGACTTGAGAAATGGGATGAAACAAACTATCCTAGAACTACAGCATAAGAAATCCTATGTTGAATAAAGCAAAAGTGGGCAGTCTGGAAAAATGAAATAACCATAGCAAAAACATGACTGTTAAAAAATTTTACTACTGAATGAACTACAGTCAATAATCTGTAAAAATTCAGTTCAAAACCAAAAACTGCACTCCTGTTCCCAAGTGCTCTCCAAAGCTACTTAGAAATAAATTGGTTATCTACTTCACGTTTTCATTTTTTATGTAGGTCTAGAAACTGTTATGGCAATGGTGACTGGGTACCAAAAAGCCTACAAGCACATTTAAATAATAGTAAGTTTGAGAAAAGGCATTAAGGGTGACTAAAACTGTAGAAGAGAGTGTGTGAGTAAATTTGACTTGGGATTTAGGAGATTGGAAAGGAACTGTGTGTTAAGTGTGGACATGAATTAGAGGAAGACTATACACAGCATATTGGAAAGGTTAACATTGCAGAATAAAGGAGGAAAAAGAAATAGTAAGCCACCCATCCTTGTGGAGTGAGGGAGGGAAAGAAGAAAAGAAGAGCAAGGAAGAGACACACCAATTTTCCTGGGCCGGTAGGACCTTTGCTGGATAACTCAGCCCTAGACCATGTACAATTAGAGGGAACGAATATCTCTCCATAAGCCTGCAGCTCCATGGAGATAAGAACTGCAGCTGGCAAAGGACATCAGGACAGTGCAGAGAGGTGGAAACAATCAAAAGCATCATAAATGCTTAAAGATACAGGCTCTGCCTTGTGCTTTGTGTAAGGCAGAGTGCTTTTTGAGGAGAGGATGGAAGGTAAAATGTTTCTTTAAATCTTAGTTCTTCTGGAGACACTCTTACCTTGTAATCCAGCTGTTTTCGCCTGACAGATCTCAGGTTAGCCCTCTGCATGGCTAAATTTACATTTTGAAGGCAGGTAAAGCAAGTGCTGAAGCCATCACCTGCAGTAAGCCTTCAGTGATATGTAGCTTGGACATTCAGAGCAGGCAGATGGTAACTCACTCCTCACAGCCTCTCTCTGTTTACTCTGCTGGGCTAGGTCCTGAGCACAGATACTGGCAAGAAAGATTAACTATGGTTTTAGTCAGTTGGGTGTTTAAATTTTCTAGGTTATTTTATGCACAACGTCCTGTCGAACACACTCACACTGTTTTTTTAAAAAACTCCAAGAGACTGTATACAGAACCCAAAAGCTGCAGATGCTGCAGCACACTCTGGTGACATTTATGAGCCACATCACCCTCTTTTTCCATGTCGTAGTTCTTCCAGTGGGGAGTGTTTACTGAACCTCTGCAGCTCAGAAATAAAAAACACAACAAACTTGATAGTAAGCTTTCAAACCCTTTCCTTGATTACAGAGCACCATCTGCTCAGGGCCAGGTAGGTCCTCCATGGACCACTTCCAAACCCCTCAATGCGGCTGGTGGTGGCTGCTGAGCCCAGCCCAAGGTGGTTTTGGGGTATGAGGTTGCATGGCAGTGCATATCACTGTTTGCCTCACTGCAAACACTCCCCAATACTGGCTGAGGACCTCCAGGCAACCTGGCATCATGAGGCACTGTAGAGGAGGGATAACCCTGTTGTTTAACTTGTGCTGCAGCCACGCCTGGCTAATTATCCAGCTTGCCACCTGAGGGTGGGGGCACTTGTTTTGGGCTCGTAGGGTGGAGAGGTCCCTAGGACAGCAGGGAAAGGTGCCAGCATCCTCCATGAGAGTGGCTGAGAGGCTATGGGGGACTGTGTCTGTACCCGCTTTGCTGCAGGGCACTAGTGGAAAATGGCACCAATGGGGTAATCTTGTTCAGATGAGAGAGCAGAGGTGTGCCTAGGTGGGGAAGCTGCAGCCCTGGTGCTGGAGGAGCCCTGCCTGGAAAGCAGCAAGGGCTGCTGAGCCTCTGCAACCCCATGCAGAGGTGTCACCTCTACTCAACACAGAGGGCAGATGTGTCTGGGGTTCCCCAGGCCCGCAACTCTGCACCAGATAAGGTGCTCCAAGAGAAAGCTCCAGGCTCTGGAGAAAGCTCATGTAGATAGGGCAATGCAGGTCTCTTTGCATGCTACTCGGGAGAATTCTAGTTGGCATCCTCCCAGGCAGCTAGTGAATGAACAGCCTTGGCAGATTTTATGTATCCCTAGGACTTCAGTATGTATACAAAAAGACATTAATGGGACTAAAATATTGTGCCTCTTCTCTTTTCTCTGAAGGGTCCCATTGTATCTGCAGGGAATTTTGGAGTTGTAAAGGGGATATTGGGTAAAAGATACCGGGGAAACAAGAAAGTCTGGGCAGCTTTCCAGCAATATTGTTGCTTCTAACTTTTTCCATGCTACAGTTCTTCAGTGTCTAACAAGCATGAACAAATATATATACAATTGTAAATTTTAAGCTGTGTGGCAAGACAGCTGCTGTAACTGCTATTTACTATTCCCTTGCCCCTTCATTTCAGCACTCTGGGGTATTCAAAGCTTTGCTGAACTAAGACTTTGGTTTTATGCCCTGTTGTGTAGTTGCTGAACTGCCCATACTGGTCGAAAGCAGCACTGTTTCCTCCCACTACAACCTCTGAATTTCCTGGCAAGTTCCTCTGAGTGGTTTCATACCTCCTGCTAACTGCACATGGGCAGTGGGGAGATATCTCCCGACCTCTTTAACCTTTTCAGCATGCTTTCCACAGTGCACCTCAGTCATCAGCTGAGTGCCAGTGATGCCCTTGAAAGGAGGACTGCCAGCTGCAATCACCTCCTGAAGGGCTGCTGACGCCTGATGAGCTTCACAGTTGCTGCAGGACCTGAAACACTCTTGTTTGCTGCAAATCAAGAGGACATGACTGAGGGCCATGTCAGGTGCATGCTCTTTCCTCCAGAAGACCTTGTTTTTCTTGCTCTGCTGTCGATGAGTTTGCTTTGCTGCTGCAGGGCTCAGACCACGTGCAGGTGATGTGGGCTCGTGCCTCACATTGCCATATGTCATGCACTTCCACACCACCGCTTTCCAAGGGTCAGTAGCTATCCCATTTCAACACCTTCAGGGATTTTGTGTTGGATGTCACCTCCAAGATGTCAGTGGGAGCTGTTACCAGCTAACAGGTCATGCCTGGCCATTAGCTTTCAGGCACCCTCTGCAAGGACACATAGCCCGGGCAGTCTAGGCCAAAGCAGGCAGATGCCTAACGAGTAAACCCAGAGAGTGACCTCCCCGACATTTAAAAACACACTGATTTAATATTTCTATATATAATGAGAGCAAGAGATTAATGAAGATTTAAAAAATAAAGCCCTTTGGGGTACTGAAATTCTGTTTTGATCCTTTAGTCCTGGGGCATCTTGATAATAAATTCCTTGGAAACATCCTGCAAAGCTGAGACAGACTATATTGACTTATCTTTTAATTTATAAACTCAAAGAGCCTGCATATTAACAAATTATGGGGCTCATGAGCAATGATATCATTCAGCTATTTCCTGACTCGCTTCTGCTGAAGACTGACTTAGCAAACAGTGGCCAAGAAGGACAGCTGAATCTTGTCCTGTGCTGCCATAGTCTGGACCTGGCAGCATGTGTGACCCATGCTGTAACTGGCAGAGTTTTTTGTCTGGTTTCCAGAGAGCTTGCGTAAGTATGCTTTTGGCCGTATAGCTTCCACCCCTGCTCAAACATTGTCTGAGCATGCTTTCAGCTGGCTTCAGAAATGGCTCCCTTCATGAAAAATTCCCATCAGCAAGATTTTCCCCTGTTTATGTTTCTGTTTTCCACTGTTTATACCACTTCCCTCTGACTTGCTTTACTTATCCCCCTCTGCCACTGTTCCTGCCAGAAATTTTCACTTTCCTTAAAGTCCCACAACTTGCAATTAACTTTTCCAATAAAAACAACACTCTCCACCTCATACAAGCTGCAGTTTGCTTTCTCTGCAGCACTCCATGCCTGGAGCTTGGCTCAGTTGTTTTCCTCAAAGACAGCATTAAATAAAAGCTATAATCATGCCCCTTTTTGCATAAGTAATGCACCAAGAGAAGGTTTTTGTTTCACCTGGCTCTCCCCCAACGCCCTTTCAAGTCAACCCCACTAACATACCCACATCATTTTATAGTGCATTGGCACAAGCCCAACCCATGGGCTTCCAGCTGAGTTCAGTCAGTGCTGTGTAGGCCCTCAAAGAACAAGGTCCTTAGAGGTATTTACGTATCTAAGTGCTTTGGTACATTTGGATCTGGTCCACTTAAGGTTTGTCTTATGGGTCTTGGTTTATCCATCTTCCATGGGGTGCTGTGGCAAAGAAGTGTAAATCCAGTTAAATACCTGAGGAGAGGAAACCAGCCTAGGAGGGAGCCTGAATGGAGGCTGATGGGGCCTGGCAGTGATGGTCAGCCAGGGACTTGTGGTTGGGGACTTGGTCTGATCAAGGCTCTTCTCCATCCCATGAGGCTCGGTGGAAGCAGGGTGAGATACCTGTGCTCCTGGGAGCCATCTAGTCTTGCTGCCTGAAAACAGCAACATTTTGGGTGCAGATAGCATCATATGGAAACTGGAAGGGGATACCAGAAGGCAAGGAGATGGCAGGGAGCAGGAAAGGGTAATGCTGTGAAAGTCTGGGTCCACCTTGGGCCAGTGCTGTACCCCAAAACCACGCTTCTAGAAGCAAGCAAGCCTTACCAGGGAGTGAGCAAGTGCCCTACTTTAGCACTTTCCTTCTTCTACTCCAATTAAGTAGTGCTGAATACTTTCTGCCTCTTCCACGCAATGTGGGGGTGACAAAGCTGCCCGGCAAGTCAATTCCCATTGTGTGTCAGGAAACTCCACCTTTCTCCAGGTAGATGACACTTTGCAGAGACCCGAGCTCTTCCCTCCTTTCTAATGACTGGTTATTAGCTTGCAACACTTTTGAAGCCTTGTGTGAGTGCTGCGAAGTGCTGCTTCACCAGGGTTATGTCATTATCCATGTGTTTTTGCTAGCATTTTCCTGGCTTCTTGTGCTTCAGCTGCAGCTTGAGGACTTGATGCTCATTTTAAGGTAAGGCCAAGATGCTATAAGAAGAAGTGCTTGTTAGGGCCATTTGTTCACAAGCATCCTACCTCACTCTGAGCCACAGCCTCTTGCTGTCAGTGATACCCGAAGGAGGAGTGCATTGCTCTGGTCTGTCTGCTGCAGCCCAATGTGAAACCGCGCTGTCTTCGTGGAGCTGTTTCCAACCTCCTGCTCTTCCCCCCTGCCCTGCATACACCCTTACCAGCCAGCAGGTCCCCTCAGCAAGAGTTCCGTGTGGCATGGCCCCTTATGAAGTGTTTTGTATGCCCAGCCACAGCCCTGCACCAAGCTGCCTGCCAAGGCAATACAGAGCTTGCAATTGCTCCCCATGATGGCTGGCTGGGAGGTCTGGTGCACCCCAGAAGCTCAGAGGGGAGCAGGCATGCCCAGGTCATTGGATGTGCATGCAAAGCACAACAGCATTTCCTGGGGTCCCAATCCCAACTGTCTCCCCATGGGAAGCTTGTGAGATGTGCCACGGCTCTCCTTCTGATCTTTCTCTAATCCCAAGAGAGCTTGCTGTGTTAGTAACACAGGTGCCATTGTAGTGGACTTGGCACTGATAGGGCTCTGAGGCTGACGCCAAAGCATCAGTCAGCACATCCATCCTGGGTATTGGCTGCTCCTAAAATTAGGCGTCCAGGGGACATCCCTGGAAATGAAGGTCTTACCATGGTCAGTGCAATCCACCCTCCAGATGTCACTGCTGCTGCACAAATACCTATCATGCAATCCTTCCCGTGCAGATTGCAGTAAGGCAGAATGCGATAAAGTAGCTTTGCACACTTTTTTCTTCCTTCATCGATTTTTCTCGCCACTGCTGCCACACTCTAGATTGGAACAAGGCCCAAAACATTTCCAGCTCCTGGTGGCACACTGCCCTGAATACACTGCAGAGGTGACACATGCCCAGGACTGAGCAGGCACTCTCACACTGATGCCACATTTAGTGCTTACGGTAAAAGCTTTCTTCCTGGAAACCCCATTGATAAAGCAGTGGGTTAGGTTGCCAATTAACCAGGGGTCATAGAGAGCTAGCAGCAGACCCTTGGATCTGGATGGCATTTGGGGTTTTTTCTGTTGTTGTTTGGGTTTTTTGCTTGTTAGTTTGTTTTTTAATTTGCTTTTTTCCCCCCTGTGCTATTACTGATGTGACAGGATAGTCCCTGCCCCTTGGCCTTGCACCATGTGAAACACCGGGGTGCTCTTCAGTCTTTAGCCTGGGAAGGAGTACACGGCTGGACCCACACACTGCCAATAGTTTCCTGGACTGCCCATTCTAGTCAATTCAAGAACTAGAACATAATTGAAAGTCATCTTTAGTGCTAAGGTCCATGCTAGTATTTGCAGCTCTGGTCCTGCCTAGCCCTTCCCCTCCCTTGTTACAGCTTGTGGTGCTCTGACTTGGCTTTCTTACATTACAGACCCTGTTTGTGGTTCTGTGTTTTTTTTTTTTTTCAATCTGTTTCTGCTCACAACTGTAAACACTGTACTGAATGCTCTCCCTCCTTTTTAAGCAGTTTAATCAACTCCACCTCTGCAGAGGACATCCTTTTCCTCTCCATTTGCTTTCCCAGTGTGGTAAGGCCTCTTAAAGCCACCTACAAGTATTAGAGGCGCAATACCCTCACCTTAGATGGGATTACCCTAGAAATGATGGATAAAATGGCTCTTTTACAGTCCTTAACTACTTATATGGGATAAACAGTAGGATAATTATATGGGATAAATAGTGGGAAAAGTATATGGGATAAACTGGCTCTTTTATAGTCCTTAACCTTATATAGGACTATGCCAGAAATTACTGATAAAATGGCTTTTTTTATAGTCCTTAACTATGTAAAAATACTCTAAAGCTTGGTGAATGCCATTTTGCCTATGCAATGGGGCGACAGGATTTTAGATGTCCTAAGTGTGTGTTATTAAACAAATACCAACAGCTGGGAACAGCAGAACGCATTGCAAAAATTCTTGAGCTGCTGCCACTCACTGGTGTCACTGCATTAGTTTTGCAATGTTGAAATGCTCCCCTGCAAATGTCCAATTTCCACTTCTAATTCTCATAAAACCCAAAGGAGAGGTCTAGAAGGAGTTCCCTTTCCCACTGTGTGCCACTAAGTCCAATACACTAACCCTCTTAGCACAGAGCAAGGAAAGGCAAAGGAAGAGAGAAAGCCTCTTCTGTGTTTAAAAGACAATAACTTCTTTTTCTTCATAGACTTAGAGACCAGAATTGGTGGATAAATTATCACGCTTGTTTTCTAAACCGTTTTCTGACTTTCAGCAGTATTTACTAACCGGAAAGAAAATCCACATCTGACTTTTCTCCATAGGCGTTTCTGATATTGAGTGCACAAGGGAGAGGAGGGCTCGTGTTACGGAAAGCACAGACTGAACTGCTGTGCTTGGCCCTAGCCAACTCCCACCGAAATCACCGGTGTCCTCAGCCTCACCCTGTTGGCTGTGGAGCACGGTTATAATTAAACACCTGACTATTCCTGGCACGGGAAGGGACGGAGGCTGCGACAAACCTGCCCAGTTCCCAGCAAGTCCTTGCAACCGCTCTTCAACTGCCACGCACCCAGCGCCCTGGCACCTTCCAGCTCTCACAGGCAAATGTGACTGCAGCTTCCTAGGAGGGGTGAGGGATGGGATCTCTCGTGGCCTAGCTGACCATGAAAGGGTGGGGCGAGAGGCTGTGGCAGTGGGCAAGTGTCTGGTTGCTGCAGCTGTGCACATGAGAAATGGGTGACTGGCTGAAATGACATGCTTTGCCGTGTGTGATGGCAGGGGTCCTGCAAGTGTGAAGCAAGCAAGGTAAGAAAGCTCGTGCAATTCATCATGAAGCAGATCTGGCCTCAGCAATCCTCCAGAATGATGTTAATGGAAAAGAAATACTCAGGGATGTTCTTGTATCTGCAGCTGACACCGCTGACTGGACAAAAAGAGATCTCTGCTGCCTCTAGATAAAAAGACTGAAGCAAAGTCAAGGCGGGGAGACCGACCGCCTTGGAAGGTGGGAGACAAGCCACCCTCCTCCAGCTGCATGCTGCTTGCAGGGGTACACCTTCCTGCAAGAATGTGAAGAAACGGGCAACTTTATAGAAACGCAACACAGGTTTCTGTTTTAATGAGAAAATATATACTTGCATTGTAGGCCTCACAGTCACTATAAAACAGAAGCAGGGTAACATTTAAGTGGTTAACATACAGAAGAAAGCCAGGTATTGTTGAAACTGGTTGATAAGTTATGACAAGGATGCTGCCTTTTGGTCACCAAACACGTCAACACTACTGTATTTTCCTTCAGATAATGTCAGTACGGAGCCAAATGAAGCCCAAACTGGCAGCTTCTAAAACGAATTGTTCAGAAAACCTGCACTGTAACCCCAAACTGATTATAATCACAAATTCTAATGCTTAACTATTTCTCAATACACAGTTTCATTAAAACCAGTCTTGGCCACGGGAAAGGATCTGAGCGTTTCTTTTGTGGAGACGAAGTTAACTCTGCAATAGTGCTCTTTTGTTGCATTTGATATAGTTATATATAGATAGATATGTATTACTGGCGTATACTTATAAACACCTAAGCTTGGTAGCATGCAAATGAAATAACAGAGGCAAGTAAACTGCATTGCACTCGTGTTACCACAGCACTGTGCTGCTGACTACGAGTGTCCATAATTTCTGGAAGAGAAAAATCCTGCTGGGTGGAAGGTTTGGTTGTCCTGCACTGATACATGCAAATATTTTTGTTGCAGGGGCTGAAAGCGAACGCTTCTAGCAGAGGACTCCTGCCTGGCCTCTCTCTACCACCACATCCCCTTTCTAGGGGAACAACTTAATTTTCACTTCAAAGACTGAGGGCCTATTGTGGCAGTAGGGGAGGATGTGGCAAAGCATGAAGAGATGTCTCATAACGGGTGATCAAGGTCACTGGCTTCCAGTGAGACAGCAGGAGCAAAAAACAGGCCTCCAGGTTAAAGAAAATAGATGCATATTCCTGGGAAGGCAGCCCAGGGCTGCCCCCGTTTCAGGGAGCAAAGACTGGGGTAAACTCTCAACAGCATTGTTTGGTGCAAGACCACCTCACTGTAACTACAAGTGCCGTCTCCTCTGCTCAGGAACCCCCTTTTTCCCAGTCTTACTTATGCTCTCCCCAAGGGTGGAGGGACCCAGGATTTCTCCTGGTACAGATGTGCAGAGCTCACAGATGCAGCTACATGATGCACAGTCTCACTAGAGTTCTGCATTGGTAGCATTGCTTTTCCTACAGTCTTACGGTAACGACCCGCCTGCAGACGCAAATCACACTCCACTGTTGATTGCCATGTCTGAACAACAGGTCCACTTCATTAGGTTTGTAATTCCCTCATAGACATGGTGCCTTCCCACGCACCTGGATTTAGAGAGCATCTTTGAGATAGGCTTGCTGCCCTTACCACAGTGAACACTCAGTTCAGCAGGGTTTTCTTCTGTTCAATAGCACTTAGGGAGACAATTGACAGAACTGAGTTATGGGTATATATAGTTGTATTTGCACAATTCCCTGACAAATAAGCCTCAAAATGGTAGTGTCCATGGACAGAAATCACATGCTGGAGGAACTGAAGGCGGGGGTGGGAGTCATTTGGTTGCAAGCTCTGTGTCAGTTTAAGAAAAGCACCAGAAGTATGTTCACAGTATCGGTACTCATTTTAAATGAGCTCACTGTTTCAGGATAAAACAACACAGCAGGTCATGAAACCAAGGAAAGGTTTAAGGGAGGACCAATATTCTGGCTGATGTTTTTTTAAAAAGATGTCAAAACAATGATTGTTTGTTTATAAAAAAGGCAGAATATTTTATCTAGGAAAAAAGCTTAGTGTCTTTTTTTCTGTCACCTCCCAAACTTGTTGGTTTCTAGTCCAGAAATTATGGTTCCCAGTTGTAAAATACTCCTATTGTATTGCTTGCGTGAAAAGAATGAGTAAACCCGCAGCCTCTATACTACATACAAATACAAAGCACAAGAATAAATACCACATTTCTTTTCCTAATTGTCAGCTTACAAAACTGGTCAATACTTTGCAATTGTGACTCATGCAGATACCATGTTGGGTCAAATTTTAATATCACAAATACTGCATTAACTCAGTGCCTTGTTTTTATATCCCCTTTCAGAAAAAAAAAAAAAAAAAAAAAAGAAATTAGCACTCACTCCTATAGCTGGTAAACAGCTTTGGAGAAAATCATCAGTACACACACTGCCATACACTTTCTGGTATGCCAGCCCCACGCTCACGCCTGCAGACACACATGCCCACATGCACACACAGATCCACACTAATCCTTCACTGTTGATCCCAAGCCTAAGCAATAACTAAAGGCTCTATGGTTTGCTTGTAGCACTGAAAACACTGGCTGAATGGCAAAAATAATGTTTTCTTCCCTTGTCTGCTCTTCCTTGCTCACTCCTTCCAACTCATTATGCCCTTTAGCTTTTTTGTTGCCTGGAAACATGAAGACTTCCACAAAGCACTCTACTTCAAAGGCTTTTTAATGTTGTATAAATATAGTTGAAGACATAACTATCTTTTTTCTTTATTTCATACCTCTTTCTAGGCCAGAGTCTGGCTTAGTTCAATTATTGCCTCATTTAAAAATTAAATGTCCTTTATTTGTATCCCTTTCCTACTACTTTTCTATTTCAAATTATCCATCTTCATAGATTTTACACATACGCCATTCTTTTCCCTCCCCACCATCAAAAAATAGTTGTCATCCACTAAATAGATTTTCTATTTAGAAAATTTGTTATGTAAATATGTTCTGAGAACCTGGAGCTCAGGTGATATTGCAAGCATATAGATCCTAAAGCTAAGGTAATCCATTTGGCTTAGCTCTCATCCCCATCTATTCCACTCCTAAATTGTGATGGCTTGTGTTTGCAACACAAGGACTGTTTTATTGAGTCTACTGGATTGTACATTTGCAGTAACTGTCTCCCTGTTTGTTGGGTTTTTTTCATTTTAAACAGATAAATTACTAGAAAGGGGAGCAGAACCCACCCCCCCAGAAAAAAACCCCAATCCCAAACCCAACCCTTCAGCCCCCTCAAAGAAACAGCAACAGAGGGCAATATTGTTGTTTTGTGGCTGGATAGAGTACGCTGGAGTAACGCTGACGATCTCGGTGCAGCGGCTGTGGGAGGCGAAGGAACTGCAGGAGGGTCTGACGGGAGCTGGTGGGGGGACAGTGATCCTGGGGCAAGGCAGGGCTGTCACCTCGGTCAGCGGAAAGCATGAGCGTGAGCCCTGGCTGCAGGCTCCTCCACGCTGACCTCCCGCCATGCACCTGCAGCCTCTCCAGTCCGCAGGGACAACTGCCCCCTTGTCCTCCCCCAAGGGCTCCCATCCCCTGCACTCTCCCCATTGCATTATTTCAGAAGTGGGGTGGAGGGAAGATGAAGGGGTATTTTCTAGGTGGGTTTTTCCTGTTGTTTTAGGATTGCCAGGAGCTGGATCATTTCTGTGTCTATGTGCATCACTGAGTTTGTTGTGTATTTAATAAATATTGGACTAAAATGCTGCTGCTTTCGTGGTGTTTTTTGTGTTTGTTTTTATTCCTTCCTTTCTCTCTTTTTGGTTTCAGTGTGCCTGGTCGCTGTCTTTGCGCTGCAGCGTGGTTATTCGTCTTCCTCCCGGTTGGCATAAATGCCAGCTTCCCAACGCAGCGCCAGAGCACTCTTTCTGCGGTTCACCCTGGTCGCCTCGAGGACCTGGTCAGGAGAGAAAGGGAAAACAGAGTACATCACTCAGCTGCCCGTGGCCCCTATGCCGAGGTGCCCTGCACCATGCGCCCAGGCAGGCAGGGACGAACCAGGCAGGCAGGGACCAGCCGGGCCAGCCCTTTCCGCAGGGCTCCCAGTGCCGCACCTCATGCAAACTGGGAGGACTCATGCGATGAAGCACTTGCCGATGTGAAGGTGGGGGGACGGCACACTAGAGCAAAACCACACCATGGGAGGACAGAAGTGGCAGGAGTTGTCTGGCCGCATCCAGCTCGTGTCAGGGGAGCCCCAGCTGCCCCTTACCAGCCCAGCTGTGCATTGCCCTGTCCCTGCCTGGTGAAGGCAGGGGACGGGGTCTTAGTCCTCTCCCCTTTGGTACTGGGAGCCAGCAACCATCCGGCAGCTTTGTCCAGAGGCTGCTTTGGAGCCGCACGTGCAGCCCAGAAAGCAGTCTGCTGCTTATTTCAGCATGTCACCCCTGTAGGCAGAACTAGGCAGCCCCCCCACATTTCTTCTCGTGATCTTTGGCTTGCAGCTACGCCAACGTGAAAGCCTATGCACTGTGATCAGGGTGCTCTTGGAGCGAAAAATCACTCCATGTATATTGGGAAAGGAGATTTACACAAGGAGGACCTGCACAGCCTGCAGAGTCTGGTACAAGATGGGACCTGATACGCTTATATATTTTTCATACACACACACACACACGCACACATATAAAAAGATAGACACTGTGTATGTATTATACATATGCACACACAGAAACAATTAACTAAAAAAGTAAGAAGCGGTTTTAATATGTGTTTTAACAAGGTTAAAAAAAACAAAAAACAGGTGAAACCAAAAGGTGTTATTGTGATGTGAATCTGACGTACTCCCTGGCAAATAATGCATGGCAGTGGGTGTTTTCCTCCCAGCAGAGTGAGACATAAAGGAGCCCAGGGCCTTCTTACAGAAGCACATGGCAATGTTATTTTCTGACTGACACTAAGTAACAGCTCCATGATCGAACTACAAAGCTGCCAAGGTCCACTGCCCTCACTGTGTTTTAAAACAGCCCTCCCAAAGAAGTAAACTTTTGAAAAGTTTAAACAGTCACTTAAAAAAAAAATAACTGTAACACCCCCACCCCCCCCAACAAATACATGACTGTTCACTGAACCAATGCCTGCTATCCCTGGTCCCTAATGCTTCCTTGCAAGCTGCTCCTTGACTGCAGAAGAGTAGCTGGCCTTTTGAGAAGGGATGATGTTATTTTATTCTTCTGCATAGGAAGTCAGCCGCAGTGAGGACCTACGTCTTGACTGGAATAAAAATAAATAATTTAAGACTAAAGGAACTCTTCTTTCAATTTGTGACGAGCTGTGGTTGGAAAAGCACATAGGTACTAGGAGCTCCTCTGCAGGCAATATCGGGAAATCCGTTCTGAACTGTCAGCTGAAATTACAGTCTTACAGGAATGAGAACACACTTCTTCATTTATGCTAAGACCCAGACCTCCATTCAGGAGCTGAAGGTGGGGTGGAGTTTGGCCTGCTTTATTATTTCTTTGCCCTCCTAGTTTCTTTTGACCATGACTATGAACAAGCCAAAGAACTAAAGGCAAAATCCAGCCAACAGAGATGTTTTTGAGCTAAAGCTCCATCTGCTTCCCAGCACTGACCAGGGCTACAAAGCTCATCCAGGTCCACTGGAGGGATTTTTTTGCCGAAATTTTGTACAAAATCATGCCTCCTCTTTTTGCAGAGCAACCACCAGAAAGTGGGAGCAGGGCTGAGCAGTTTCTATTTTACCCAGCAGAGGGCAAATGTGCTCACAAATCTAACAATTCATAAAAAAAAAAATTAAAATCAGTAAAAAAATTCCTTCTGAGACATCAGCCTGTAAGCAGCGTACTGTACTGGAGCTGCCCCCACTGCAGGGATGAGGACCAGCAGTTTAAACTACCTGTTTGGGATTCCAAATGCCTGAACCAAGGAAAGACAACCCAAACTGACCAATGGAGAAGCAAAACTGGGACTGGGTATCACGGCATCATCTTGTTATCTTCTCAGAATATGAAAAGACAGTGGCTGCTCCAGGGTTAGCAGTGAAGGGGGAAAAAACCCACCAATTTTTTTTTTATGGATGGCAACAGACAAATACTGCTAGACAGGAGATGACCAAGACCAGTATGGGATAATAATTAAATAAAACACAGAAAATTACTGTTCTCCCCACTGGATACTGAAATTTACATGAAAAACCAGCAAATTCAGCATAATTTTTAAACCAAAACTGCCACTGTCACAGAGTAGTGGTATATTTAAATGAGGTCTGCTGAATTTGGCCTGTAGATTTATGCCAGCTGAAAATAAAATGGATTTTACATAATCTACAACAGTGTCCTGTCAGTGTCTTCCTTGCTGGAAATCCCAATGTTGTGATGGTCTCTGGTGATGGCTTGCAACAGGCAGGACTCTTAAACTTTGAAGATTTCTGCTTTGGATCAGTCAGCTTGTCTTTGTCTTAAAAGATGGCAACAGGGTTTTTTCCATTTATCCTGTGTGCAAACCTGCCCAGCAGCTTGTCTACTTCTGCAAACATTGTGGGTTGCTCCAAGGAAAACTGTTTCCAGAGTTACATCAGAGATACCATGAGGGCACTGAATGTGGACTTAGCCTTTGCAGGAGAACAAGTACTGATGTCTGGCTTAGTATTAATAAACAAGTCCTCTAAATAGTACAGCAGATACTAATAAGCTAAAGGTCCTTTTGAACAGTTACTCCAGAATCAACTGGAAAAAGTGTTCGACCTAAAATTACCCTCATTTTTACTAGGCTATGTGAATTTTACACCTGCTAGAGGAAACAATGGGGTAATTATAGCATGCAAGTGGAATGACTGAGTGGAGAACTGGGACTCCTCAATGAAGCATTGAATTCACAACTCAGGAAGACGCTTACCTAAAATAGCAAACTATCTCCATTTTAAAATATTCTTGGCAGATATCAGGGCTGTCTGTAGGCCCATCATGAGTCCAGCACCCAGAGGCTCTCCACAGCAGGTCAAAGGAAGGAAAGTCTTTTGCTTTTGTTGTTGTGGCTGTTTTGGGGGCCGGTAACACACTGCATTTTGGCCATGTTACAAAATGCTACCTCAACGTCTCCTAAGTGTCCTCCCTGATGCCCCACGTCAGCTCAGCAGATGCAGGCAGGGCAGCACAGGCAGGGCCAGGGTGTCCTAATGCAGCCAGGCTCATAACTGCATGCAGAAGGCATACACTGAAAATCAGAGAGATCATGAAGCAGGCTTCACTCAAGTTTAGGCTGAAGAAACGAGCTTACCTAATGGTAAGGCCACGTCAGTGAAAAAAGCAATGTTTCATGAAATATCTTATTTGGGAGAGGTGATTTGACTACTAGCTGCAATAGAAGAGGAAGAATTTAGAGAAGATTTGTAGGTGTGAGAGAAAGACAAATGTACCAAGATACGTAGGGCTGTAAAAACTGCTCTTCACCTCTTTTTGCAAAAAATTGCTGTGTGGATCTTGTGGTTGTAGCTCTGGGGTCTTGCTAAGAATTGCAGAGGGCTCTTTCTTGACCGTTTTCATTTATTTCTGAGGACTTCAATAAAAAACCCAAAAGATTGAAACAGCTACCACTGTCATGTGTAAGGTTAATTTATGTCTCCGTCCTACAGATGGAGACTAACCTGTCCTGAGTTTCCTTCCAACAGATGTAACAATGATTGCTCTCTTACTGGCAACAAGAGAATAAAAAGCAAAATACAGATATGCTTTAGTCCAAAGCATATTTATCCCCACCACTGAATGAAACTGACTACTACACAGTACAGGCTAATTTTTATCGAACAGTAGCAGCAAAACTGATGTGGAAGTAAAACAATTTTTATGGAGATTAATATTTTACTGATTCTTCACATCTGGACTTTGAAGAACTAAAAGCAACACAAACAGAAAATGCAAAGGTCTGAGCATCTAAAATCTACCAGTACCATGCAGGAAAGTCGCTGCTCAAGACACCTCCATGGAGCATACTGTGCACAAAGAGACAGAAGCACAAAGGCAGGGAACAGGCTACCTGCTCCTGCAGATGTAAGTGTTCCCGCTCACAGATGATGAACTAAATGCTTTAACAAAAAACTGGAACTACTGCAGGACAAAACCCATCTATTTCTCCAGTATAAAGGTATTGTCTTTATTGTACCTACTTAATGCTATTCACTGAATACACCAGACCTCTAGGGAGCACAGTGGGTATCTGAGACAAAAATGTGTTTACCTGAAACAAGACAGTAACAGTATTATACTGCTGCCCGTCAGTATTAAAACATAAACTGTGCCCTCTGCCATCAAATCTAGTATGCTGGTTTTCTGTTTTGTAACACAAAAAATTTCAGCAGTAGCCTTTAATGTTGCATAAATGTCACCTTACTGTGGTATCTCCTACAGCATGATTTATATTAAGCAAACTCCGGATAATGCCCCATAAATTTGAAGATACATACAGTTGTAAGGATAAAAGCAGAAGATTTTGAGGGTAAAACCAACCTATATATGTGCAGGCACATTGTTATCTGTGGTCTCTTTAAAACAGCAGGTGGATGTGCTTTTAACACAGGCTGCAGGAATTGGACATGATAAAACCACATCAGCCTAATGAAGCAGGCTGTGGGTTGCTGCATGTAGCTTAACTTCAGCAGTTACTGTACTTTGCTGGGGGTTTGCTGCTTACTGGAGCTGAACTGCCAGGCTGATAGTGTGTAAGCCCCTGCTCCCAGCCAGTGCAAGCACAGCTGGGTCAGCTCCAGCACTGCTGATGATGATTGAGCCGCCTGCCTGCACCGGAGCGAATTATGGAGGGCTCTGGTGAGCAGGAGCCACAGCTCAGCTCTTGGGTCAGTAGAGAGTAGGGGGGCATCATGCCTTGAGTCTTGCTGTTGCTTCTGAAACAACTGCCTGCCTCCAGCTAAAGATTTCTAGTGAGAACCAAACGGTTTCTTCAGTCTCAGGCTTTAACATTGGGGATTAGCCAGGTGGCATACTTTCACCTGCATACAGTATTGCTGTGTCCTACAGCCTTTTTCATCTTTACCCCCCTTCCCATCCATGCACATTCATTTCCAGCTCATTACTCCTTGCGCCATTATCATTTTACAAGGCAGACACACAAACCTTCCCAGCAGCAGGCCAAGGGCTGGGCATGTAAAATCTTCACCTGAGCTTCTGCCCCTCACACAACACACAACACCAAACACTCTGATCACTATTTACCGTTCATAAATCATAACTCAGATTATTGTGCAGGTATTATGGGGAAGAGGAGGCCCAAGTGGTGTGTAAAACCAGGTCTCTGAAAGCACACTGCTCTTATACTGATTAACTCTCTATAAATACTCTACATGAAGATCTATTACTGGCTTGTATCAGTGAGATAAAACCCACACTGAATTATTTAATGAATAGGAAATGGCATAGACTTAACTTTGTTTTACTCTCCAGGACAGAAAATATTAATATACTTGTCTTGAGGTAGCTGATGTGGTCAAACATGTTATGGAATAGGGAAATAGTGGAAGGTTCATGTTTATAAAAAAATGCTGATGTTGGATAAATGAATGCCAGTCATTACCGCAACCTATTTGTGTCTCTTAGAGAAGTCTAGATTTACACATATGTCTGCACTGAAAATTACAGGCAATTGAACTGTCCACATTATTGATCACCTCGTTCCTACAAACATTACAAAAGTACAGTTGGTATCAATTCCCTGCTCTTAAAATTATTACATTTGGCAGAGTCCAGCTTTGTATGATAAGGACTGTGCAAGTTATTGCCTTGCTAAAATACCAAATGTCACTGTAAATATCCTTTCTTTAGCAGGACTGGTTTTCTTCTACTCTGAGACCAACACAGATGCTAAGTTCTAGGACTGTGATCAGTCGTCACATCACAACACACACGGACAAGGACAGGTTCACAAAATTCACCAGACTGACGCTGTGCACTTGGATATGACGCTCTTTTTCCACAGATGAAAGGTTGGTGTGCAGATTCTTTACAGAGTACTAGAGGTTTTGATAGTGCTAAATACACTGTAATCAGAGACAAAGGAAAGCCACAGCAGTTTCACTCAGCATCTGAGGATGCTTGGATCCCAGGTTTAGCTTTGCCAGCTAAATGGTAACAGGGATTAAGGAGAAGTTCTCACTTCATGCCTCAGGAATGCTCCTGACCTGGGCAACAGCTCCCATCCCTTTAATTACAAACCCTCCCATGCCAGAAATTGTAACTGGAATCCAAGGGTTAGAAAAGCAGCCACACAAATATTTGTTGATGAGAGATAAGAAGGGATATCCCACACACACATTTGCATCCTGGTTTTGATATGAAACAGCACTGGCACACAGCATGAAAATGCAAACTGCAGCAACATGCACTTGGAATCACCATGCAAGAGGAAGCAAAAATAAATAAGCAGTTGAAAAGTACCTCAGAAGTAACCTTGCTAGACAGTAATTTACAGGTGTACTGGTAGAAAGGGAAAAGACCAGCATTAGTACATTGACCAAGCATGTTATAACTAGGAAACAAGAACAAAATAAAAAAATTGCAAGAACTGGCATATCCCAGAGTATAGGATTTCAAGCAACGTGGTGTCATAAAAAAAAAAAAAAAAAAAAGATTATTCAGTTTGGTGTTGTTTTAATGACACTGCTTGGCCAGTCTCAGTCTTGTTTACCATCAGTGCTTGATGTGTTTTCTTGCTGCTGTTTTTTCTCTTTTTCTCACCTGTTGAAACCTCTACTATAACACATCCTCTTTGGAAGAAACTGCCCCCTTGCCTAAGCAGTGAAGTTCTTCCAAGAGCAGATGTGCTTGATTCGCCCTCTGTCTCTGAAAGGCAGAACCTGCAAGCCCTGGCCAGAGCGGCTGCGTTGTAGCCACTGAAGCCAGACATAAAACAGAAGGCGGTGATGTTTAAAGGAGAGGCAGGGTGGGTGTCCTACTGAAACCACCCTCCTGCCTTTTGGTGTGTCTTATGTAGGGAGAAATTGAAGGTCTATACATCAGTACTGATGTTGTGCTCAGCATATGAGGAGAGTTTCCATGGACATCAAAACTCTCCACAATCCTATTCAGGAGACTGTGGCTGCTGCCTTCTGCCCCTGCAGAAGTGATGGCTCTGTTTAGCCTTGGGTGCCACAGCACCCTGACTGCTCCCAGCACCCGAGGAAGTCTCTGGTTCCCCTCACTCACAAAGAGCAATGCTGAGAGCATGTTGAGCTCTCAGGACTTAATGCTCCAAGTGGCAGCTGCCTGTCTGGTTGTCAGTTATGCTCCTTCCCCCGCTATATTTCAAATATTTTTAAAAACAGGCTGGTGATGTGCTGTTCTGTTTTGTTAGTTATGGACATCTTTTTCCTGAGCATACAGTCAAACATCCTCCGCTCACAAATCAAAGCTATTTGTTGTTTAAATAATTATTGCTTAGCCTGGCATGTAAAATATTAGCTCAAACTAACAGGTGCAGAAGTGCAGCACTTATTTGAATTATCTTTCCACTGTCAATGGCGGGAGCTGTTTACAAAAGGAGAGCAAAAAAAGGCAGGGAAGAGAAACAAAACACTCCTGCTGGTCTGAGGAAGCTCCCCTTGGGCTCTGCAGGACACTGCCCTCTAATAGGATTTTGGGTAGGCAGCAGCAAGAATGTAAATCTTGACTGGCTATACGCAACGGGCTTAGAGAAGAGGAGAATGACAACAAACCGCAACATTGAGGGACTTCAGTGTATGCTGCGACTCTGTAAATTCACTGCAGCCTTGACAATTTGTCCCAGAAAAGAATCCATCTCACAGGTTGTCTGACTGGCACCAATGCTCTGGCAGTCCATCTTCAGGCGGTCAGTGCCTGGGCAGCTTTAGCAGCAGCGGACAGCTGAGCTGGCACTCAGAGCACACCTCTTCAGTCAGCGCTGTGGTCAGGACATCAGGGCTCACTTCAAACTGCACAAGAGACTATGCAATAATAGCTAGCCTGTGTTCTAGGGGGCACATGTGCAGCTCTGTAAGCACCTGAGAAATTGCACTCGGGTAACTGAGCAGAAGGAGTCAGGTTTAATGACATCTTACATGTCTTTGGTGTGCTACAACATGCACGACAAATGGCATGTGACCATCACAGCTGTGGGAGAAAACTTCAGCCACAAGGTACCGCTTCATGGTCTGGGCAAGTCACCTTTGCTCTTCACAGGGGTGGAGGGAAAAGCGTAGGGTGAGTACCAGCTGCCACCTCTTTAGCAGAGCAGTTTCTCTACCGTGCTGAGGTTTCGAGCCACCAGACTGACAGACGCTCACTGTGGGACTCCCGAGGACCAGTTCTGGTTTGCATGGCCAGAGTTTTGTGCCCCTCTTTCTTTGAAGTTTCTCCCAGCTTCTGCAAAGGGCGTGAGGGTGTGATGTGTCTCCTGCAAGCCTCTGAGCGCCCTTCAGGGAAAGAGATCCTCTGGGGAGATGCCAGAAAACAGCATGCACTGGAGAAGGTGGAGCCACCCCATTTCACTGGGTGCTTTGGGGAGGGAGGGGAAACCAGAGATGCAGCCCCAAGATGTCGCTGCCAGAACAAGACATGCTCCTGTGCACGAGCTGGCTTCCTATGTGGCAGCAGGAGCCTAATGGACAACAAGATCTTGTTTTTCAATGGCTTCAGTAGAAGATGGGACCAGAAAGTTTCTGGTGTGCACTGGAAATGAATCTGTTTACATTTTGAGCCAGCTTTCCTACTATGTTTTAGTTAACCAGCAGAAATGCAACGGGACTCCTTCACATTGCATTCCTTCTAAGTATCTTGTGCTACTGCGCAATATTGACCAGTAATTATTAAAAGCTGCAGGCTACTGCAGTATTCACGTTACAAACCTTCACTTACTTCTACACACCCAACGAGATTCTACCTTTAATGAACATTACTAGTTAGCAGTTTGTTCGGAGCACGAGCTCTCTGGCACTGGGGTCATCGTTCTGGTATCTCTGGGAAATGCCTGGAGGACTGTGGCTGCTTCAGCAAATACTGTGTCCACTTAAGATGTTTTATACCGCACTTATATCTCTGCACTCATTGCCCACAGTAATAATGAGTCTGAATAAGAAACACTTCGTGCTCTGTTGGGAAATAGGTTGTATAATGGATGCACCTGAATTTTGATACTTCCAGCTATGAAATTCATAGCTCTTCTTATTAGTGCCTCTAATAAAAAAACACCTTAATTGGGTTGAACTCTACTGCAGTAATGACTGATATGCAGGTACTCATTTAACAAACTGAAATTCTGGCTGACTTTCTGTTTGTGTGGAAGAAAGACAACAAATCCAGTGGGAAACAGTATGCTGCCTGTTGAAGGATCCAAGTTAATTTCTGAGACGTTCCCAATCCAATTCTGTAAGGGGTGGTTTCTAGGGAAGTTATCCACTTACACTGAATCCTGAGCACACTGTGACGGGACTTTGGGAGTCTACAAACACAAGCATGAATACATGCTTAATCCACAAAGTTCAAAAAGCCACTAAAATAACCCATTGGAGGGTCTTGGTGATGTGTGAATTAACAGAGTCCACCAATTGCAGGGCAGCTACCCATTGCCCTTATTATTAATGAATTTGATTAATTAAAAAGAAACTTAATATGAGTTGCCTTTGATATTTGCAGTGACACTCTCTCTTCCTCTCCTTTGGTCCTCATCCTTCCATTTCAAACACATTGGCCCTTACAATGTGTTAAAATCCTTACATACTTGCAAACTGATCTTAGCAGATTCTTACGAAATAAATATTTTTGTTGTCTGAACGTTGGTTCTTGCAAGTCCTGGTCTCTATCGCAGAGCAAAAAGTGAAAAGGAAAAGTATACTTACACTGCTGTCGTCCATCCTTTCTCGTCTCTTAGTTTTGTGTGTTTCATAATCCTCCATGAGGGTCTGCATCAGGTTCTTGGGTCGCTGGGCTCCCGCAGGCTCCTCGGGTGGTGGGTCAGACTGCGAAATGGGGCATTCTGTGGTGGGGGATGGAGGAGGCTTGATCTTCTCTATCTTTCCTGCAATGACATGAAAAGGAATGACCCTTTCTAAGCTGAAGGACTCACAAGTTGTTTCCAAAAGATGACAGCTGGAGAAGCATTTTCAGCGGGGTTTCAATGAAGAAACAGTTTGGAATGAAGTTTATGAAACAATCTGGTAAATCAGCATGGTCATGGGCTTTTAAAACACTCTCCCTCTTACTGAAATGTACTACTCCAAAACACTACAAAATCTTTTTACAAAACCTAGAAGAGTTCCGGAATGATACAATGCAAATTTAACCCACCAACATTATTTACAGTAGTATCTGCCTGAATTACCCTGTTCCCTCCTGTAGGACACATTTGAGTGATCTGGAAACGTTTGTAAGATTTTGGAAAACTGCAAGATGATTTTTTTCTGGCTCAGACTACGCAACACACAAGGTGCCACTGCTGTACACCGGGGACCATGCGCCAGATGTCCAAAAGAAGGCATCTTGTGTCACTGGGTTTTTCTCTTCTTCCAGTGCTTTTTATCTGCTTTGTAAGCGTGAAAGGCTTTGGGTGCTACTCTTCCCTGCAGCTGTTTCCTGCAAGTTGCAGAGGGTGCTCCTGGAGGGAGACCTGTGGCAGAGTAGGACGGGGTCTCTGTCCCACACACCCCTCATTCAGACAGGGCCCTTCAGTCTCCTGGTGGGAGGAAAGTCAGAGAGAAGTCAGGTTGCTCTCTGACTGAACCCAATTCACCCAGGGGAGCCAGTGTGACTCCAGCTGAAGCGCTGGGTAAAAAGGCAGGCCAGAGCAAGGAGACCACTGCAAGAAGCTGTGGGGGAGCTCAATGGATGGACAACCCACTCTTCTCCGAGGAGGACAGTCTGCGTGTGTCATCACCAGGTGCTGATCTGAGGTGAGCTGCCCAGCTTGTCCTGGTGGGAAGAATGAGGGTGATGGTGGCAGGTCATTGGCGTGGGAATAAGGTACAGGGGGTCCTAACCTATAACAAGAGAAAGGAATGCTGAACCAAAATCAGCTTCCCTTTTCCATGGCATGGCAGCTCTTTGAAATAATACAGTCTGATGGATGGGAAAGAAAAAAACCCACCCCAAAACTCTTACAAATAAGTGAAGTAACCATTAGGATCGTGCAGATTTTCATGAAACTTCCTGTTGCTGAGACAAATGAAAACCCTAGCTGCTCCTCTAAAAAGCATCATGACAGTGGTAGCCACTAGAGAGCAGCATTGAAACCTTCTGTAAGGATCAGCAGGATTTATTCTTGAAGGGAGAAGTGAAACCTGAGTCAACACTGCAGAGGTCTTTTACAAGAAATCCCCTTGCCGGGTTTGTGTCATTTCTGACCAGCATGGAAAAACCCAGCATCACTAGTTTCTCATTACAGGCTTAGCTTAAGCTGGCTGATGCAGGGGTGAGGCTGGGAGTTCATCCCCCCTAAATCACCCCATCAGTGACTGGAAGGAGGGTTTCTGTCGGCCCAGGCTCTCCTCTCGGTTGCATCAGCACCAGTTCCACAGACAACCAGAAGTTACACTGCCAAAGCAGGGGCCAACAGCAGGTCCTGAGCTGCCCAGCTGCACCCATGCCTGACAGCTTGGACTGCTCAGCAGGACAGAGTAAGAAAAACTGTCACCTTGCCCATCAGGTCCAGTGGGTAAAAAAGTCTGCTGAACATAAAAGGCCTGGTCAGGGTTGCTGTATTACTTCATTCTTACCCTAATAAGTAACTGTCTTAGATGTATGCTAGCAATGAAGTAAGAATCAGGCTCCTCAGATGTCCGCCTAGCTTTTGTGCTTTCCTCAGGCGTGGAGACCGTCACAGGATGCTCAGACCTATCGACAAGGCTTACGAGTGAAAGGAGCTCCTTCCACCCCACTCCCCCTGGAAAACAATGCAGACCATAGGCTTTGGGGATCTGCATTTTAGAAAGGGAATACCTCTGAGCAGATTCATCCTCCCTGGGTGGGGGGCCCATCAATTTCCATATTGTACTAGCAGCAGCAGTTGCAGCAACACGCTACTGTTCTGGGCATGCTGGGCAGTGTTGCCATGAACAGTGCACAGTTCCTTTTTCACAAATATAGAAACCAAGGTAGAAACAAGATTTGCACACAGCAAAACTGTGGTTTGTTGGTTTGTATCCACAAGAAATTATGCTTATACAACCATTTTCTCTGTGTAAGTGTTTGGATTCCACTAAAAACTCAGAATTCACAGTGTCATTTCAACTGCTTTTCATAGAGGAGTGTCTCTTTCAAGTTCCTAAAAATTTTGTGAGAACAGGTAGGCAGGTGGAAGAGAGAGTTCCTACCAGTGCCAACAGTGGCAGAAAGGCAAGCTACCAGCACAACCATCAGTGAAGCTGTGGTTAAATGACGGGTTGTCTGAGGATTCAGGGCTCTCGGAACAACCACAGAAAAATTCCGTGAACCTGATGCAGAGCTCCACTCCAGTGCAGACCTATTCTGCCAGTTCGAATCGTGTTAGAAATGTTGCTGGGTTAATTTTCTCCTGGCAGATTTTCATCCAGATAAGGTACTATTCTCTGGCAGAAGAGTCATTCAGCATAAAAGCATCATGAGACACAATGATCACAGGCACTTTCTACTTCTGCGGTCCCATGCCCTGATGCACACAGACACTGCTGGTAGTCCTTGTCCAAATCCAAGTTGAGTAATGAAGGAAACAGAGTCACACTTCTAGGATACCAGCAAAAACTGCAGCCTGATGGTCACACTTGCAAGTTAATGGTAGTTGTCAGCAGTGTCTTTCCCTCCAGGGTACAGCAGTCCCCTGACATCACCTTTAGAGCTGTTGCAAGATATTGAGTACAGACTGTAGCATCCCAAATCTTCACCTACACATTTAGTTTTTTCTCCTCTTTCAGAAGGACTCCAAAAAATGTTCTGTGGCTTCAGTTCTGGTGATGGCTCCCTCCACTCTCTGGCTTCAGGGATCTAGTAGGAAGCTCCTGGAATTTGATTTCTCTTAATTTCCTGCCTATTGCGCTATTTGGGAGTGGTGGGA
Organism: Morus bassanus; assembly: GCA_031468815.1. Classification (NCBI taxonomy): domain Eukaryota; kingdom Metazoa; phylum Chordata; class Aves; order Suliformes; family Sulidae; genus Morus; species Morus bassanus. The sequence goes on along the minus strand of CM062600.1, from coordinate 11,812,256 downwards.
GCTGCTCCTATGGAGAATGCCCTTTCTAAGCCCTGGGGAGGGGAAGGGAAAGCTCAGGAAAGGGGCAGCTGCTGCTGTGTCCCAGTCTGGTGGCTGCAAGACATTGCCTGACACCCTTCTGCAAAATCAAAGACATGTAAGAGCTGGGGAAAGATTAGCTTTCTCCTAACCAAAACCTCTGCACAGCTCTGGGGAGCAAGAGGGGTTGTGTTGGTGACTTATCCACCCTGTGGAGCCTGATGGGTGTCCAAGCACTCGCTACAAGCTGAGGAAGGATTCTCAGCTGATTTGCTGGATATCAAGAAGAAAGAGTGACTGAGGCTAGGCCCTGGGAAAAGGGCCTGAGCCACCACTAAGTAACCAGCAGGTTCTGAGGGCCATCATACAATGTTAACTAAGGTTCAAAGGAGATGGGAAGAATGGGGCTTCCCACAAGTAAGAGCAACTATTTTACAGATGCTGTTGGCATTTTTAAGAGATCTGCACAGCAGAGAAAACTTTCAAAGTAAAGTATTTCAGCAAGACATTGTTTTAGGAGACTAGTCTGTGCTGAAGTCAGGGGATAGTTGGAAGTATATAAAAAAATGCCCCTCTGGTAAAGTGGAGCCTCATTACGATTCCAAGTAAAAGGTGGGCTTCTTTGGTCTTCTTGAACACCAAGTGAGCAACATGAATATGCAAACACCCAAACAAGCAAACATTAAAAAAATAACCTCTCAAAGATCCTCTCATTTCATACACATTCTCCACTAGGGATAGAATAACAGAGCAAATGACCAATGAACTGGGTTAATATGCTCTTAAGGCACTCCTGGAGGTGTTCAGGGGATGACTGATGAGCACTCCAGAGGATGACTGATGAGCACTCCAGAGGAATCCTTGAAGAGAACGATGAACTTTGCTTTTTTTCATACCGGTGCTTATGAAGGGGTAAGCAAACAGTATCTTCCATAAACTTAAAGGCTCCATTTCTGCTCTGGCCTTTCTCAAAATTCTCATTTTAAAAAGGGGTTCATGCATATGTATTATACCTGATCCTTACCATTTACATGTCTACAGGGTATTAAAAATTTGCAATGGCCACAAATATTTAAAATATCTTGCCCCAAAGTTTCTGCTTCTCCTCCCACTGTACAAAAAGTATCTTCAGTCTAGGGTCGAACCTGAGAAGTTTCCTTAGTGTAGGTATTTACTAGCGAAAAATGAAAGTGGAAAATGGTTTTCAGGCTGAAGTGGCTACTCTGACAGAGGCTTACGCTACACAGCTGTCACTCAGGAGAAGAAAGAAAGGACAAGAAAGAAGAAGACAGCACACATACATCCCTCACTATTTGGAGGGAACAGTTACCTGAAATCTAAAGGTACGTGATCACTTGCATCTCTAAAGTGCAACTTCCCCCCTGGGCTTTTTGCCATCCACTGAAATTCTCTCATCTAGTTCATCAACTGAGGAAAACAGAAGATGACTGCTTGGTGGGCAATGTCCATGCAGATGGGTCTGAGTGCCTGCAGACAAGTGCAGGGAGTGCAACATGCCTTCTGTCTCACCTGGCAATGCTTTGGTGACAAACACCAAAAAGGCAGATAAGACAGCTTCAGGGAAGTTTCTCCCAGGCATGGCTTCTCGTGTTAGGGATTCCCCCATGCCTCATCATGACACAGCAAATATTCACAAAGAGTTTCTCTCCAACAGAAAAGCCTTCACTGAACCAAGACCCCTCATGTAATGATTTTCACACCTCCTTTGATGAACAGGATTACTCAAGCCAAGCACTACAGGAAGTCAGACACAAGTTCTTCATACTCTAAGTACTCCTAATAAAGGAACATGGGAATCACACCACAAAACATACACTGGATCCTCTCGTGTCACACACTCATCATCAGTTCAAATAAACTACCAAACAGCCCAGTTGTTCTGCCCAGGAGGGACAGTGTACCACCTGCATACTGAAGGCGAGAACCACTGGCTTGCTATGTAGCTGCTCAACACTTTGCCAAGTGCAGCAGGTGCTGCAGCAAAACAACACAGGAAACTTTCAAATTTAAACACAGCTCTACAAATATTTTGGGATTCATGATGACTCTCCATTTAGCCATGCTCACGCATTTTTTTCATCTTTCTTGGGTTTCCTCATGCAGGAAACCCAACTTTTTGGGAAAGGAGTTCACAGAGGTTCTTCCCTTCACCTTTCCAGGACTGCCCTGGTGAAGGTCTCGTCCTGTGTGCACACAACACATAGTTGTCATTCCACTGAAATTACTCTGTGTCTTGCTCCAGTGATCTGAGATGGATTAAAAGGCTGCTTCAAAGCATCCCAAACAGCTTTAAATGATACTTATTAGCAGTACAGAAGTTTATTACTAGGAACCACATTGGCTTTACCATCAGTTACCAGTGTTACCATCAGTTGTATGAAAGTTGTATGTCAGGGTGGCAAAACCAGCCTGTTTGCTATCTAACGTAATTAGCAGTTATTTCACACATACATGCACATGAATTGTGTTTATCTTTCACACTTCAGTCAAAATAGCAGTTCAGCTCACTGCAGTCCTTGTTTGTGGTTTGTGCTTCTGTTATCTGCATAATGATGGTTCAAAGCAGTGAAGTGGGGAAGGAGTAATAACCAGGGACCACCAGGAGTCCTAGTAAAGCTACTCTGCCCAGGCCACCACCAAAAAGCAACCTGATAGGTAGGCCATTGCTAACTAAGTTAACTACTGCACCTCCTCAAAAGAGTTCTGGTGAGTTTATACTTCCCCACTTAAGGATTAGCAACAGATTTTTCAAATTTAGACTTCAGTCCCTAATTCCTTTCTGCTGAGGTATCCTGATATTCAAAGAAGAGTGCAAATTCTTTCTTTGGGAAAGGCAATTTGATGATAGAAGTACCTCTGTTTCTTCTTTTCATCATCATCATTATTATTATTGAAACTAGATATTCAGATTACAATATCAGATATGTTCCACAGCATATTCCTTACTGCGCCCACCACAAGTAGATTTTATTTTCTGCTCTCTAAATCACCTCTGTAATTAGCCATACTTAAGCTTTAAAGCCAGATTTTGTTGCCTCTGCTGATTCACCTTTTGCCTCTGTTTTTGTAAATATTGAAAAGGTGCTGTAAATATTAAAATATAAGGAAAGTTGCTGCAATCTTCCAAGGGATTGCATGGTATCCCTTCTTCTTATTGTTAAGGATGCCTGCAAGCTTTAACTGCAACACAACTCGCTAAAGGGACAGCAAGGATGAGCATATTCATCTTTTCCTAGAAATTAATTCTTTGCCTTTTCACCAGCTGTAAATTGCAGTAGCTTGAGTCATTGGCTAATAGATCCCAATTTTCTTTTTTGAACATATGGGAGTTGGACATTTAAAGGAAACTGTCTAGAATGATTCATTATAAATACAAATTTATCATTCTCACTAGAATGTAATTTACAATGAACATTTTAACATCAGACACAAAGTAAATGCCTTGTTGTGTAGCAAAATAAGAACGAGAAGTACACTGTTTTCCCAGATGCTCCATTAAAATAAGCATTAGTGTCAGCAGCCCTTACAACATCACTTGTGAGTAAAAAGCTATGATTGTCAGTCTCCTTTTGAGCACTTGCAGCTACAGATGATGGTGTTTTCGAAAGCGGTCATGAGCACACCTTTACACTAGTCCTCCTAGCTGAGGTCTACGGTGCCCTGTCTCTCACATCTTCTCACACAGTGTTCCAAAAAACCTCAGTTTATGAAGACTCTCTATCAAAAATGCTGTTCTATAATAACAATAGCACTTCAAAGAAATTATTGACATCTGCTACATTTTTGGCAAGAAACAGAGGTTAAAATCACCCTCTTTGCAGAAGAAACAAAAACAAGTATTAGCTATTTATGTGCTGCCTAACACTCCAAGTTCACTATCAGACTGGATAAGGAACTAAATCCAGACCTGATTCAAGTTTGCCATGACTTTCAAAAGAAAAGGATGAGCCTGCACAATTTTTGGAAGCATCACTGTCTCAGATTTACACCAGTGGAAATAAGGATGGAATTTAAGGACTCTGGGTAAAATGAATACTTCTTCACAATGATCACTGTTAATAAAAACTTCTGGGTACTTGCAAAGCATATGTAGGTCTACACTAATAAAAATGACTACACAGAAGTAAGCCTGGCATATATTTCTATTTTTCTTTTTTAGATTTCCTTTTTTATGTTATATTAAGAAGGCATGAGTGCTTGATTTTATTTTTTGAAAAGGGGAAGGAGGAGAGTGATATGCTGTAACTGCTGTGAATGCCACCATAAGAACCCAGAAGCTGATCAGTCTGAGGAGGACTTCTGAATCTATTAAGCATTTCATTTGTGATGCCTGTTTAATTCAGTAGTGAATGACACCAGCTGAAATACATGGCAACTCATAGCTCTGGAGATCTTTTTACCAGACAAACTTCATTAAGAAGATCAAGAAATACCTGAAAACAGAAAGGAAAACAGACACACACAAAAAGAAATCTGATGCAAAACCCCAAAAATGTGTAAATCCCCCACTACCTTTGCACTTCCTTAATGATGTGCAAGAGAACAGCAAGCCTGTTAAAAATGCTTTGTATGTTTGTCTTTCAAATAGCCACACAGCTGCAGAAACCACTGCTGTCCTTCACCATGATGATCCCAAATTTCATTGGGTGGTCTGAGCAGCACAGCGATAGACATGTCATGCTACGGTGTGGCAGGGCATGAATAGAGCGCAGGGTTTTCCAATGACAATCAGCAGGATATATAAGTTACTTCAGTGCTACATATGGGAAAAACCAAAAATGTCCTCAGGTGTGCTCACAGACAGAAAGTTGGGCTGTCCCATGCCCTCCTCCTGCCTGCAGTTTCCAGGCCAATGAAGTCATGACAACCCCCCCACAACGTGCAAAACAACGTATTCACTCAAAAGTGACATAAAACCGAATCTGACCTGACCTTTCAGTTACATTTTACTTCCCCTCTAATGCTTTGGGCTCTTACCTGGTGCAGTTTTGTAAGACACAGTTCTGGTGGGCATGGCTGGTGTGCTCTTCGTAATGGGGCTCGGTGCCACCTGCAGACCTTGCCGCTGCCTCTTCAGCTCCTCTTCTCGTTCCTGGGCAGCTCTGATCTCTTCTTCTATCATCGACAAAGTCCTCTGCTTTCTTGACCGTAACTTGAAAGGGCCCACAGTCACTTCAGGCTCCTGCATGGCCAGGATGGAGGCGGTGCTTCTCAGCTCAGCTGCCTCTGAATACTTGCTGAAATAGCTGACTTCATGCCTATTTTCCTCCACAAGGAACGGCTGGCTGGCTGAGTACATGGGCGACTGCTGCAAATTCTTCCCTTCCCTGAGTCCTGAGTCTTCCTCTTTTGAAGTCTTTGGTACGGTGTCCCTTTTTTCTTGAACAGGTGAAGACACCTGGGGTGGCTCAAACATTGGGTTCTGCTGCTCCTTGGAGGCTAGAGCTGGCTCAGTGGTGGCTGGCTGCTCTTTGACCAAGATCTCCTTCTCCGCTGGGATTTCTTCTTCCTTACAGTTTGCTTTATCTGCCTGCTCAGCTATGGCTTGTTGGATGGCATTTTGAACCAGTAGGCCAGCGTGGTACTCCAGCTGGTCGTCAATCAGCATGGAGTCTGCCAAGGCGGAGGAGGGCGAGTCACAGCCCGGGTCACTGAATGACTTGGAGATGCCTTCACCCCTGCACTCCGCTGGAGTGTCGGTCTGCGGGGTCTGCGGCAGGGAGAAATCAGCCAGTGAGCTTTCCTGCAGGGCGCTCATGGTCTCATTGGAGGCACCACTGTCGCTGATGTTATCCATGCTGAAGTCATTGGAAAGGGTCTCCAAGATGGTGGTATCCTGAGACCTGACAGACAAGTCATCCAAACCAGAGTCGAGCTCCTCTGGAGGGGAAGAGGCACTCGCTGACTTTGGGAACTGGTCTAGCACACCCTGTCCATCATCCTTCACCACTGTAAAGACCGCTCTCGCACTCATGAATTCTCCATCCTCTGCCCACAGTTTTGAGGCCTGTCTGGCTCTGGGGCTATCACTGCATGGTAACTCTCTTACTGGGTCAGCAGTGGTAGTCTGAGCACTTGTATCATCTTCTGAGGTACAGGAGACCTTCTGTGCTTTCACAAAAGTGGCATTGTTCCCCTCAAGCTGTCCTATTTGTCCACACACTGAAACAGGTCTTATCATGGAGGACAGTGGCCTGTCTACATGCGGAGAATTGAGGCTTTTGTAGAACGGTTTGATGGAGAACATTTTGGGTGTTCCTGACCGCCTTGGTGGGGCCTGACCCTGAGGTGGACCTGAATGCTCCATCAGCTGGAACTGCTTTCTGGCAGTTGAGAAGTCAATTTGCTCTGTGACAATATCCTCTTTCTTGATATTGACTGGCTCTGGTGGTACAAAGGGGCAGCTGATCTGTTTGGGGGATGTTGGTGTTGCACCTTGCTGCTGCTGTCTCTCCTTGCGCTCCTTGTACTTCTTGTGGGACTCCAGATGCTCTTCATCCAGTTGATCCTCCAGGGTCTTCTCCTGGGGAGGGTTCCACCATTTGCTGGCAATGTTGGGATTTTTCTTGACAGCCTGGCTTTTAATAAGTTCCCTTCTTTCCTTTTCAAGTTCCATCATTTCCTCTGATGGTCTCACTTTGTGGACCCTGTATTTTTCATTCTCTTCCTCATCTTCAAAGAGCTTTGAGGGCTTTTTGTCTTCATGGAAGGCTCGTAGTTCAAACTTAGCCTCTTTCTTAAGGGTTGTAAGAGTTGTTTCTCCATCCTTAGAGGATCTTCTAGAGCTGTTTGAAGAAGTGGGACTTCCTGGCACCTTCAGACTTTCTCTAGTGTCTTCCTTCAGTCCACCCAAGGAATGGCCATTAGATTTCAGGTTCTCACCTGTTACGCTAGCTTCACATGGTGCCTGTTTGTCACCTATGTTTTCTTCCCTTTCACTGGGTACCGAATCTTTATTGACATTAACAGATGCTCCTGAGCCATCCATAACGGAGACTGCACTTGGTTCAGGGGAGGATGTCCCATTAAAGGTATTATCTGCAGCAGAATCACAGCAATTTGCCTCCAGCACTTCATCTAGGTATCTGATCTCTTTAGCAACTTCACTGTCGAGAGATTCGTGCCTGTCCTTAAGTCCATTGTGGCTGGCAGCAGGGGAAAAGAAGTGGGTTGGATTGTCTATGGGATGTGGTGAAGCCACTGTCGTGACGCTTTTATGTTCGGAAACTGGAACTTCAATTTCCATTTTCTCTTCCTTTCTAGCAAGCACAGTAGCTGGCTCCAAGAAATTGGCACAGTTTTGGTCTCTGTTTTTTCTCAACCTGATGTCATCCTCAGGGATTCTGGAAGATTTCTAAAATAAAAGAGAACAAAACCATGATGAAGTCCTAAAAAGCAATATTTTACTTTCTGCAGAGTAAACACCATCTGGAAAGCAAGTTTAAGCACTTCTTAAACTTGAGATTAAAGCAACCCCTCCGAGTGTGGGTAGGCAAGGCAAATCATCAACACAAAAAGTAGAAAGTTACCTTATCATTAGCTGGACAAGGCACTAAACCAAATAACTTTCATTTAGGTATGTCCCATCTGCTTACCATCCTCACTTTGTCATTATTTCATGCTTGTGTCCTGGTTTGCCACTAAAAATGAGCTTTGGATTTCCAAGTTATTAATGACTTGGCAGTTTAGGTTCTTCCAAGGTTTGCATGTGCAGCACACAACACCTATCATTCTGGTATTTGAAAAATGCTTTCTGCACCTTAAGGAAATCTCATAGTGCTTCTACAGATGAAAAGTATTACTGTCCCCATTTTGCAGAAACAAATGCTAACATGCAGGAAGAGTAGGCGATTCATCCCAAGTTAGGAAAAAGGATGTGGCAACAGCAGGGAATGTTCATTTCTCAGTGGATTAATCCTGGTCATCAAACACAGGGTAGAATTACACAGTGCTGGAAAGACACAGGGTCTTTCTCCAGCCCACACGGAAACCCACACACAACTGGACCTGGGAGACAGGAAGCATCTGCAACTCCCATGGCACGAAGACCACCACAAGGATCGTGACAGGGACCAGAGTCATGGTCTCCTCCCTCCCACTGCTTTGATCTGCAGTGCAGATGCACTGGATTCATATTTCTCCCTGATGTGTTGCCTCTGCTCTCAAGGAGGGTATTGAAAGAAACACTACTTATGTTCTGGTATGGGCAGATTTTACCCATCAAGCACCCTACTGAACTTCCTGTGAATAAAGTTCGAAGGAACTTTTGATTAAGCTGGGAATGTGTCAATGAATTTCTCAATAAATCTTTACTGCAGAAAAGCAAAAAAAAGCGAACACCAAAAGAAAAGAAGAGGGCATTTTCAACATTATTCTTCAAAAAGAACTTGCTACCTCTTGCTAACTCTTCATAACTCCTAAAAAACAAAAAGTGACACATCTATTCACTTTGACTAACATTTTAAAACAGAAACTTTATATCTGAGGTCTCCAGCTCCCTTTCCACATGTGTTTCTATGTGTGAGGCATGGGCTTGGGAAGCAAACAGAACTGATCAAATCCTGTGAACTCAGTGGCCAACCATCAGGGGCACCCTTGTCTGCTAGTCACCCCACCCTTGCTGTCCCTTATCCTGCATGCTATTAATACACACTGCAGCAGAAGATGATCAGCTAGGAGCACAATGGAACTTACCAGTGTCCTGAACAATCACATTGCCTCTGGCTTTATATAGGCTGTAAAATACATTTGAAACACCTTAAGGAATTATAGCCAGCCAGCCAGAAGGTCTCTCTTTCTAAAAGCACTTTGAAAGAGTTTTCTGTCTAATTATGTACTATACATAGTTGAAGACAATGTTGGCTTCATCCATTAGCTATTTTTTTCTTAATTGTGGAAATTGGGAAAAACCTTTAAAAAACCAACCAACCAACCTGATTTTAGTCTATATATTTTACTTGACATACTTCACTGGTTCTACTTGTATTTCACTTTTTGTTGAACCTACAAATTGTCCAACTGAAGTTTCTAGCAGTGTTTTTCTTAAAGCATACTACATTATTCACCATTTAAATATCTAAATGGCCAATTTCTTCTTTAGTCCTATTAAAGATATATTCAAGATATCAGATGTTCTGCAAACAAATACAGAGCAACCAGTATAAAAAGTCTTTACTTGAGTGGGCACAGCAGTAATGAAAGAATAAACTTGCAGGTTTCTTTTAACCTGAAAGGGCAAGAATTGCTCTTGATTTGCCTGCAGAGCTCCAGGTATCATGACACAGTCAGTATTCTGGAGACAGGACTAAGACTAAGACTGCAATTCCTTTCTGCTATTTCAGTTTAAATCTCCCCTGCCTGACTTGCTGGTGCAAAACAGGGGTTGTTGCTACCTGGAGCAGACTGTGCAAAGGGACATAAGTATCACTGCCGGACTGCTAGCTGTCCCCTTTTGTAACCAAGGTGCTGGGGAATTAAACAGAATGGTAGAATATTGTGTGTTGTGAAACTCGTGACTATAGAAACCTCACCAGGTAGTTACTGTTTGTACTAAGAAACTTGCTATAGAAACCTGTTATGCACCAGTAATACTGATCAAAGAAACCAATCAATGTAGAGGTTAAAGTTAATAGTGAACATTGTATGTTAATAGCAAGCATTGTATGTAATTTTATGTTAAACAGTTTATGTAACAGTGACTTGACAGAAAAAGTGTATAAAAACTGGTGAATTTTAATGCAAAGGTGAACACGCTTGAGGAGGAGATATCCCCTGTGTTCCCGGCACTGTGAATAAAGAATGCCTGCCTTTTAACACTATATTAGTGTTACGAGGTTTTTTCCTGAATTCGGTGACACTTTCACAAGCCATGAGTATGCTATCATGCCCCTGCTAACATTTGCTTCTAATCAGACAGATGAAAGCCACTAGTGACGTTGGTAGCTAACTACGTGTCCCCTGTGGCTCCAAGAACACATCTTCAATGGACGCAGAAAATGAGGTAATGAATTCGTGCACCCCAGCCACTAAAACACACCTCTATGCAGAGCTGAACCAGAGCCGAAGGGTCTCCCAGTGCTATGCTTCTAGCACCTCCATGCCATGCAGCTGGGAATATGGCCCCAGTTGCGTTCACTAAAGCATGTCTACTTCCATCACTGCTTTAATGTATGAACTATTTTGGATCATAACATGTTTGGGATTCAAGTTAGGGAACAGAACTACAGGCACAGCATTTTACCAATTTCTTAATGAGTAAGAGCCCATCCTGTCATCATAGCTGCAATCCATAGCTCACAATTAAGGCATATATACACATAACTGTCTAATCAGGGCATGCATTTATGATAGTATATAATTCTGAAAGTGCATGTGTCTCTGCAATTAGTGTGGCACATGTAGTTATGTGGTAAGACAGACAATTATGCAGCAAAACCCAGGAGGAAACATTGCTACTTATGGGAGGGAGAATTTCTTTGCAGGGGATTAGTGACTGAGCAAGGAGGAGGGCTCCCAGCAGGGCAGAGAAGCCAGGAGGGAGGAAGAGTAGGGGAGGAAAAAACCACAATTAAAAAAACCACCCAGTTTTTCCCTCAACACAATCTGGCAGAATCTGGGACAATTTTGTGAGGTCATGGCAATGAGAGTATGCTCCAGCCACTCCTGTGAGAAGCAGAAGTCAATCTACTGATTAATTACCTGAAGAAGATAAACAAGATCATAAGGATGGAAGCAGCTGACAAAATAAAGCTTTTCAAGACAGTCCGAGCCACAGACCCTGTCCAGGATAACTGGAGGGATGTGGGAAAATGGCACGTATTGGGATGATGACACTATGGGTGGGAGAAGGCTTGGAGGAGGAGGGCAGTGGGATGCACACCCCCCTCCGCCTCTTCTGTTTGGCAGATGGAGGTGAGCTTGCCAGGGGGCTGTTTTGCTACTCGGTGGTAAGTATGTACCAGCAGCTTTGTATTTGCTGCCTATAGGGAGGAGGCTTTTCAAAGCCTGCACCATTACAAAGGCCTGTAAATGGGAAAAGGGCTGCATTCAATCCTTACTGTAGTCAGCAATACCACATTCACAGTGATTCCCATACACTGCTCATCTAGACCCAGATTTTCCATAAGTTACTGTTACATTTACGCAGTCTGAATGAGCATTCATTTCTGTTTAAGTCAAGATGCAACAGGGTAATTAGTGCCATTTCTACAATGCTGCTGCACTTCAGTAAACTGCAGTTATTAGCAGCTTAGAGAATTATTAGCATATTTCCTCCTTGGTTGAATTCTTCGTCTACAAAAGCGTAAGTGTTTGGGCAATCAACTCTTTCAGGAGGAAAAAAAATGTGGGTGTGCTGCTAGCAAGACCCAGCAAATGTACTGGCAGCGCCTTCCTTTGTTTGATGCAATGCAAAATGCATATGACAACAAGTGGGAGGCAATTCTTCTGAGCCACACTGACATTCTTATGAAGCAACAGCATGGGGGGGAGGTGGGGGGAGGGAGAGAGGAAAAGATTAAACAACCAAAAACATTTCATAGTTTAAAAAATCTAAAACACAGTTTCCTCATTGTGGGTTTCTACCAATCACTCCAGCCAAATCTCAGGACAGCTTTTGATGTTGTTGGTCTCCTGGCGTCATTAGCATTGTCGACTTCCCATTTCTTTAAATTTGATTTTCCTTTGGAGATGTCCTGCACTGCACCCGCTTCCCCTCCCACTGCCTGATCACTGAGCCAGTGCTTTGTTCAACCTTTTCCCATCTGCTCTTGGATCTAACTCTTGGGCCTGCCATGCCTCTAGCAGTGTTAGTACAATAGTGTAACTTAAAATCACATTTGCATATGGTTGACTCGCTAATCCACACCTCCCCGCTGATGCCAATCATCTTCTCCCTCTTCACCTACTGTCTTGGCCTCCCTCTCTAACGTCTCTTTGCAAAGGAGAAGGAACCAAATAATGGATTTGCTAGGGTGTTTAATCTGGCAAACCTTCAAGAGAGTGGCTGCTTTCATTCAGCTCATCCTTTTGAATAACACAGTCACTGCCTGTGTCACAGATGAAGCCAGTCCCAAGCACTGCAAAGATACAGAAGTCATCTGCACCTGTGCTTCCAGACGGCCACCCTGTCCAGTGAGAAAACCCCTAGCCAACACAAGTATTGCTCCAGTCTTGCTAGCAACAGCAAGTATTTCTTTAGAGACATTGTTTTCTGTAGAAGAACGGTACAACATGGAAGCGTTGCAGTTCTTAACGAGTAAGAGAAGCAAAAGCAGAGTTGTATAAGGTGCTAGCACCCATCCCTCACAGCTCATGTTCACCACCACACAACAGGTGCTCAGGAAGGTGCCACAACCCCATCCCATCCCAGAGAGGAACGATAGCCCAAACCACGGTGGCAGCTCCTGTCTCACACTGGCTGGTGTGCCCCCTCCCTCCCACCAGCTGCCACCACCATCCACCTCCAAAAATGTGGTGATCTACCTCGTCACTGGAGGGACAAGACTGCTCCAGGTAGGACCCTTTGCAGAAAGCAGTCTGAAGAAATGTGCCAAACACTTTCGGAAATTTCCTGTTCTGGTGAGCTAAGAGGAAGCAGCAGCAGAGAAAAAGTCTTCAAAATATCCTGGAACTGGAGAAGAAAAGGGATGCAGCTGATGATGGGTGGGCTCAAGGAAAGGAAGGGAGTTTCTACTCACACTACCTACAGGAACCACGTCTTCTCATTATTAAAAAAAAAAAAAAAAAAAAGCCCCAAACCAAAGTGTTGTCTTCTTGCTCCTGTTTGAAAAGGCCCCATTTGTTCATACAATATTTTTATACTGACTCCTGAGGGTTTTAAAAATACTATGGAAAGTGTCGTCCAAAAGGATTACATTTTTTCACTTAAAGAAATTGGATAAAATTCAAGTTTCAGAAAAAAGGTCCCCAAATCCTGTTGCCAAATTTTCTTGAATTTAAGACACCAAGCACATGCTGGCACTCCCTTGAATAGTTCCATTCATAATCCTACTTGCACACAAAAAGAAAAACCTGGCCTGTTCCTCTCACAGTGCAGTACAGGGTGTCTTCAATACACAGACGGAAACCATTTCCGATGACTAAAATGTATTAGCGTTGAGTGTCACAAGTGACATTCTCCGTGAGCAGCTCTCTGCGCTCTTCAGTGACTTTACCGAGGTAGCCAGACAGTACAATAGGCAAATTTCCTTTATGAAAAGCTGGTTTATGTCCTTCTAAGCACTTCAGAAATCACAAGAGTACAGTCTAAAAATCAATGCAACTTCATAGTACCTCTCCCTAAGAAGCAGTAAAGGGCTCTTTTGGAATACAGATAGCAATGAGGGACATGGGGATACAGTGCCCAAACAAGTGGCTACTTGGAGAGCTTGCTGTGTGACATTTTTTGAGTGGTTTGTCATAGGTCCTTTTCTTATCTGTTTTAGAGAAGGAGTTGTGATTGCATTTGCTCAGAAAGCATGTGAAAGGTTTTGGAATATTCTTTTTCATTCCAGTTGAGCCACAGGCTTCAGCTTCCCCATGTAATACACTATAAAGCTCTTTTATCAAATCAAAGTCCAATCTTCTTTTGCTGCTGTAATAAATTGAGGATGGAGAAAAATGGCCTAAAAATTATGAATACTTTAATGATGATTATATACTCTACAGTAGGATATTTTAATGATGAGCACATTATGAATGATACTGTATTTTTCCAAACATGTCTCCATAGCTCTAGTATTTTCTGTGCCCTCAAAGACAAACAGCTAAAGCTTTTCCTGGGAAAGCCACGATCAGCCTTTGGAATAACCCTTACTACTTCCCACTAACTCCCAGGTATGTAAATTGGAAGCAGTTTTCTACAGGTAGAAAGCCACCTGATCCTTTATGACAGTTATTTTTCTCTTGCTCCCTAAAAACATAGACCTGGTATCTCTGTGGAGAATTTGCCGCCCTAATGACTGGATTTCAACTCCTGCTACAGAGGCAAGAAAACCAGGTATCTTCCTTCTTTAAATTAAATCCTTGTGCAGCTGTTGTAAAAAAAAAAAAAAAAAACAAAACCAAAAAACCAACAACCCCAAAAGGTAACTACTTTTTATTAAATATTTTCATTCCTGCAAAGAACTGTAATTGCATGAAGCACCTGCATGGACAGTCATTTATATGGAAATGAATATTTAGGGACAAAAGGCCGCTAACTTCTGAATGAAAAGAAATATCACCTCTGATGAAGAAAAAACATCACAGAGGTTATTAAGAGAGTGATGGTTACATAGCTGGCACTAGGGAAAGCAGTATATACTCAAGTGATATAGACTTGGATACTACAGGGTGTGGGGCTGGTTAGCTGTGAAAGCTCTGTTCAGTTCTACAGTAATCAAGATGCAAATCTGAAATTACAGGAAGCTGTGATTAAACTTCCATTCAGAAACTGCAGCACTGTTTGGCACTGCCATTTTCTATCAGCATCCAGATAAGAGGATGCCCTGAAGAGCATGTTTCACACACACGGGGAGAACTGGGAGCTCCTAGTACACAAGAGATCAGTAAATTGGTGATAATATGATTTCAGGTACAAGAACCTGCATTCAGAAGACCATTATCTTGTTCTCTGCAATGTTGGCTTCTTGTAATGTAGGTCAGCCTGAGAGTGCAACTGATTTAGAGCAGTAAATGCACACATAAGAAGGCATTTCATCCAGAAAAAGGTGTTTTTCAGGTCTCTTATCACTCTCATCAGTTCAAGTCCCACTCCTGATGCTCTTTTCACTTCCAAATTGACTTCCATCTCAAAAGAAAGATGTACAGTTAAGTATTATTTCTTCCGTTGCTTCACTCAGTTCCCCACGACAGAATGACCAGGACAGTACACTCTGTGTGAGGGCATGGGGAATAAACCAGTGCTGCAGGGAGGCAGCAATAGACTCAAGGTCAATACAAACATATTAGCGTATTAATCAACCATGACACCATAGATGGTTAGTACTTTTTAACTTTGTCACACATTTTTCCTAAGACTGACTTCTCCGTGGCTTGTCTCTAAAATCCCTTTGCTGAAACAAGAATGAATGCTTCCAACAGCTGGGATATTTGATTTACAGAGCATGTGGTGCTGAGTCACTTAAAATGGTAAATACGATCTCCTAAAGCAGCCTCCAATGCTACCTAAGGAAGTGTAACTGTTTGCTGGAGGAAATGAAGAGCACCACATCCAGCTAACTCATAAGGAGCATTACACAATTAGAAAACTGTCCACTACCTGGCAGGGAATAGAAGGTATGATACAATCCCTAAGGAATAGAAGGAGAATTTCTTCTTCACAGCTGAAGGTTACAGATGAGGTCCTGTACCATGAACTGTTGCATTTGCAGAGTTCACTTGGTTAGGGTCCCCTCTGTTGGTGCTGGGAGATCTGAGCTCAGAGCTCATTGCTCTGTTGTTAGTAGCACTCTCTCACATTCAGTCTCTGGTTTGATGTTAAGTGAAAGCAGAGAAATCCCAGTTGAATGAGGACAGAAAAATGTTCAGCTTAACAGAGCGCCCAGTATAGATACTGAGTTGAGCAGAACATGGCTTCTGAATGTATGCACGAAAAATCACAGTTTCACAAAATGCTGCAGTTGAAATCTGCCCAACACATGCCGAGGATGGAACAATTGCTCTGGTAAAGCATGATCTAATCCCAGCGGGGAGGGGAAAGGACGCTAAACTAAGTCTTGCTTTTAATACTCTCTAACCCATCTAGATAATGTCGGCACAAGGAAAGGATGACCTTTACGGTCACTTGCACAAAAAACCAATGAGACAAGGGGATTTCCAAAATTCCTCAGTCTTTTCATCAGGGGGAGGGGGTTCCTGTTCCCTAAAGAAGAGAGCTACAACACTTCTCTGTAAATGTGCTATCTAGAGAAAAATACTGGCATATTAATCATTTTGGTGCATAAGAAAGGGACCTCCTGAGGAAGGAATCTGGGTTAGGCAGGGGCAGAAGGAAGGCAGTAAATGGAGACAAAAGGCCAAACAGTTCACCCATTCTCTGAGCAGATCTTATGGCTGCTGGGAAAACTGTTTTAATACATTGGAGGAACAGAGATAAACCTGCCATAAAAGCACAAGTAGGCTTTCTGACATGTATTAGTGTTAAAGTCTTCTAATGATACAGATTCCTTCACTGGCTGATAGAGTCCTGTAAATGGCCTAAACTGCATTTTCAGAACAAAGATACATGATCTTTCTGTGCTGGAACTCTTTCACCACTTACTTTCAAGGGCAATATAGCAGGAACTGAATGCTTTAACTGAAGCAAGCACCTACAAACCTTTACAAACAAAGCCTAAGATAGATTATTTTTAACTTTCTTTCACTTCCCTGCTTCACAAATGCCAATTGCTGGAGATCATAGCTTTTAACTATTTCCTAAAGCCTAATTAATACTTGCTGCACTTCCAAAGCTGCACTGCTGTTCAAGATCTACTGGAGTTTGACAGTTAGGAGTGAGGACGCAAAGAGGACTAAAGGAACAAATGATGCTCAGAAATGAGAAAAAAAGACTAAACTTGTTTCTCTTTGAGAGCTGAAGAAGGTTAAGAATTATTATTGATGCTTTGCTTGATCAGTAGGACTTGTTACAGCTGCTCTCATCCATTAGGTTAAGACCCATCACAGCAAAAGCTCCTTAAACGGAAGTATGCCTAGGTAACTGTGCATGGTGCAGCACGTCTCACTTGAGGGTAGCCTGCTCTGCCCAGAGCAAACAGGACTGTGTTTATTTCACTGCAGGCAGTGAGACTTGGGAGGGTTAGAATACCAGGGCTGAACCAGCCAGCTGGCTTGATCACTATATGGATTGCCTTATTCCCAGTTTTTCAAGGAAATGGGGTTATTTTAAAGCTAGAGACCCCTAAAACTCTATATAAAGAGAGTGCACACAGTGGCTTAAAAAGGTCCCAATTTATATTTAGCTTTAGCCAAAATGTATTTTAGGCTGTTAACCTCCAAACTTAGGCAAAAGCAAATCACTGGAACATTATCAAAGGAAAATTGAGATGACATTAAAAAAGAGGAAATCTAGCCTAGTCCTAGCTCAAAAATCACTTGAATTACCTAAGTGGAGAGGGGTAAAATACAATGGTGATCGAAGGATATAACTGAAGTCTCTGCCAATAGCTTTGTTACGCACACAAGTGGAGAGAGAAGCCACTTCCAACAAGAGCCTGGCACACCACCTCCCCTGAGTCACGCTCTCCCATGTGTCACCACAGGCAGAGCCCAACCATCAGGAAATCACCACACAAAAATGCTTTCACTCCTGTCCCGTTCTCCAGAAACACACCATGGTGAACACAGTGTTTGGGCTACAAGCCTACACAAGAGCCAAAACCTTGTAGCTCCAGTGGACTGCAATTCACAGGGCTCTTTCTCTAAGAACATACACACGTAATTTAACTTTCTGGATGGTGTATGTAGAAAAACATCCATTCAAAGACACACACCCACAAAAAGAAAACCGCTATCGTTAAACGATGAGTCCAATGTAGCCAAGATGATCAGGGGACTTTGACACACCATTTCCACAAATGGCCAGCAAATAAGTAATATTTAAGAGAAAAAGAAGTCAGACTACAGGGTCTACGGAACACTTTTGCTAGTAAGAGGCCAAATGTGTACAGTCTCTAAAAAGGAGGATGTTGTTAAATTCTCCACATGCCATTGCTGTCCCCAGGCTATAAATATGACCTACCATGTGAATCACGTGTTGTGAGCAGTTAGCAACTTCATCTGAGCTTTGCTAATAACACAAACTAAGCACTACAGTCATCTCACTATCTCCTGCAGGAGAATATTTCATTGAAAGTGAGACTTGGATAGGATTTTTTTCTAATTCCTTATTTGGGAAAAAGGCAGTTAAGGAATCCCAGGGAATAAGACATTCCCTTTCAGCACCTACTACTTCCTGTCCCTCTGCCCCTGCTCCTCACCCCTTTTCCAACCAAAGACTCATTATTCCTTCTTTTCCTGCTGAAAAGCCACTGATTAAATGACCTACAGCACATCTGGACTACATTAGGATATTATTTGATTAAGGCATTCATCACTTGCTCTTTCAGCAAGTGGAGAATTAAGATAATGGTGAGGGAAAATGGTGTTAACTGAACCAGCTATTCCAGCTCAAACTGCTCTGCTTGAAAAGTCTGATTGCTCCAGTCCCTCAGTTGTGGGTTCTTTTTTTCCTAATTACAGAAAAATGAAATAAATATTGGTTAATTCATTTCACATTGGCAAGATCATCAACACCAAGTAAGCTGTTACATTAAGGGTTGCTGTCATCCATATTTCTCAGACAATTTGCTATTGGATAGGATAATGCTTGCTTGGAGGCATTTCAGTCATAAAAAGGCTCCCTATTAAACTGCAAGCAGCACCTCACATTTCTGTACAAAGAGAAGTTTGACGCATTCTGGGTCAAGTCGCTTTAGAGGAGAGGGGGAACAGACAAAAATGGCTTAACCACATCTGCTCAAAGGAGTATTGTTTATCAGCCCATTACACAAGCAGTAACTCAGTTTTCAGTATATAAAGTGACTGCATGAGACTTCAGCTATGGAGTCTGTGTACATAAAAACCAAAGCACAGGCTAGAAGGAAAGATCATGTCCCTTGGTTTTCAGATACTCCACCCTAAAATATCCTTCCTCATTTCTCAGGAGCTAAAGAATGTGCTATCCTGGTGCATCCACAGAGGTATCAACTAAGTGTCACAGCTTACATCAAATGCTATAGAAACCAGGAATGCTGTTGCTGCTAAATGTGACTGCTCACAGTACCATGCCTAACTTCCTTCGGTGCTAAGGAGCTAAAAGATGAAGCTGAACAGACACTCTTAAAGCCTCTTTAGCAACTGATGTTTGTGCTTTACAGTGCCAAGAAGGATAACGCACTCAACTACTGGGAAACATTTCCCCAGGACAATTAAAGAATTCAGCTAAAAGACTTTGCTAGTGCTGCCTAAGCAATATAGACACTGAACATGTGGGTGGTTTTCCTAGGTAACACATGTACAGGATACGTAAAAGTATCTTTTCTCCCTAGAACCAATATTGAACTGTATTACATGCAAGTAGAAAGTTGTAAATTTCAGAAAGCTCTGCCTACTGTTTACAATGAACAGACCAACCGCTGAGCAACAAATTCCACAGCCATCACAGGGAAAAAAGGTATTTTAAATACTCCTCCCGCTATCAAATGATAAAGGCCTAATGAAGATAAAAGTCATAGGTCAGAAATCTTAGCTTACCCTTTCTCTTTCTCTCTGTTCCTGTAAACTCTGAAGCAAACCCAAAAAATGTCGTTTTCCACAACAGCCCTCACTTTTTTTGGCTCGTTAAGTCAAATTCCTTCCCCAGCTCATTACAGGACTGTGATGTCATAGGCTGAGGGAGGGCTGGTTTTAAAAAAAAAAAAAAAAAAAAAAAAAAGGCAGCCCACACCCTCAGCCCATTCACACAAAGAGGCTGTTTTAAAAGGAAAATGCCAGTTCACACTACTCAAAAAGGGCATGACTTCACTTAACCTGTAAGGGACCTGCCTCCTTAGAGATGCATCATGTTGGCAACAGACCCAAAGACCTGTTTTCAGCTAGTATAAGCAGGGGTTTACTGTTATGGAGGGTATTTTTTTGTTGGGGGGGAGGCACAACTGAACAACACAGCATGTGGCTGGCTTTGCACTAGAAAGGTGCAATTACACAAAGGGTTGCTGTGAAAGACACAAGCTCCAAGTGGTAATTTGCAGTATTTTTTACCTACTAGGAAAGAAAAAATAGGATTGACTACATTCTTTCCACAGGAGAAGCTTAGACATTAACTGAAGTCCTTAGGGCACCTTTGTTAAACCTTCTGCTCCAGAAGACTCAGGTCAGGGCAGTGGTCTCCAGCCTGTAGGAAATGTGTCAGTAACACAGAAAACAACTGAAGACAGGGAATGTAAAAAAAAAAAATAGAAGGGAGGGTGACTGGGAAAAAAAAGCACAATGTTTTCTACAGCACAGTACTTGTTCATTACTGCTGCCTGTGGGCTAGTGACATTTGAGCACCCCTGGATTAGGTTTCCTGGAGGCTTGATAGTTAAAGCTAAAAACATGAGCTATGCATCCCCTGCGAAGGCCCTCTGGACTTTGGGTTAAAATGGCTTGAATTTAGTGTCACCTTACATGTGTTACTATACATGACATAGCTTAAGTGTTGGAATGGCATATTTTACTCACCTGAAGAATTATGTAAGATATTAATTTGCTTCTAGGGCATCAGCAAAAGGAAGACACA
Source organism: Morus bassanus (assembly GCA_031468815.1). Taxonomy (NCBI): domain Eukaryota; kingdom Metazoa; phylum Chordata; class Aves; order Suliformes; family Sulidae; genus Morus; species Morus bassanus. Next base: position 11,791,894 of record CM062600.1, on the reverse strand, counting down.
GCCATCCTCTACCAGCAATCATGAAAAAGAACAGCAGTGGTATTTTTGACACGAGAACCCTTGAAGGCAGTGGTAGCTTACTTCATCCAATGCTCAACCACCTACCTGAGCCATGTTAAATGAGGCAAGTAAAGCCTCTACAGTTTTAAAATGGGTAGGTAAGAAGCTCCTTTGTCACCTGTTTAATGAATCTATGAAAACAAAATGGAAATAAGGATCTCACAGGAAAAAAAGAAAAGACACTCAACATGTCTGTCCTAAAACAAAACTAAGAGTGGCTTTGGTGAGCCTAAGGTGACAGGAAATATTGTTTGCTTTCATATACCACCTCTCATCCTGTCTGGACAAGGGGCAGACATTATAATACACAGTTATAACTTTTCCCATATTAGCTTTTTTTTTTCCCTTGGATCATCCAAGAATTCTACACTATGATGAGGGATAAATGCCTCACAGAGAAATTAAATTCTGTATTAAACTGTGTGGATTTAAAATGCAATTTCTATAGCTTCCTACCAATTAAATATGAAGTTCAAGTAACCGTGCTTCACCTGTGGTCACTGAAGGAGCAGAAGGTCATGAGACATTTATCTTATTTACTCTCCCTGCCACCAATCGTCTAAAGCTCCACATGCCCTGGATGTCACTGGAAGACAGAGCTGTAACTGGACCACTACCCAGGCGTGCAGAAGGTGGTGCTCAAGACACTTGTTTGCTACAGACTCACAGACTCCCAGCGTTGCCCACTTGAGATGCAAATGCTCAGTCCTCATTGAAGCCTAAAAGAGTTGACCTAAAAATTAGCTTTTTTTAAAATCACCTGTTTCTCATACCAATTAGTTTTGGAAAACAGGAATAACAACGTTTCGTTAAGATATTGCTATGTTGCAAGAATGAACTGGGCTATTGGTAATGAAGATCTTTGGTACAGTATAGCAGTGTAGCTTAGTAGCAAAGGCAGCAGATACACCCTGTTCAACCCTCTTCTGCTAGAGCTGGCCTCAAATAAAAAGCCTTTCTCCCCCTCAGGAATTAGACCCACCATTACCATCAACTTTAAATAAGTTGTGGTGGTTTTGTTTTGGTTTGGTTTGGTTTTTTTTGTTAAAGCCTTAGTCTCTTCCAATAGAGCCTCAAGTTTATTAAAAAAATAAATTCTAGTACTCTTGGTTGAAATTAGAAGTTTTAACAGAAACTTGAAATGGCTGAATGATCAAGAAACAAATTATTAAGTGCCAAAAGTCTATCTCAAAGTGGTCCAAGAATACTTTAAAATTATTCCTCTCGACTTCCTGAAGTGCAAAGGCTCTTGACATAACTGCATTTTAAACCACCTCTCCTACACTACTGTAAGCAGTAAATTCCTTTGCCCTGGGTCCTCTCCATCACAGCACACTGAAAGACAGTAAGTGTACAAAGATTGAAATGAGGTGGAGAGTCCTGATGAGTATCACAGAACCACTGAACAATCAGCAAGTATTGTCTCCTGGAGACATAAAGGGCAAAACTATAAAACGCAGAGGGATGCTGTCCTCAGTACCTGAGAAAAAAAATGAAGATTTCAAAGTGATTTACCTGTTTCAGGCCTCTAATCTTCCAAATTTGCAGCACAAATGCACATTAAAGCCAAGGATGTTGGATTTTGTGGCTAAAACTGTGTATATGAAAAGGTAGTGTGAGGCAGGACTCTCAGGTCTGCAGCAAAACTTGCCTCTCAGAATAGCAGGTCATATGCATTTTTAGTGCTGAATTAAACTTATCAGTGAGAAAGACTAACTGGCCACAAGATCGCTTCTGTCCATGCCAGGGGGGCACCGGTAGAGGCAGATGAGATGTGTAAGCAAAAGCTCAACCAGTGAAAGAAAAAAAGGAGGTGGCACCATGTTCTCTCTTTAATTCAAAGCAGTCCTCCTTTCTGAACCTTCAAGATACATGATGAGGCACTGGATGTGGGGCACAGCCTATGCTATCAGCATTTCTGGGAGAAGCTATCTCAGATTTTAGCTGCTGGTTGCAACTTGTGGTTATGGTTACACAAAGCAGGGACCACGAATTCTTTAAAAACGTGGCAGAAACAAAGATTTGCAGTGTTATACCTCCTGATTAAGCAGTAACAAAACTATATCGGCCACATAAACTCAAACCCTTCCAGCTCCCTCAGGAACAGATGCTTTCGTATCAGCCCAAAGACTTTCCTACACTGGAGATAACTGCACTACTTGAACCACAAGGTCATCATTACAACCTGTTGAAAAGGGCTAATTCTGTTCTTGAAACATGTGCTTGGAGGGGGAGAAAAAAAAAAAAGAGGTGCTCCCCTTTATGGAAAGTATATGCAAGCTTAAGGTAAACCAAACAAATTCTCTTGTGCCTCCCTTTCCTGTTCAGGGAATAACCACTCTGCCTGACTTTCTGAGCCTGTTGGACTAGCACCCTTATACGACCACTAAATTCAAGGTGTGCAATAGCAGAAGAAAAAACGAATACCAGAAGTATTCCCTCACATCCTTCTGTACCAACAGTCTTTTCATGGCACGTATCTAATTAGAGAAAGCGTTATCTCTCTCCTCTGTATCACAGCAAAGTTGCCTGCACACGAAGGAAGGTATTACGGAACCAGAGTCACCATTTCAGCTCACTATCTTCAAACTGTATTATCTCCACAGATCTGTCTCTCTGGGACCGTAAAATGAAAAGTGCCCCACAGGCTGACTGCTGGAAGCAAAACTGGTGTTTGAGCGTGCAATCGCTAAAGTCTACTAAACATTTGAAGGATCTCCTTCTCATTTCTAATACCTCTTCTACAAATCTACCCTATCAAACCAGCAGAGAAATAAATATGGGTGATGAATGTTGGAAGATGTCATGTGCAAGGAATCCAGAGTAAAAGAGTGAAGATACAGGAGATATGGTAAGGCTTTTAGTGCCAGCCCTGTCACTGACTGGTTCAGTGGTTTTTGGCTTTTCAGTGAACTGCTCCATTCTTCAGCCTTCTCTCCAGTTAAAGCACTTCTGACTTTGCTGTGTGGCCCCACATGGTGCAAGGAGATGCAGGGAGCACAGGTCAGGAGAGGAGAGGCAGTTTTCTGTGCAGGTGTCCATGCACCCGTGATGCTGGTCAGGTCACACCTGCTCACAAGCCAATTTTCAATTTTCGGCAGAGAGAGCTCATAGCAGTCAGGGAAGCCAATCTGACAGAATCCTTCCTTGCAATAAGTACTTTCAAAAAATGAATAGTTTTCTTGGATATTTCCTCATGTTGAAGTGGCTATTTGATAACGAGCAATTACAAAAAATTTAATCTGGTGAGCAATCTTAATTGTTCTTCCTCCTCCTTTCGCAGAAATCACATGCTTTAAACCCAAAGACCACTTCTATTTATTTTATGAGAACAAATTGGCTCTGTCAGTTTAATTTCCCCTGGTGCTGTAACTGGACCTGCTGTTCTTATAAAGACAGCTGGGATGAGACAGAAATAAAACCAATTTCTGAGAATAGGTCACATGGACAGCTTGCTCACACCTCAAACCTCTCCTTTGCAGAGCACACCCCCTACCCAACACCCACATTTCAGACAAAGTCTGGTCAACTGCCATAGCAGCAGGACAACTGTTCAGCATGAATTACCCAAGGATGACCACCGAACTAAATTTTTGACAGGAAATTGTCACATTAATCCTTGATGAAGGAGCAAAGGGCTCTTACTGTTCACTAGTGCTTTTCATATTCTGGGTGGCTTACGGTGGGGAGGTACAGCGTGGTTGCTTGCTGCTGCCCACTTTCACAGGGGAAGGGACCAGTGCCAGGCTCTGTCACTACTTGCTGTGGGACTGTGTCTTCTCATGATGGAGAAAGACTACAGCTTCTTCAGAAAGAAAATGCCTCCGGCATGTACTTATACTCACATGAACGTGTACTCGTGCTGGCAGCTGGACTGGGTAATGTAAGTAGGACTCACACCTCAGAAATGGTTAACCCTGGTGAAAACCAAGAGTTTGTGTTCAAGCCAACTCAAAGAATATGTGGAGGCCCTCTCTTGATGCTACTTGGATTGAAATTAATTTCCAAAGCTAAAAATGGTCTCCAGCCTTCTTATTTCCCATGCTGAACAGGTAAAACTTCAAAGATGTGTTCACACACTGGACTGCTCTGAAAACTGGGGCTTGGAGGCATTCTCCATTCAAAGAGAAAATGGCACATGGCATAGTTACTACTTCTAGCACTGCAAACATAAAATACCTTGTCAAAATTACAAGGGCTGGAGCCATAAATGCCAATCAGCTGACAGTGCAAGATGGCGGGAAAAACAAGTGAGAAAGGTCATGCAGCATCCCACTTACTTGTTTTCCTCATACTTACAGTTAATATTTGGCTGTTCATCTCCTTATCTAATCTAGCAAGCAATCAAGGAATAGGAAATCACGCATTATTTATGTTTGTTGCAAGCCATATATAGGGGAAAAGACTTCCTCTCCCCTCTCATCTTTTCTCCACTTTTTCAGTACTGCTCAAAAGCACTGGCTTAACTACACACTTTTGTTGAGGGTGCTGAGGTGGGTGAAAACTGCACTCCACAACCTGTGACAGCAGATGTAACCACTGCCACCCAGCGTGATTCCCATGGTCAGGTACTGCAGTCACTTCACAGTAAACTTTTCACCTCCACTCTTCTGAGGTTTAAAAGTCTAAAGCTCATTTCAGCATCCCTCACTGAAGAGGTATGCAAGCAGATGAGCTTCTCCTTAGTGTTAAAGGTGAGGTAACTCAAACCTGCCCGACTTGCAATAGCAGTAGGAAGCCACTTTGCCCTGCCAGCAAGTGACCTTCATCTGGTTCGTGCTCCCATGTGTTAGGTGTGCATGGACACCAAAGGGGTAACTGAGCAGTCCCCTATCAGCCACCTGATGGGAACGGTCCTGTGCAGGCTCTTGCCTCTCCGTAAATGCAAGATGATTTGAAGAAGCTTCCTCTGGACTGATTTTAATATTGTTAGCACTTGAGATGACCTATCATCCTACATGCTGAGACTGTTTCTCAGGCAAACACGACAGGCAAATAAAAAAGCCCCCACCCACAACCACCTGAGTTAAAACAAGCCATTTATTATGGTAGCAAAGAACACATGCACAGTGTTTATTTTCATTGGTTTAGATAAGGTGCTGGAAACAAAGGTCCTTGGGAATTTTGAAAAAGCTAGCAGAAAACTGTTTGTTTTAAAACAGATCAAAATGTTTAGTTAACTCCCAGTCTTGCAAATTGGAGCTATACCTGTTAATTTCTATTCATTCAGCCTAAATGAGTGGTTTAACTCTGGTGCTATCTTGACGTTACATATCCTGCACATGCAAAACAGAGAGGATAGTTCAGGGTTCTGGGAGTCAGGATTTCTTCAGCAGAGTCAAAACTTTTCCCATATTTATAGAAAACCTACTGAATATTGAGGGAGCTAGAGGTCTGAAGTCAAAGTGAAAATCCTTCAGGCTGTCTGCAGTTTACCTGGGGTTTCAGAATAAAGTCAGGTATTATCAGGAGAGCTTCTCATTAACCTCTTTTGAATATGTTAAATAAAACAGACTTACAGCAAGTTCCTCTAAGTATAACCCAAGAATATATGGGGTTGTTGCAGACACAGGATTGCAGTAGCTTTCAAGAGACACAGTACTTTAACTAAACATATAGAGAGAAAATTAAAAAGGAGAAATCCCAGCAGTCTGGCAAGAAAATAACACTTTGTTGAATAACATCACCCACTGCTATTTGCCATGTACCTGAAGAAGACCAGTAAGAAGCACAGGACAACTTATCAATATAAACTGGATATGACTAGCCTATTACAAACCAAGAATCAACACTACAAATGTCAAACAGCCCCAATCTTAGAGAAGATGTATGTATTTCAAGTTGCATTTCATGCTTCTTTTGCTGAGATTACTCAGCTGTCATTTCTTCTATACTTAATATTGGCAAATGTCAAAACACACCCAATTTTGTTCTTCTAGAATTGATTCATTTTATTAACAGGGTAGCTGTTTTTCTTAATAGGGTAGCTCTGTTTATTAAACAATAATAGCACCAATAAAATTACTTTATGGCAGGGTAAAGACCGTCCAGACTCCTTTTCCCTGACTTTCTCTCTCCCCAGACGCTCAGGCCCTTGCTCCTCACTATCACCCAGCACCAGCAAAGTTGGGTGTTCAGAGGGAATCCTGCACAGTGGCAAGATGATGCTGACTGGCCAACTGATGTTAAGTTTCTCCTGTGATAGGCAGCAAATTCTGATGCTAAACTTCATAAGAGTCCAGGATTCAAAGAACTGCATTTTCCTCGAAAAACAGCCATACATAGCTTAGGAGGTGCAGGCAGGCTGTTCCTGGTCTAAAAACCCAGCTTAAGTTCATTTCACTAAAACCTTTCAGAAATCCATAACCTTGCTTTCCTATGACTCCAGAAAGGTGTGGGAAAAGCAAACACAAGTAAGATGTCTGCTGGTCACAGCTTAAACCTTAGGCATACATCTAACACCAACAGAGGATGATGCCATCCAGCAAGACTCCGGGCATGCAAAGATAAGCACTGTGCTGCTTATCAAATAAGCAAGGGCATATCAAGAAATGTTAAGGTATCTTTAATTACAAAAGAAACATGAACATACATTCCCTCATTGCAGTGATTTTCTAGTATTTAGAGGCAATTATTTAAAAATTTTCAGTAGTGTCTTACCAATAAGCTTGTGTCAAAGCACTGGCTTATCTTCCTAGTCATTATAAATTTCTTATAATGCTCCCTGCTATAAAATTAAGCTTCACTGAATTACTGGCAGTGTGCAAAAGGTACAGATATTATTGCAGTACAACATCCTACATAAATTCAGTGGTAAAACTTAGGTAATTCTTCAATTAATTCATCAGTGCAATTAATAAATTTCTCTCTAAGCAGGTGAAACTGTGATACAACATGAATTCTGGGGCTACAGGATCTCCCTGAAATTCCACTGCATTCTGAGACACAAGATTCAACTATAAAGCTGAACAGGAGAAAACAGGAATGAGCTTGCCAACAGTAAATGCACTGAAACAAGCTCCGTGTTCCACTGTAAGCATACTCCTCCTGATGCAATAATATTTTCTTATTAAAAAAAATGCTGGGTTGGAAATATCTGAACTGCCTTTCGCACCTTGGAGAGGGAGATCAAGGAGAATGCTGAAGGAGCTTTTCCATATTGGGGCAGAAAAACTACACAAAGACAAGAAATTTCCAAGCAGCACAACTTGTCCTAGGACAAGGCAGATGCTTAAAGTTCACATAATCAATAGAAAAGGCTAGGCACTCTGAGAGTCAACACATGTGCACACAGGTTTGCACATACTTATCCTTAAGTGTATCTGAGACTGTGAAATTCATGTGCATTTTAAAGGAAAAATAAATTTAAATAACAGATATATAATATCAAAATCTTGTTACAGAGAGGGCTACAGATACCTTTTATTTGTGTGCTAAGTGATTAATTCACAGAATATGTGGGAGAGTCTATTTTTTATTGTGTAAGAACACTACAACATTGTTCCTTGATGACATGATTTTTATTTTCTTGAAATTTTTCTCTTGCAGTTTTATTTCTCCTCACTTAAGGACTGATGGCAAAGAGTCCTCTGTAAATTTGTACTCTTGTGTAAAATGGAGAGAGCTTACAGGACTGTTGCTGATACTCTATTGGACTGTGTTGCCATATTTGTCAGTTTCTTTTCACTAGAGATTCAACATAAACAGCGTGAATTAGGCCCTAGATACAGAAATTACAAACTGTTCAGTATTGACAGACCTCAAATCTGTCTACTGTGCTGTTGGTTGAAACAGTTTACTAACCTCAGAATTATCTGGGGCAAATGTTTATCTCCCTTTCCTTTTTTTTTTTCTTTTTTTTTCAACAGGGTAGATCTTCCTTCACATCAAGACTTGTCTACATCTCTTTTACAAGATAAAAAGACATTGCAGCAGTTGTGAACATGCTTGAACACACACTGTGAGCACACAATGTTCATTCTGAGCTCTACCTATATTGCTGATCTACATTATCTCCATTTGCAAGATCTAGCAAATGCAGTTGCAGCAGTCTACATTACTAGAAGCTTGCTGGAGCAGGTCCAGAGAAGGGCAACAAAGCTGGTGAAGGGTCTGGAGAGCAGGTCTTATGAGAAGAGGCTGAGGGAACTGGGGGTGTTTAGTCTGGAGAAGAGGAAGCTGAGGGGACACCTTATCGCTCTCTGCAACTACCTGAAAGGAGGTTGTAGTGAGGTGGGGGTTGGTCTCTTCTCCTAAGTTACTAGCGATAGGACGAGAGGAAATTAGGAAAAATTTCTTTCTCCATGGTAGTGTTGGGTTGACGGTTGGACCTGATGATCCTAGAGGTCTTTTCCAACCTTAATGATTCCATGATTCTATGATTCTATGGAATGTGGTGGCTCCCCAGCTGCTGAAGTCTACGTGGGGCACGAGAACTGGGTTCACTGCTGTAAGCAGTGTCATCTTCAAGCTACATTTATTAATGAAGATGTTCACCACTGACAGAAGACTTGCCAGACCCTGAGACAACACTCCATGAGACCTCCCACCATTTGTCACTTGAAAGGAACCTTCTCTTGGGCAGCTGTGAGCATCACAGTGGCTCCGTGGGGCAGGTCTGGCAGAGACATTTTCTGCTCCATCACTGCTAAGAGGGAAATGGGAGCAGCTGCCTCGCAATGTTCTGGAGACTGCAGAACTCACAGTGATGATTACCCACATAAACATGTATGTCCACAGTTTCTCTTTTCTGAGTTTTTTTCTGGGACGTTTTCTCTTCCTTCTATTGGTCTTTGTTTTTCCTCAGCCTTTATCTTCAGTGTCAGCCCTCTCTCTTCTTTCTCTGCCTTCCTCCATCCTCCACCTGCTCGCATCTTGGTAAAAGAGGTCATGCAGAGTGCATCAAGCCACATTCCTTCCATGTAGCATCTTGTAATAGCAAGATCCTTGTGGTTTGAAGCCGTTCATCCTGTCTCTGCCCAAGCTGACTTCTGCTGAGGTTCTGTGTATGGATCCCACTCTGAATGCAATGCTGAAACACAGCTCGTCAACTGCCCAGCAGTCCTCCTGCTTTGCATTTTAAAGAGTTCAGCTACAATCTGGGGTAACAAATCAGTATCTAGAACAACATGCTGTCTCACACTCTAAGCAAAGACGAGCACTGAGACATTTGTTTTTAATTCAGTCCTTCTATTAGCAACAATAAAATCAACCCATAATGATTTGTGGTGCTCAAACCAGCTGCTGAGCAAACTAAGGCTCTAACAATGACAAGGATGCAGGGTTTTGGAAAGCAATTGCAAATATTGTACTAGACTGTGTCCACCGTCTGCAGCTGTCTTTAGGGGCAGGAAAGAGCTCTCCCCGGCAGTGATACACCCGGGAGTCACACTGATCATACCTGATGGGGAAGGAGCTCATATCTTCCTCTTCCTGGCATTTTTACATAGCTAGAGGGAAACAGAGAGGGAGCAGTCCCCACAGTGGCAACTCACTGTGTGGCCAGTGGATGACTTTATGCTGAGCTCCATCTCATGCATCTATGCATATAGCATAGATAGCCAGTATGTGCTATCTCATGGCAAATTCTAGGTCTGGGAAAGGCTGCCCAGCTTGGATTGTCTTCCCAACCTGTATTCCTGTATGATTAATATAAGAGTCTGCACAGAGGCAAGTGGAGAAACAGGGGGTGGCACTGCAATTTCACGTATTAAAGGATGCAGTCTGGAAAGCGTAGGCACGAGAAGAAACCCATAAAGCCCACCTGTATTTCTTCTGCTGTTACAGGGCTGATGGACCGGATCATCTTGCATATCTCTAGTCCCACCATACAAAGACCTCAAACCACACTGTAGGTACCCAGGTGCTCCACAACATGCCAGGAAATAAACTCCATTTTACAAAATTATCTAAATCAGTATTTTTAAAAATGTCTTCCTTTCTCAGGAGACCACCCTCCTAGTCATTCTACCAAGAGTGTGGAGGTTCAGCCCCCAATTCTCTCCAGTAAGGCAGCCACCAAACTGGGAGAACCTAAAACTGGGGAATGCTTGAAAAAATAACAAATGTAAGCAACATGTCAAATGTCCGACTCATGGCAAGGAGCCAAACTCGTGAATTAGATGCCCAGGCATTAATGCTTTAGCTATGAGATGACACCCAAGATGCTGTACAGGCTCTGAGATGTCTCCACTCCATTTTACCTGGGAGCTGCTGGTAAACCGCTCTGTGCCAACACCTCTTCTGCCTCCAGTGCAGGGAAGTACCTTCCTGCAACAGGGTAAACTGATCCAAAATTTCACCACAGAATTGTAACACGGTCCACGGGGAGATGCAGAGCAGCTTTAAACTAAGGTAGGAAGGGCTGGATTACCATCCTGTGAATTACTTGTGGAGCACCACCAAGTGAAAGATAGCCATCAAAGAGGGAAACCACATGAATCACACCTCTGTTCTTAGATTATTACTCTAGCATGAAACTCAGACAAAACTTGCCCATTTTGAAGCCTCCTCCCACCTTCCTGCCCACAGTCAACCATAGAGAGGGCAAGGATGGTTGTCAGTAAAATGCAGTGTGGGGCTTATGAGAAATTTCTCATGACAGCTGTCCTCTGTCCACCAAAGGAAAACTAAATGCCCATGGTGGCATCAATCCTTTTTAGGATTTTATATTGATCCTTCTTCCTTCTGTAGCTGAACAGATACCCATGGAAAAGGGCAGCAGCGTAACCGTGGAGGACTCCATGGAGTCTCTGGCACTGTCTATCTTTCTAGGGTCACAACTTTAGACCAAGTATTAGCTTCACTTTTATTTCTCATTGCCACTTTTTTGACTGACTGGTTAGTAAACAGGGGTTTAACTTGCAGTAAAGGGCTAATGCCAAGATTTCTTTTGCATTATTAACAGTTACTGTAGAAGTACTGCAACTATAATCACTTTTAGGCTGAAAGCCTGAGGTTTGGAGTACAAACTGTCTATTTGTTTGGTGTTTGCCTAGCTCTTGTCTGAACAGGATTCTCTGGTCATACAGCAGATTTGGGACAAACCTTAGCTGTTTAGTTTATTAGGAGCAGCTGGAGGCCCAGGGGAAGGGGCCGGGGCAGTGGCAGCTGCCAGCTGAAGCAGCCACGTGTGCGTGTAGCATCCCATTCAAAACTCCTTCCCCTTGCTGTAGGCTCCCAAAACATGCTTAAGCACCTGTCTAACTTTATTGCCCCCAGGTGGCTTCTCTGGTTTGATGCAGGGGCTCAGGAACTCAGGATGCTGGGAAAAATCTCAAGCTGATTTTCACACAACAAAAACAATGCAGCACTTTTTTCCCCCGATTTACATGTTAGTTTTGGTGGTTTCCCTTTCTGACTGACAGGATAACAAAAACTTGCTTGTTCAAAAAGAACTTTTATGAGGAGGATAAAAATGCATTTCATTTTTCTTTTTATGTGCTTTGCAATTCACTAAATGACAGACAGCAGAGTCATGTGTACTCTATGAGCTGAATATCCTTTATCAAAATTGACATTCAAATAAGGCAGGGACCTAAATTAGTTATAATAACTAGGAAAATAAATACAGCATCTAATTTCAGAACTCAATTTGTATTCTTTATGATGACTTAAAGCTGGCAGTCCTCAGCATGTGAGATCTCTGGGCTATAAATAAACTTACCTTAGAACAAACAAATAGTTTTTACATGCAGGACTTAATGCATTACAGTTTTCTGGCAGAACAAAAAATAACAACAGACCAAAACCATGTCTCATTTTTAATGAAAAAAAACAAGCCAGTAAAGCAGACCTCCAAAAAAGTAAATCTCTAATATACAAGCACAAGTATCCAAGCATGTCTCCAACTCTTCTCATTCAGTTTAATAAGAGAGCAAATCAGGCCACCAGAAGTTTACAGACTAATGCAATTATAGGGTGGCTCAATAAGCACTGATTTGTCTGTTATCTACAACACATAAGATAAAGCTAAGCTAACAGGTCTGGTTTTCCTTTCACAAAGCTGAATGCCCACCAATCAATTAATCAGAATGGATCTTTTTCATGGAGGAAAGTAGCAGTCAGTTGCTGGCAAATATATGAATGACCATTTCTTACAGCTATTTTTAAGATCCATTAACTAACTGAATAATTGGATTTACCTATAAATAACAAATGCATTTTCATCAGATAGTGTTTAAGATTTCTTACATCACAGGTGAAAAAAAAATCCTCTTAGTAGGTCTAGTATTAAAAGGCAAATAAAATTAAACCCACAACCACTGTACCACTTCAAAATCACCATGAACTTTCAACAATTCTGTGAATTCAAAGATACAAATGTACCATTAAAAACTCACTCACTGTAAAAAAGCCACTTGAAGAAAACCAAGTTGTTTTGCTGTTTTCAAGTAGGATGAACGTGGGAAACAGCCTCTCTTCTGGAATGGTAAGCAGCAGCTTGCACATGGACAACAGCAGAGAGCTGGACCAGCTCCAGAGGTATTGAAAGCAGAGATCATTGTTTTTTGGAACCATGAACACTGCAGACCAGGCCCTTAAAACAAAAATGCTGGAACACTGGTGCTTAAAGTTAAACTCCAGATTCAGTTCCTGACACCTTAAAAAGTGGTTTCTGGGGCTGATACATCTAGACATTACTGATGTGTATACATTCAAATTTAAATGCTGAATTTCAGGTGTTCAGCTTTGGAAGTTTGGGATTTGTCAGGGTCCCATCAAGAGGAAAAACAAAATATATGCCAGAAGATCACTAACATGACTTCTAATGCTTGAGAAGCTCAGATTCCAAAAGGAAAGGTGTACAGTGCTACTTAATTTTCATTACAACCTCAGTCGGAAAGTTACCTAGACTACTTCAAAAGTGTGCCGATGGCTAAATTTAAAACACCTACACCACAGTCCAAGGGCTGACATTTCTCCAAACCAAAGATTATCATTATTCACATTGTTGACTAGGAGGGGGAGTACGCAGCTTGCAAAAGGGTAATTCCACTTGGCCTAGGTGGGACCTGGATGGGACCTCTGGGTTCTTTTGTCTGGGCATGGAAAGAGCGTGTTGTTTTTCCACCCAGAAATGGTTTTCATAGCACCCTGGTACTCTGCTCAGTGGGCACCATCTTGCTTTGCTACACCTTCCAACTTTGGACTCTGTATAGACATGCATAAAGAATTATTTCATATTATGTCAGCTGATAACTTCAAAAAACACATCTGGACAGAGCTTCGCTGAGTAAGTCAGCTAAGCAGAATTTACCCAAAGGTAATATATGCCTTCAGTTAGGGAACTGTGAACATCTCAGCAACTGACTAAGTAACAACCTGGCTAATGTGCTTATTGGTGCGTTAAAACTGACATTTCTTCTTACCAATTATTGTGGTCTCAAAAAACATAAAAAAAAAGATCATAGCTTTGTGAGGTGATGTGACAGCCAGCTATTACAGAAGCACTGCTGAAATTACACTGCAGTGTAATTAAGGGTACTTCTTCAAAAGTTGAGCCTACACAGACTCACACCTGCATGTTGCATCCCATCACCATTCTGGTTTGTACACAGAAACCTCGTTCCTGGGTTTGGCTGAAGTACCATTCCAGGAGAGTAACACAGGCTGGAGTCCACGTGGCTGCTGGGTTCACCTCTAAACCTGCAAGGGATGCACGTGACTGCTGACAGCCCTCATCCAATCCAAAGGATGAGGATGCAAGTCTTGGATGTCAACATGCATTTCAATTTTGTAGTGGAAACAGTAAAATAAGTACAGCCCCAATCTACGCCAAAAGTGCAAAAAGAACCCTAACCAAGATAATTCACCTTGACCATTTCATCAGGAAATCTGATTAATGCTCAGAAGCTCTAGGCACAGTCCAGATGTGGACCTCAATGTACTAGACACTATCCTATTTTTAACACAGCAATAACAACCTGATCACAGCCTCCAGCCAGAGCTAAGCAAAGAGGTGGACACATGAAGGTAGGGTGCAGTATCAGGTGATAACAAGGTGAAAGCAGTATGGATGAAAAGTGGAGGCCATGCACACACCATCAACATTACTATTCCCAGCCACAGGTGTGTGCTGGCATCACAACAATGGTGATGCCAACTTGAAGGAAGGCACTGAGAAGGTTTTTTAAATTGTTAGACAGACTGTAATTAAAGCCATAAATCAGGACTTCTTCCAAGCCCACAGGTTATGCAAGGAAAAAAAAGCAATCAGTCAACAATCTTCAGGCAAAGCCAACTCCTCAGAGGAGAAAGGAGGACAAGATATTTCTGTCTGCACTGGGAAGTGTTCAGGGAGACCAAGGGTAAAATAATGCATGTCTTCTAACAGGAAGCTGTTAGCTGTGAGAATAATTAATGAAGGGAACAATTTAATACAGGCTGTGATGAATGCGCCCTTGCAGGCCATGTGGAATCAAAACTGGATGTTTTTCTAAAAGATAAGCTCTAATCCAAACAGAAGTCAATTTAGGGAAATCCAGTGGTCTATGTCACAATGCCAGTCATAACGTGATCACATCTGACTCCTAAACCTTATAACCCATTAATATAATGAGTCATGAATACCAACAGTACTGTTCCTTCCTCCAATGAAGTGTCTGGTGATATGGTGCCTGGATGTGGGTGGGTTATGATTAACGATGTATTTTACTGTGACTTTGCTCAAGAACTTTTTTCCCTGATGATTGCCATGGCTTGGACAAGTTCTTCTTCCAGGAATTATAAAAAACTGACTTCAGCTAAAGCTTCATTTTTTGTCCTTAAGTCCAGGTATGCTTTCCCAGCACAAAATGAGCAAGAATCTTCTAATGGGAACCGAAGCCAAGTTTTAATTATGTAGAATTTATAATGAAATGGGCCCAGAATAAATTATGAACACATTATCAAAATCTGGTTCTTATTACTGCCAGAAAAGGGCAGTGAAGGTAATTAGCAGCATGCTTAAACATGTAACTGTCTTGAGAAGGGGCTCTGAAAGTCTTTCTCACTGAAGGAGAAGTGAACATGGTGGTCAGCTCAAAACAGATTCAGACACTTCTGCTGGCCAGCTTCTGGTTACCAGTCATGGAACCTGCTGATACCACCACTCCCCCAGCTGATAATTAGTACCTTTCTCTGCCTTCTCCAGTTTCTTATCACCAAGGGCACTGGGACCTCTATTTCATATAAGGCCTTCCTATACCTTCTGTTCCTGGATGGACGGGTCTGTTTATCCGTCATTTTCTCCTCCCTTTGTTTCAGGTTTTTCCTCTCTTCCATCATTTCTAGGGTCTGCTGCCACCATTATTTCCTTTCTGCCCCACTGGCAGACAAGTGATTGGGATTCCTACATGCAGGGTGTTAAGACTGAAATCCTAAATCCAGGCTGAGCTCAAGTGAGCTCAATGCATGATATTCTGCAACATCTTAAGCAATTTTTGGATGTTTGTAGTAAGTTCTGTGGATGTCTGGAGCTCCTGTTTCTTGGCTTCTGGTTTCCTGATTTTTATTAGTATCAGCAAAATTCATGCTTTGATGCCTAGACTACTCCTTGAATTTGCTCTGATATTGCATTCAAAAATTATCTAGCGACCTCCAAGCTGACTGATGGTGGTATACTGAGGACAATATTTTTCATTTAGCCAACAATGATGCTCAGTATCAAAGCAGATATATTTTACAGTGAAGGAAATAATTAGAAAAATCAAAGGGCATTAAGGCCTTGGGAGAAATGCAGGTTTATGTTCTGAAGCACACAGGTAAAATTAAGTTGCTAAAAATTAGCAGTGAGTATAAAGTAAGCAGTGAGTATAAAGTAAGGAACTATACAAAGAGTCAGGCCTTCTTGTTGGTAGATATTGGGGTCCCAAATTTATTAATTAAAAATAATGTGTTTTGCTCCTTTGCATTTCTTTAATTTTGGAACAAGATTTCTTGGTTTAAAATTGCTGGGCTGCTCAAGGGCAATTAAGATAAATATCACGAGACTTCAGTATGGGACCTTACCTCTTTCACTCAGTTAATTATCTTTAATTTAAAGTATGCTTGCTTGTATTTTTGCTTTCCAACCCCATCAAAAATCTTATTTTCAAATTCTAATTCTTATGAGGTTTAAGTTCCAAGATATGGAATGTACAAGAAAACAGCAGTTGTTTAAGAATTCCTTTTTTTTTAAAAAAAAAAGAAAAAAAAAAAAGGAAGTGCTTAACAAACAACATTTGTAGTTTTCAAGAGAAAACTGAAAATGTCTTCTGCTGAACGTGCTGCCTGGAAACATGGCCCCCAAATCCTTAAAGGACAACCATTCAAATCCCATTCCCACAAGCTTCCTTTTCAATCTGTTAAAAATTTAATTGTTGCTCATTGGTCATTTGAAAAACAAAGGGCAGTGAGTGCTTCTATACCTTGGGCAGACCTGTGTTGCAAGAGGTCAACACTAAAAGACTAAAGACTAATAGGGAAAATGGAAGTTGAGAACTGGGAGCACTTTTGAAAGGCAGAACTTTGGGCATCACATAGCAACAGAAACAACAAGCTAGAAGTGGTTTAAGTGCAGTTCGTAGCAGAGTGATTCCCAACAGCAGAGATAAAATGACCCATGTTACTATAATAATGTGCACAAACAGGTATTGTTGGTACTTGATGGTACTAAACCTACCTAATCACAGAGCAATAAAACTAATTCCATTTGCTCAGACATCATTACTAAAGTCCCAGAAAGCCAAGAAATGTCATTTAAAAGCACAAAAATGTAGTTATATTGTCCTTTTTATTCTTCTTGTGCTTTTTAAGCCCCCAGAGGTCAGTCTGACTTTTTTCCAAGCTTTTCTCTGCAACCAGAAAAAGCTAGAAACTTTTCTTTAATTATTTTTAAAGCAAGCTGAAATTATTCTGTGTTCCTTCAATTGCATGAACTGGGAGTTTCAGAGAAATGTAAACCATTCCAACACTCGGAACAGAACCAAAAAACCTGGCAATACAGAGAGGATAGAACCACTTACGTGCAAGCAAGAACATCCAGCCATGCTGGGTGTTCATTTCCCTTTCTTCTGTTTACTTTGTTGGACACTGATGTGCTTTGCTCGGACCTTGTATGCTGAGAAGAGGACTGGCAGTACCTGCTCCAAATCTGTGCAATCAAAGAGTCATCTTCTGCTACCACATAATATTAAGTGTAAGTCAGCTCCTCCTAGGATGTTTTTGTATTTACTTGTTACCAAGACAAATTACGGGTCTAAAAACACCACTTCAGTTGTAAGACAAGATGATTATTTTTCACTGTATAGGGCTATTTATTTGCCTGGGAACACAGGTTCTTATAAGGGCTGGAGAGTTATGTTAGTTATCACTCTCAAGAGCCTCCTTCCTGAAAAATGCCAGGAAATTGTATCAGCTCTGTACTCTGAAGAGAACAAGCCATGAGTTAATTCATATGAATCACTGAAGACATGATGAGAACAGTTTTGGTTAGGTATGAAAATTTACTTGCTTTCAGTACCAGAGTTAATAGGTGGTAGTTGGAATCTGGGAACCATGAGCCAGAAACAGATTATTTGCATGTAATCATAACTTGAGTATTTCTTCCAAATCTTGCATTTATGGCATCATCCAATAATGTACTAAAATCTAGAGATGCTAGAACAAAAAACTGTATGTATAAAGGAAAACCACCATCCAGGCAAGCAAAACGCACCCCAACAAACTTAAAGGATCTCATCTACCTTTACCAATAAGGCCTTTTCAGTTTTATCCAATCTTAAATTCAAAATGATTTAGTGCAAACACACTGCACTCAACAGTTCAGTAAAATTCAGAATGCCAGACCTGCCAGAGCAACTGCAGACCTCTAATGATTTACAGTCTTTATTTGCTTCTGGTAAGGCTTATAATGTCCTTTAGTCACACACCTGGAAAGGCTGTGCCTCTGCTTTAGGGAATTTATGTTCCTGCAGTTCCTCCTCACTTCCTAAGTGAGGGCTAAGCACAAATTACAGCTTTTTAAATGAGCAGCATTCATTAAATCAAAGTACTACTAATACTGCACTGTGTGAATATGCCCCTAATCAGTCTTAGAACAGTTTTGCTATGTACCAAGGGACTAGAGGTAGCCCTGCCTTTTTACTAATCATACCTGTGCTAACTCCCAAGCCCCTAGCAATAATGTTTTGGCAAAACTTCTCCACTTTTGGTATCACTATAAATAGCACCTTCAAACTACTGTCACATAATCTTCATACACCCAGCCCTGCACAGGTTCAAACCAAGGAGAGTTTTGCTGTTGACTTCAGCAGGAGCAGGCTGTAAGCCTGAATGTTGACCACTTTCATGCAAGGCAAAGGTAAGCGAGACAGTCTTCCAAGTACAAAATGCTAAATGACAATTTTGATTGGACCACAGGCTTACCTAAGAGTAGAAATAAAATACTGCAGCCTTCCTTCAGAAAGGTCAACGTTGTACTCTCATCAGCTGTCTAATTAATATGATTTAATAAATATTCATGTACAACAGTGCCTGCATAGGCAAAAGGTAATGTGAAATTTATCACTGGCTTTACTAAATTAGCTCACTGCAATAGAGAAATGCAAATAACTTACAGAAAAAAATATTTATATTAAACAGTATTGTTTGTTTTCAACATGTACAAGGCAGAATTGTAAACCAGGAGCTATGGACAGCTTCCGCATCATTGCCATACTTGAGGTTTCAAAGCGTCCTAGCACTACCCAGAGAAAGTCCTGTGGAATTTGCACCTTCTGAGCACAGCTGTGTATAACACTTCCCAGCTTGATCGTAGACAGTTGTCCATGCACATGTATAATGAATGTGTGGTATGTGGACATCAGGCTATGACTTCATAGCCTGGTATAGCCATAGCACGCATGACTTCGTCTGTATGGGGGTGCAGTATCACTTATTAGGAGGAAGCCATCTCTGCCTGTTTTTGAGTAAGCAATGAAGGAAAGAAAGCTGGAGGCTCCACTTACTTCAATGAAGTGGCCATCTGCCGGATGAATTTCAATTAGAACAGAAATACACACATTCCTGTTTGAGCTGGTATCACAACGACAAGATTGTACTGCAAGCACAGTAAAGGTATTTAATCTTTTAACTTTTTTGACAGAAAGTGGGCACTTGATTTCATTTGATGTCAGTGTTCCCCAGGCACCCTATTTAATTTTTGGCTTAGGCAACACCCTGAACTGAAGCCCAGAGACTGAACTGCAGCCAATGCTAGCATTCTGCTTTCTGACACCTTAATGCATTTGGATCCAAACATCCAAAATTTATTATCATTGCTCTAGTACTAAACCAGCTCTGCACTGCATACAATTCAATGAAGAATGCCATGCCTTCAGGGATCCACAGGACACACAGCCAAATTTTCTTTTCATCTACAGCTTCCGGTAATACAGTGCGTGTCTCAGATATGCTGTAACTTATGACTGCAGAGCTGTCTATGTTAAAATAAAACCAGGACAAAAAAGCACTTCATGGACTTTCTGAATATTTTTTTTTTCAGTAATGCTTGATTAAGACACTGGGGGGGGGAAAAAGGGAGAAGCTTCTGCAAAAACACAGTGTTTAGAGACTTGCTAATTGTGAAAGCCAGTACCACATATATTGCAGATTTATATTTATCCAGAAGTAAGCTTGTATACCATAGTAAGGCATAGTTAAAAAACTAAAACCTCTGCTGAAGGAGATCCCACAGCCATACCGGAGAGCCCATTCTGGGGGGCGGGACTTTGCGCAAATACCAATACTTTGAAAGTCCTGGTGCCACCCTTCTGACAGCATCTCTGTCCCAAAGATAACATTATGACTGATAAATGATCTATACAATCAGTATAGTTTTGACCCATTGAGATAAAAGGATGAGAAAGGGAATAGTCAAAATGGACTCAGCAACGACAAATCCAAGCTATCCTTGTATAGAAAAACAGCTGAGTATGCAGATCTCGATCATTCTCTTTCCAAGTATGGGCCTTCTAGAAAGACTGATAAGAAATGTCAGTCTTCAAAAATCATAAAAACTGGTGAGATGCAACTCTTTCCAGTTGTAAAAACAAAATTATACAAATAGTACTTTTACTTTTGATTTGACTCTTTTGGGGGGAGGCAGAAAGAGGCAAATCAGGGAATAGTAGGGGTAATATTTAGAAGCTGTATTTTTCAGTATTTCTTTGCAACTTTTGAGGCTAGAAACCTATTTTCAAAAATTAAAGGCATTTCTGGCATTTGGCATTTTTTGAAAGAAAAACCATACCAAATATTTCAAGAGTTGTGATAAAACTAAGAGAGTTGAAGAAACATAATGGGTATTTTTGCATTGCAGAGTAACTATTTCATATTAAATATCATCAGAGACTAGTAGACTGCTTTCATGGAAAACAATACTGCAAGATACTGCGAGAATAGGTGTACAAATAAAGACAAGGCAAATTGATTTAAATTTACACTTTTCAGATGTCAATCTTGCCCGTAGTTGTTCAACCGCTACAGTTAACGTTGTACTTTCATGAGTCCTCAAGGCTAATGATCTTGAAGAAAATCCAATTTAGAAAGACAACTAACAGGTATTAAGCAACTAGAGAGACTCAGAATCAGAAGATCTGGATTTCATTCTCCTATCTGCTGCTGACTTGCTGCATGACCTTGAATAAAATACTTAGCTTATCCAGGCTGCAACCCTACCTTAACATGCATCTCTTAAGACCACTATGAGGTTTAATTAGTTAATTAATGCCGATAAACCTTTCAAAAGCCTAGGGATAGAAGGGGCTATGGAAATGAAAATTATTAACAATATTTTCCTATATACAGAAGTACAGAGTGACATACGCTTGGTGTGTGAATATAACAGTAGAGACACATAAACATACACAACATGTTTTCACATAACTACTTCTGACTTGTTCGCTCAAGTAACAGCAACATGGAACTACCCAGTGAAGGAAGAAACACCACAAATCCCTACAGATCCTTCATTTTCTGTGTAAGTAGCTCTGATGCTGCCTCCCCTTTACAGTACATTCTTAAGATTAAAAATTATGCTTGTTTAACAATATTATGAAAATAAATTGTTCTTACCCTCAGCCCCTGCTCCATGGACAAGCAGAGGACCTGCCAGGGCGCTGTGTACCTGAACATGTTTGGCCCCTTCTGTAGACAGACTAAATAGCAAAAGGCACGCAAGTCTCTCAGGTCTGCTGGTTGCTTTTCATCTGAGGGATGCTTAAATTGAGAGAAATCCTTTAGCTGTACTCTTCAAGGGCCACCCGAGCAGACTCTAAGATAGCGTTACAGCCATTCCACTTGCATCCTGAGAAACTGAATAACTAATTCAATAAGAGGCTTTTTAACTTGGGAAAAGCTTAGCTCAAACTCAATTAGCATAAATAGGATGATAACCTTTGAACCTCCCACTCCTCCTTTCGGAAGAACTGCTGGTGGACAGCACCTCGCGGTCGCTCCCTCCCCTGCAAATCTTGAGTTTGTTTGTATTTCCACTGCTAGCATTCGACTCCTCTAAAGTCCAGAAACAGCTATCAGAGATCATCTGTAGCTTTGCATTTTTTATTTTTGCTATTATCTTTTAGCCTGGCTCAAAGGAAATCCCTTTTCCTCCTGTCAGGAGGGATTCCCCTTCCCTGTCTCTGCCATCCTGACCTCTACTTGGCAATAGGCATGATTTTGCTGAATAAATTCACACAGCATCTGCTATAAGCACTCTCATGATAAAACCACTGCAATAAATAAAGTTACCAACCTAAAAGAGACCAAAAGGTTTTCTCCAAAATACACTGAAGCGAGCTCTTTGCAACATTGGAAATAAAATATGCTGCAGCCTTGCTTGTGGGTAAGTTTTCCTTTTTTAATGGATTGACAGTTTTTCAGTCAGAGACCACGGCCTAGTCTCCAAGAGATTAAACTGGTAAAAGAGTAAAGCTCTATTATCTTCTATGTTTGAGCTCTGTTATTTTCTACATTTGTGTTATTTCAGTGATGAATTGAAATGGTACTTCTGTGCCCTGCTCCTGCTCAGAAAACAGTGGGATGCTGTATGCACACCATGGCCACATTTGCTTTTCTTTTATGGCAGTTGTTTGTACTCACAAACTATCACTGATGCAAATCCAGCCACAAAGATCAAGAAACTAACTTATTCTGGCTTTCTTTTCCCCTTTGGTAGAGGAAGAAGTAGTAATTTTAGATTCTTATCAACTCAAATCTGAATCAATGATCCTCAATATTTTATCTCCAGTACTTGTACACTGTAATCTGACCCAAATAAATCACAGGGATGCAGGAAGAACTGTGCAAGACTCATTTCTACAGCTACTTCTAGCAGAGAACTGAGGTGCCTGTGCACAGCGCTGCTCCACCATCAGTTCAGTGTACTGAAAACAGTCATAATGCTGTTCTGCAAGTCCTACTGCAGCACAAATACCAGCAGAAGCACTCTCACACTTGGTGGTTTTGTTCAACTATTCTCTGAGAAAATATATCTCTGCATACATATTTTGTCTTTCTTGACAGTGAAGTGACAGCCATGAAAAAAAACCTAGACAGGTACTAAAGTGCTGATTTCACCAAGTACTTGGCCAACAGCAAACACACACCTGAGCTCCAGCTCAGCTGAGAAGCTTGTTACTATACCCATATTTGTTGCACATACACCATTAACATGGATGTGGCACTAATTCAAAAAATGTAAAAGTGCAGATCTGTTTAAAATTATTGAAATTATACACTACATACATCACTTAGTAGTGGCTTTAACAATGTCTATACAACCTTTACTGCATGGTACATAAAGCCCTGGCTTCTGCTCAGCTTACTGAGGTGTCTTTGTTCGATAACCAGTCATAGGAGCAACTCTCTTTTCCTTCACCTCTCTCTCTGTTTTGACCTCTTGCTTTGACACTTCTGAAGTCAATTTTGGAAGCCACAAATTACTTTGGTTATTTCTTCAGTAGCTGAAAGTGATTTAAGCCAGAACAAACCCAGGTACCATGGCCAATATTTCACCAATCGGTATGTTTTTATACCAACCAGAGAAAGAGCAAATGACAAATCCTGTTCCTGAGTAAGAATTTGGACATGACTCTAACATGGACTACAGGAGGACTTAGGTTACAAACACAAAATAGATGACGTGCCTTCCGCTGAAGTAACATCGAGTTATTTCAATATGGCCAAGGGTAGAAATGTGGATTTTGGTGAGAAATGGCCATTCCACGTGTCCTTTGAAACTTCCCATGGCCAGACATGCAAACAACAGCTGTGGAATGGAAACAAGCCTATCCATATGCATCTTCACCTTGTAGCCTCTTAATACCTTCCTTTTTTGTTAAAGGTTGTGTGCCTTGCTCATTACCCACATGATGAAATCTATATCACAGGATTTAATTCTGAAGGTAAATGGGATTATAGATACAGAATGGATCAACCTAAGTACTAAGATACAATTCTGCACAGTTAAGTGAACTAAGTCTGCCAAAGCACCTGAAACCTAGGAGATCCCCCCAAAAATCCTAAAGACAAAATATTTTGGCTAATACAGAATATTAAACAAGCTTCTTAGAAAGAAGACCTCTGATCTTTGATTTTCCTAGCAGATGAACTGAGTGCTCTTTAATAGCTCAGAAAGCGCTAGCCAAAAATACTGTGATATATCAGCCACATTTAGGATAGTTAATTAACTGTGAACAACACATTAAAGCTGCTTTCACATCTTAAAAAGACATAATCTGAACTTTTGTGACCTTGCACCCATACAAATATAACCTGCTTATTTTCTGTAAAAGTTAGCCCTCTTTTTCCCCTTTCACTTTGGGCTTTTCCCCCCTTTCTTTTTAATAAAAAAACCCAGGACTTCTGAAACAGCTTCCCCCCATAGCTGATTTTAAATGAAAGATCACAGAGCTGCTGATGTCAGGAAATTAATATAAACACTCCCATACCAAGGTCAGAAATTTAATACAATTGTTGACTTGTCTTCAGGGAGAAACAGTGAGTAAACAGATATACTAAAGGGAAGCCACAGAGAGATATGACTGTGCC
The DNA here is from genome assembly GCA_031468815.1 of Morus bassanus. Lineage (NCBI taxonomy): Eukaryota > Metazoa > Chordata > Aves > Suliformes > Sulidae > Morus > Morus bassanus. Next base: position 11,767,783 of record CM062600.1, on the reverse strand, counting down.
ATCCAAGCAGGCATCTATTGACACTGACAGTACATGCTAACAAATGCCCACTGCATCTGAAAGCCCATCCTTCTTCCCTCTTACCAGAAATCATTAACACCAGGGGAGAGCTTTCCAGGACTCTGTCAGAAGCCAAAATCCTAACACTCCCAGCATTTCTCTCCAGCGGATCACTTTCAGAAGAGTTAGTGTTGAAATCTTCTTGGAAAAGGTAGGCAGGATTTACAGTAGCGATGCAAAATGCAATCAGTGCTCACAGAAAAATGCAAAGCACATACCAATAAATATCACACCCACATTTTGTGGTTTGTGTTTCTCAAGCAAGGGTCATTTGACTTCCTGTGAGACTCTGACAACACTGGATTTACCAGTGCTGCCTTTCTACACCTTTTATTTCCCAATAAATACAAAGCTTTTGAATAAGGTTAAGAACTTACTCAAACTGATAAAGCCATAAAAGTTGTTTGTCTTCCAGTTGTCCGTGAGTAAAGAAGATGAGACACTGCATCAAAAAGATGAAACCTCCTGCTGTGAAAAATGCATGTGGCTAAAATACTAGACTGGAATTTATGAGATCATATCCAGTCCCAGGCTCTGGCATCTCAGGAAAAAAATCACTTAATCTCACCGTGCCTTCTATCAGAAAGGTGTTTATAGCATATTTTGTGAGTTGTGTGAAAAAAGTATGCTCATGAGGACACTTGCTAATCTATTTCCTCCTTTGAAGACGAAGGAAAAATAATCTTTCAGGTAAAATCGGCTCGTGAGAGAAGTACCCATATTGTATCTTTTTTAATTTTGGTATTCAAAGAATCCAGGAGGAAGAGACACCCAAGATTTTCTATTTCATTTTTCATTTTACTCCCCATTAAAATGATTCGCTGCAGTTTTCCTGGTCTCTCAGTGCTCCACTGAAATGCCATGTCTCATGCAGCAGAATGTATTGCAGACACAGTCCCAGCGGTGTGAGGAAGACCTTGGCTCCTCTTCCTCTGCTCACCACTTCTGACATTTCAGACCAAGACACCTGAAATTTTCTGAAATGCCTTTGGTTTTGTCCATGCAGTATGCAATGTGCCAACACAAAGCTGGTGTGAGAAATAATGCATCCCTGTGCTCTGTTTTTCCCTTACAAAAGGCAGAAAACTGGATTTGTACCTGTTGTACAGAATGTAGCTTGGCTGGCATAGGAGACTGCTATACAGCAGCCAAAGGCTCTTTCAGACCTGGAAATGAGCACTCAAAGAATTTAAGTAATTGCAAGGTTTGGCAACAGCAAAATACATGGTTTGATGATCTGAAATTTGGGCAGAAGTACTTAGGAGCCTAATCCTGCCTAGTCTCAATCTGTATTTACTGAACTTCATGAGCACCGTATTGCAATAACAAGAACTGCAGGACTGAATAAGAGAGCCAAAGAATTCAGCCTGGTGAGCTCTTCAGGAAAGATTGACAGGTATTTCTAGTATTTGTTGCTTTATTATTATCATTATTACTACTACTACTACTACTACTACTACTACTACTACTATTATTATGGTTCCACTGTACTGCTCCTCCCTCCTGATGACAAGAGTCCTCCTACAGGAACAAAGACCTGGCTTTCCATTCCTACCTCCTGGCTGGAAAGGAATAAGCTAGAAATTTTAAAGCAGCCAGTCTCTAAATCTCCTGATTTAAATTTATCACTATGTTCATCTTACCTCTTCTCTTCTGTTGCACATCATTTTATTATCCCCATTTTATATGTGACACAAAAGATCAGATTTGAAATTATCTCTTATCACCAGACAATCTGTGCAAGATCTGACAGTACACCAAAAATATGCAATGTCAGCAATATGAGGAGCCTGTCTTTTATCCCAAAGGCTAAGCATATTTCCATACACAAATGCAAAAGCTTGGAAAAAACAGCGAAGTTTTATCTGGGGCCTGCATGGGAGGCCTGGAGCGTGCAAACCTGGAAAACATCCTGTAGCTTCATGGAAGAAAGTCAAGTTATCATGCACGTGAGCTGATGATTGGGTGCTAGGCCCAAAACATTCGACTAACCTTGACTGGAAAGATTAATTCACATAAATAGCAGAAACTTGAGGAGCACTATTTTCTGCCTTCTGTTTGAAAGGAAAAGCAGTAAGAAAGGGTGTAAAAAAAGATAGTCTGTCCAAATGCTCTGCAATGGAGCTATATATGAATGTGGCTCTTTTGACTACACTTCTCAGAAGGAATGCATGAGATCATGAAGACTAAGATCTTATCAGCCACTGGATGTAAAACTTCCTCTGAATACATAATTCTGTGCACTGCATACAACTAATGATGATACAGAGGTATGAATTATTTTCACATCATATGTGAAAATGACTTGGCTTGGTGAAAATCTGTAAGAACTTACCAGCATGTTGTTGAACAAATCCTGCCACCAAAAATGGATGAAGAAGACATTTTGCAAACCACAGTCTAGCTCTGGGATCTCAGCAACCTGTGCTTTTAAAGCATGGCTCAAAACACGTGGAATTAAATGGGTATCTAGCTGTACAGCACATTGAGCTTTGGACTGGGCTCATTCACTGGTATTCACAGGGCTCTCCCTAAGCAGGAAATCCTGAATTCTCACTCATATTCTTTTCAAATCAGATCCAACTGCTGCTTGCCCACCTTTTAACCTCTGAAAGACCAAAAGCCAAGCTCTTTTACAAGTGGGAAACATGACAAAAATCCTGAAACAATTAGTAGAAGAGGAAACTCCCTTAAATTTTTCACTGTAACCAGGATTTTTTTTATATATATATAGCTTCCTAACACAGTACCTCTGAGATGCCCAGTAAGAAAAGAACAAGAGGAACACATCTGCATCAGAAGATAGTGTGGGATGGATATAAATTTGCTATCCTGGAAGATACTGATTCTCCTTCTCAGCTTTTCTAGGGTGTCCGTCCCTAAGTAATATGCCAAACTTGTCCCTGGGCTGCCTACACAAGAGATTATGCATTAATCACAAAAGTGCAACCTCTTATGGTTTGGCAGAAGATATCACAAGCACTTACATAACCAGAGTTGGGATCATGTGTAGCATCACCATAGAAAAACAGCCTTTTCATTAGCCCAACAGTACTGTGGTTTGATACTCACGCAGTGAGAACAGTCACATGGCAGCGCAAGCCAGTCCTAAAAGAGTTGCTGTAATCCTGCTCACCTCCTCCCTAGCCTTGCTGTTTTTTGTTGTCTGTCTGGTGATATGGCTAAAAAGTAATCTCAGTAAAAAAGGAAGAAAAAAAAGTGTTTCATATCTGGCTGGATTCAGCTTCCAACTGAACAAACACAAACGTCACTCATCATGAATCAGCACTGCAGTTTCCTAAGCACCGTGCTTACCTTGGGTGGTCAGCTACCAAACCACCGGCTAGGCATCCCCCTCCTAATCCTCTGAAACTTGTTCAGCTCATAGTTTGAAGTAGTGTTTGTGTACAGTTCAAATCCACGAATGCAGTTTCCATTTGCAGTGTCTCAGGCTCCACTGCAAGATTGCTGCAGGAACTTTAATAAATACATGTTGTGAATATACTGATACAAGAAGGAAAAAAGATCTTCTGTGTCATCCGGTCCCATCACCTGTTATGGCAGGAAAGCATGTCAGCTTGTCCTCTTCATGAACTTATTTAAGCTCTGTCTTAAAAACAGCTACGAAAATTTGTCCCCACTGTTGCCATGGTAGTGTTAGTCTGATCCTTAAGGGCTGGTGTCTAGTTTCTAGTCTACATCTACTAATGGCTAGTTCATCCCTGTTTGTTCTTTTTCCAATAATGACCATTTGGTTTAGCAACCTACTGCCCTTCTTCGCGTTTCCTTCCCTGATGCATATATAAACTTCTGATACATCCCAGTCTGCATTTTTCTAGACTAAACAAGTAAAGCTCCTTTAATCTCAAATTGCATGTCAGGCTTTCCTCTCCCTGCTGTCCATGCAGACCCCCCTCATGCATCCACTGCAATGTCAAGTCCTATTTTTGGAGCATGAGTGGCCAGAAATGCAGATGGTGTTGCAGGTACAGTCTTACCAGTGGTGTCTACAACAGTGTTAATGTTCCCTAACCCTTCTGGAAATGCCCTGACTGATAAGTAACATAGCCAGAGAGGGGAGAAATCCTCTTTGTATGGCCACATAAGTAAAGCCAACCCTCAGGGAACTCCCTGGGAACGTAAGGAAAGTATTTATATAGAAGGTGTTTGGACAAGAAGAGTGTGTGACACAGGAGGTGCTGGCAGTCGGGTGACAGTGCAGGAGACACTCACAGTTGTGCTACTCTTATCTGCAAGGATTATGCCAATTAAAAGATGACAACAGCTGCAAGCAGATGGGCACTTCAAATATAGACATTTTCTCCAAAACTGGTAGCAGCAGCAACAACAGCTGTGCTGGAAAGACAATGAGCTAGTGCACCAAGAAGCCCAGAAAGTACGTCGTCCTTCCCGAACCATCTTATGCCTTCTCCTCTCAGACAGGCTGACACAATTTCTTACCCTCTATTTGTCTTCCAAGCTCAAGCGACACTAAGCTAATGAGTGAATGATTAAGCACCAGCCCATGCTACTCTATGCCCTGGATACAATTACCAAAGTTACAGTGCCAAGCTAAACACTTGCAGCTCATTTCCTTTGCATGAAATGGCATCAGAAGGGAAAAATGAAACAGAGGATGCTCACGCAACAGCTTTGTTTACATGGGAGAAAGTTTCAACAACCCACTGGAGAACTTGGGAGGAAAATCCCTTCTCCCTTCGCATCATGCTCTTTCTGATGCTACGTGTCAGAGCAGTCCATACCACCACAGCCATAAAATCCATCATCTCTCAGATCACCAGTTCCCAGGCATTGCTCTGCCAAACTTTATGCAGAAAGCAATAAATAATACATAATTGTCATAAATATGGATCCAAGCCTCCCTGGATCCAGCACCACACCCCCTGCTACCAGCCCCAGCCCCTGCCACCTCCTGACTCCTTGCCAGCCCCATCCCTCCTTGCACCCCACTCCTGCTGCACCCTGGCCCCTCTGCTAGCACCTCCTCTGCACGTCCGAGCATGGCTTGGGCACTGCTGGCACAGTGTCAGGCGTGGGCGAGCGGCTCTGACACTATCCGCAGGCATTCAAAGGCTCTCTGCCACGTTGATTTCAGGGCTGTGAAGCAGAGAAATCCATGCTGGCCTTGTGAAGGTTTAACAGAGGTTATTCATGCATGGTCAGGCAGGTCTTGGCGCTTGCAGAACACCCGTTGGCATGCTTTCTGCTGGGGCTGGGAAGCTGGGCATGGATGAAAATTTCTGCTCATCTGCTCACTCAGTCTCCCCCTCCCTCCTAAAACTTCTCATAAAATCTACATCTGTAGATTTTGTAGATCTCTTGTAGATTGACTTTTTCACTACAAGAGCTCCAGGAATGGAAAGTGGGAAAAGGGAAAGATGCAGTCCCAACTGGAAAGACCCAGGCAGCCCCGGCCTTATGAAGACGTTCCTCTTCACTGGCTGTGTGAAGAAGTTCACCAGCTGTATGGTATGGTTTTATTATGCCTTCTATGTTAAATTTTCTTTTTTTTCCTAGGGGATATGAGTAATACCATACATATTTGTGCCAAATAATGTGTTGGATTGCACAATTCATTGGAGAAAAAGCTGGCAGTGTGAAACATTATCCTGAAACTCATCTGCTTTTCCTTGGAGCAGGTAGGTTTTGCATCCATATGCAAAAAGTACAAAGTAAATAATAGTCTCTAAACATAACTCGGGTAAGTCTGGGGAGCTGGGACTAGCTCTACTCCATCCAAAAACTTAGAAACCTTCAGTGTGTTAGCCTCATCCCTCCTAACTCCTTCATGGCTTCTTCCTACCTTGCTTTGATCTTTCATTTTATTGCAAAACCGTGTCTTTTCTTGCCTAGGTCCTATCCTTCCTGCAGTGAGCTGCCACAGCTAATGACCTGTGCCCTGCTCAGGGCTTTGGAAGACAAGCTCTGGTTCCAAATGACGTATTCAGGTGCTGTATACTCAGATAAAGACCACTGCTGAACTGCTGGTGGATAAGGAATGAGGATCTGTGAATGCACCCCATGCAGAAATATGTCTCAAGAAGAAGAAATACAATGACAACATAGTGGTCTTGGCAGCTTGGTTTTCATAGAAGTAAAAATCAGCTGGACAGACATCAATAAAAATCCAGCCGTGTCAAATTCTTCCCTGTCACTTCAATTAATAAATATTCAATTTACTAAACACTGGTTAGATGTCGCTCAAGGTGTGTCAGGTGTTTTAGGTAGAGTTTTGATGAATGCTCAGCATTGCCGTGGGCCGCCCGGGTCACTTCTTCATTTTCTATCAATACACAAAGTCTCATCCTATTTTAAGTCTCAACAGCAACAACAGGCTCTCATCATGTGCAAAGCACTCAACTGCCTTAGGGCAACACTCTTTTCCTCTAATTCTACAGTACAATGATTCTTTTCTTCCGCCTTTTAGGCTGATCCCTTTAAAAATGGAGAAATTTTGTAACAAGATTTGTACAAATCCCCTCATTTTCTGTTCATTGATTAGTTATAATGAAGCACCGTTTATATATAACCTATGAAAAGTTACTACAATGCCTCTCAAACCCCTAGAGAAATTCTTACACTGAAGACTTTCTACTAGAAGACCTTCTCCAAGAATAACTATGGACACCTGTGCACACATCTCCTGCTCCAATCAGCAGACAGAGGCTGTGAGACAGTAACCTCTATTTAGGACTAGTAAGTAGCTTTACCCACTTACAGTGTTTCCAACATGCAGCACAATCTGAGTTCTTTTTATGGCAACTCAAGTTTTCTTCTCATGGCATTAACTGTGCTTAACAAGTGTCTGCCCAGAGCAGACAGAGGCCGAGCTAGTCAGAGCTTTCTCTTATGCCAGATGTCACAGCTGTAGGGTAGAATTATGGTAAATAACCTTTGCAGGGGGAGAGGAGGAGGCAGAAGGCTGCTTTGGTGCACACACCCAGTAATGTACAGATGTCTGTGCACTCTCACACACAGGTGTGTATGTCTGTATTGGTGCACAAGGAGATATATTCCTGCCATGTGTGCTCACAAGTGGGTTTCTGGTGTGGCAGCATGCACTTATTGTTAACAATAACTTCATGTTGCTTGCACAAAATTTCACTTTGTTCCTGCCAGAATGGATAAAGAATGCTATTGCACAAGAGTCTCACTTAAGATATGGAGCGTTTTCAAGGATGAAAGCACTCCAGGCATTAGCAACTGCCTGGAAACCCAACAGTGGGACTAATTCCCTGACTAATGCCATACCATGATGCCTTTGCGGCATCGTTTGTTACATGCTGCTTTTTTGCCCGCACTAAGTAGCCACAATGCATTAAGACAAAATATCTGCTACTGGTATTTAACTGGTAGCCATAAGGTTATTACACCAGCTCCTGCATCTGGCTGTCTGGGTGTGCTGTATGGATACCAGGGAGTGGCTATTCATTACACAGCCACAAAGGCTTCTTTGGCTCAAGATACTAAGACCAGCTGTGCCTTCCATAGATGACTGTTTTGGCTGAAGCACTGTCATTTGAGTACATGTGAAGAGAGATGTTGATAAATTAGTCTGAAATCTCAGATTCAGTTCAAGAGGTTCCTTCTGTGCATGCAACAGTTTTGTACTGAGGCACGATGTTGTTTGCAGGCCTTTTTTAGCACTGCTTGCAGCTGTCATTCTCAGTAATGGGCATTACACGAAAAGAAGGAAGATCTGGTAGATTAGAGCAATTCAGATTGAGAGACTGATCCTACCTATCTTTCACAGACAACCACCAACATTCAGCTAGGATCCAAAGTTCCCAGAACTGGGAGGTGCTGTACATGGAGAGATACTCTTGTCCATGGAAAAGAGCTACATTTCACCACAGGTATTTTCTAAGGTGCAAGAATAAACAACTGCTACAGAGTCAATCCATGAAAGTCAAGATTCCTGCAGCTGATCATTCAGCTAGCAGTATACAGTCATTCAAAATCAAACACATGCATTTTTAAATCTGGTAGCTAATACAATAATTGTAAAGCACAGATGAAGTATGAGGTAAACACAAGGTATGGGATCTAGTTTTCAATTGAAAGGTTACAAACAAGACAAAGATCAATTAAACAGTTTCTCTTCCTTACTCTTAAACACAGCACTGCAGTTTTGTCACTTGCCCACACATCCTTTCAGCACATTTCAGAGATACCCCTGCCCTCATGCAGAGGGAGAGTGCCTTGTGTGCTCCTATTACTGTTGCTGTTGGCAAGGAAAGCAAAACAGAAACACTCATCTTCCTACCTTGTCTAATTTGCAAACAAAAGCAAAGGACAGGTGAGAGTCACAGTTGCATGGAAACAGATGCTTTGACTAACTGGAGCACCTTTGGATAACTAGCCAGGGTGCTGGCTGCAAGTAGCAGCCCACCACTTAGGAGAGTCAGAAGCAACATTTAAGAGGAAACCCTGACACTGTTTGATTAGTATTGTTTAAGAGTGCCTTGTTGAGCCAGAAAGGAAGCAGTCATTTCGTTTCTAAGGAGCACCACCAAAAAATACCATCAAAACAAGATAAACGTTGCAGACTGAACAAGTTTCTCAGCACGTAACTCCACCTAGGAATTTCTCTTATGAAATCAGGCTCTCCTGTGCTTCCAGGTCCACCCTCTGGGAGCGACCACACTTGAGGAATCCACTTCCACTGCAGTGCTGCTTGTGTTAATGGGCTTTATGGACATATGTGCTGCTTGGTATTTATTGTAAAGCCTGTACACCAGCCCTAATGCCCAGATGGGGCCTGAGCCAGCCCTTGCAAGCCAGAACAGGGCAGAGTATCCTTGGAAGCAGATCCCTCCATGGGGTTCATCTAAAGAGCCCTCCTTACTCCCCAGTGCTCCGTGGGCACTGTTCCAGAGTGCTGGGTGGGAAGCAGGCATGGACAGCCCAGGGCTGAGGCATATATATATATATAGCATATATAGCCCACCCAAAGGCTATCCTGAAGGCATAGCAACATTTTCACACCCTCTCCTGCCCACCCACTGCTGTTCCCTGCCTGGAGGTCACAAGCTTCCCTCCGTGCTCCCTCTACACTGCTTCCAGCAGGGTATTCTCCATGAAACATGTCTTATTAGTAATGCTGCATACAGTCCAGGAGAAATGCAACTTTTTTGTTGCTTTGCATATCTCTGCTGGAAGCAGATCCACAGAAATGAGTTGAATGCATAGCATAGGCTACCAATGCCAGCCTGTGAACAAGACAGCAGCAAGCAGCAGGGAACCACCTGTGTCTTTAGAAACAGTAAAATTACCTTCCTGCCACCATCTTCCCTCTCTGAGATGCCATTTCCCAGCTTTTGCTGTTTCTCCAATGGATTCTCTCCTAATCTGGGAAACAAGCCCGTTCCTGAAAGACCATCCAACCCCATTTTATGTACCCTAAAATCTTCAGACAGAGACACAAAACCCAAACTGGTTTTGTGGTTCCCTTTTCAATCTCTACTTATTCTTTAAACAGCTGTAGCTTGGTTTTAACGGTGCTTTTAGTCCTGCGTCTTTTGTATCAAGTGTGGCAAAGGAAAGTCAAGGCCAGCGGCAAGGCTTCTTTGTACAGTTAATTGAAACACTTTTCTGTTACAGTCAAGCAATAAGGTGTCTGCCTTCAAATGGTGCTGGTGAGAAAAAGCAAGAAATGGAGGCACATGAAACAAAGTCACTGTTTGTACTTCTCTTGGAGTTCTTCTCTGTCTCTGTCACTGAATCTAACTTGTTATTTCTAGTAGGTTAGCATGGAAATATTCCTGGGAATGAAGGCTGCAAGAAGAGCTCCTTGAGAGCTTCCTCTTAGGTTTATACCTTACTTCACGGGAGAACAATTTCAAGAGTCTGGGATGCTGTGGACATGCTGGTGACACCTCTCCCTGCTTCCCTCTGGAGCTCCTGATTAACTTCTGGTGGCAGGTGGAGGGAGCTGAAACTGCAGCAAGCATCACAGGTATGGAAAAGCCAAATGGGAACAGACACAGCAACTTCCCTTCAGAGATGAAGGCTGATGTTAAGACTGTGGAGGTGTACAAGCAGGGAAAAATGGAGCAAGATGTCTAATTAAAAGATGGTGTTGATAACATTCACTTTTGTCATTGTATGTGGTCTTCACTAAGATATGAAAGAAAGAAAGAAAGATCTTCACTAAGATATTAAAGAACTCCAAACAGCTGGAGAGAAGTATTTGCCATTGCGCAATTCAAGTTAAAACCAAACAGAAAGTGGGGAACATATCCCACTTTATGTTTCTTGGCTGAACCTTATCTATTTGTGCATTTTATAAATTTTTCTGACAGTCCCACTGCAGTTTTCCCTGATAATTGCTGGGGCTGAGGAGACAATTGTTTATGGGCAGAAGGAAAAGAAACAGAGGACAGATCAGCACATATGCTTACTCTGAAGGATAATAATGAAGGGTAACCTGTTGTGCCTGGCTTTCCTAGATGTTAGTGGGAAAAAAAACCAGAAAATATCTTCTTGCTTATAATAGACTCTTGAATTTCCCCCTGAAGAACCAGACTGGATTATTAGCATAATTAGATTATACATCGTATTGCTGTGCAGTTGGAACTGCTTGACAACCTTTCCTCTCATTAAAGAGAACTGCTCACAACTCAGCATGGCACCCCTTTCAGGAAGGCCACCATTTTGGGCTATCCCAGTTCTTTGCAGATGCCTGACTGCTGGAAAGGGCTCAGGGAAGATTTAACTGAGCTGATGCAAATGCTGAGCACATCCATGCTGTAGGCAGACTGGGCACTGCCCAAGTCACTGGAACAAGGGGGATGTGCTGTTCACAGGCAGAGCAGGCACACAGCAGACAAAGGCAAAGCCTCCAAGAAGGTGCATGCACTGGGGAGATTTGGGGCAGGATGCTGTGGCCCCGTGTTTTGCTCATATCCTCTTCTGCATGTTGGCTAATCAGCTGTACACAAATAATGGGAGTCTCTTGAGCAGCTGCTCTGTGGTTAAGAATGGCCTTGGGGCATCATGCTACAAAGAGCAGGGACTCAAATGCTTTACAAGCAGCTCAGCCACCTGTTTAGGAGGGACAGTAGATACTTGAAATTGCAACCTACCTGCCACATAAGGTAACTAAGTCCTCCAGTTCCTCCTGACACTTTACTTATCACATAGTTGTTACCTCTTCACAACTGGCTTATCAGGATGAAGGAGTTGGACAGCACTTCATCACACTTGATAATGACTGTTATCACCTCATGTTGAGCACAACCAGGTCTGTTTGCTGAGTCACAAGGAAAGCTATTCTCTTTTACTCTAAAGGACAATAATCAAAGAAATGTTCAGGCAAAGGGAAGAGTGGTTATTTGCACCCCATGAAGGTGCAGGACTCTGTCCTGTGTTTACAGGCAGCAGCTGGAGGTGTTGTTATTCCTCTTGGCAGGCAAGCTAAATTGTGAGCAAGCACAGGGATTTTCCCCAACTTAAGCAGGAATAGCTGGGTGCATCTGGTGTGACAGAGACCCGTTTGAGGGAGAAACAAGAAATGCTGTGCCCCAGGACGCCCAGCCAAGCCTCCTGAGAACCTGTTGGCCCATCCCCATTTTTCTCATTCTTTCCTGCTCTCTCTACCAGGACTGTTAATCCCTGCGATTTCACTGGCCTTTTTGCACTGCTCAGGCAGAGGTCTTTCTGCCAGAGGTAAGAGATACTGTCTGGTATATCTCAGAAGCACTGTGGGAGGAGTTGTTTTTCAAAAGCACCAACAAGGGCCAGTTCAGCCTAATCCACTAATCATAGTTTATCTCATCAAAATATGGTGCAGAACTTCACCTGACTTCAGTGGGAACAAAGCAAAGGCACTGCTGAGATGTTAAGCACCTTGGCTAAACCCACACCCTACTTCACACAGGAGAAACTGCCAGGCTCAGAAAGGCAATATAAATTCCAGAGCACCTGTGGCATTCCTGGAGCAGATCCACCCTGTGCTTCTTCCGTAGGAAATAAACACCTGAAGTGAGACCCTAAAAGCCATGCCTGAAGACCCACCAGAAAAAGCAAGAGAGGATCCAAGTAGCAACCCTACATCATCCCCTTGCCTGCCTCCTTTCAGAGGTCAAGTCCTGGGGGATGCTGGTTTGTTAACACTGCAAAAGGACAGGACGAAGGGCCACTCCTGTTAGATAACAGCATGCATCCATGGTTTGCTGTCTAGGTTTGTCCTTCCTCCCCACACCACCTCCTTATGCTAAACACAGTTGTGTGTACTGAATTCGCCCCAAAGGGTGCACAGTGTAAATCTGCTAGCCCTTCCCTCAATCCACAGGCATGTGACTGACCTGCATGACTGCCTCCAAGGTCAAAAGAAAGTAGGGAAGCATTTTTAAAGTGTTATGAAACATTTTAATAGGTTAATTACAAAGTAAGTGTATTTCGACACACAATGGCTGTTCTTTGTGACAACTGCTCTGCTGTTCACTGCTCTCTGCTACATTTCACCTTTGGCATCCTCTATGATTCCTTAAGCTCCATTAAAAGTTTAATATGCATGTATTATAGTTACATTAGTCAAAAAGGACATTTTTCATGTGCCTTTAAGGAAAAAGCATATGCTGTTTTAAAAAAGTATATATTCAAGGGGGTAACTGGTATGAAAAAGAGAAGTGTACATTCTTGAAAATTATGTGAAGTAACGTATGAGACAAAGGTTCTTACTTAAGAGAGTAACTGTGTGCATAAAAATCTGAATTATGACCTTATATTCAGCTCATTGATGGATGCTTAGTGCAAAAAGTAACCTAGGAAAAAAGGGTCGGTCTTCTTGAGTCCATTACTGCTTTGAAGACAGAACAGTATGACTAAAATGAAGTGATCCTACAAAAAAAATTTATGAATATTCCCAGGCATGTTTAGGATCTTGAATCAGCTAAATTAAGAAGCCTAAATAATCAAGTTCACTGTTTCTCACAAACTCACCAGTTGTGCTAGGAAAATACTTTCTCATTTGTTATTTTTTTCTCTCTTCTTCTCTTGGGTCATATCAACATAATATTTAGATCTAAGAAAACTTTACCTCCTTTTCTCTGCCCCATTTCCAATCCCTATCTTAGCAGGGGAGAAGGAGTAAAGGAGAAGAAAGTAAAGGTAAGTCCAAAAAAGACAGGAGAAATCTTCTGCCTGTCCTTGAAATGCACTGCTGAACCTTCCCGCCTGCCCAGGCATTTTCATCCACTCTTGCTGAAGCTGAAGCTGACAGTGGTATCACACAACTGACTTTCTTCTAGCTCGTTATTTTCCTCCTTGCTTGTTTTACAATTTCCATCTGCCTTAGACCATACACTTTGATGATGGAGGGTCTGCTTCAAAGCAAACACCATTTGGAAATGCAAGGGAAGCAAGGGACTGAAGGCAGTTCAGTTCACTGAAGGTGAAGCACAGCACCACTTCCCAGTGAATGGGGTGGGAAACAGGAAGGGTCTAAATCTTTGTGTCTCAGAAGAGCATCCACAAGGGCAGACTCTGATCTATATTCCTCAAAATATCCCCCTTGCTTTGAAGGTCTTTTCAACAAGGCACAGGTAACTGAGGATCATCTGAAACTTCCATGCTTCAGTGCTGGTATGTAAATGATTTTACTATTTCCTCTGGCACACTTATATTCAAATCCTTTACCTGGAAGAAGGTGAGCTCTCTTTCAATATGCTTTTAAATCTTGCATAACAAGGGGCACATACACCTCTCCTGACCAGGAGGAAGCAGAGAGGTCAGTTCCAACTTGTGTTAGCTGATACACAGACACTTCTGAATATCTCCTTCTTCTAGGATAACGAGATAATGGAAGCATTTGCTCCCTGATTTTCTATCCAATGATTTTCATTGGAAAATGCTTTTGTAAATCTGTAAATGAACCACAGTCTTGAAATGCAAAAAGGTATGCTCTGTGCTGACAACAAAGGCTGAAACAAAAGGCTGGCTGTGATCCGGCTGCCTTGCCTGAAAGTTCCCTGGAGAGGACCAGGGAATTAAAAGCCTGGTAATTTGGTTTGATAGCTCGGCGTGGTATTTTGTGCTCTAACTTACCTTCTTCCAGAGTCAGACACACTATATTAAAAAAAAAACAACTTGATATGAACAATGACAAGAAAGCTAAAGATGGTCATGGAAGAGATTTCAGAGGATTAAAAGGTTGCATCAAGCCGTCCGGAAAACCTTCCACCTCTCCTTTGCTTGAGCCTTCTGACAGCAATTGAAAGTATTTTTGAAGTTTCTAAATATTTCAGTGTCTCAGTTTCAGAGGTAGCCAAAAGAGACCCAGTGTACTATCCCCAATCTGCAAAAAGTACTGTTCCCATCAGCCCATCAAGTCTCATTTTAGAAGACCAAATTTGCTTTACAGAGGTCTCTAAATATATATACCCTGATGTCTCTTGCACTGCTTAAGCTAGTAGCTTATCATGAATCTTAGTCCTGGCACTTCCTTTCATCTCCTCTAGACACTGTTATCACTGTAACTTGCTTTATGCTGCCTCTCACACTTTGAACAATCCTCCAGTGAAGTACAATAGCCAAAATAATCTTCACTTCAAAAACTCCTGGAAATTTCTAGTGATTCCTGCCACAATACTCCTCATTCCACCAAAGCAACGGGCAACCAAAACACCACTTCTGCAATGGCTACTTGAAACAAAGAGGTATTTCACTGATGTTTCTGCCTGTCCTGTGTGAACCTTAAGTGCTGGTAAGCACCATGGCATTGTGACAACACAAATTTTCTGATGATCTGTCTAGGAAGCAGCTGCAATGTACCTATGTACCATGTAAACATGCAAAATACAACCCTTAGCCTCAGTTGGCCCTGAACCCTCCTCACTTACAGTCCAGAACAGTATGCATCAAATAATGTGCACTATGCCATGCAGAGAGGATGCATATTTGCTCATACAACAAAGTACATCTACACTTTGGTGATGTGATGGACAGACTTCCAGTTATGTGGCAGGGTATGATCCTCTGGTGATCAACACTAAGCTGCTCAGCTTAATTAACTTGTCTCACCTCTTCTCAGTGTATTCTTACTCTGTCACATTTTGGATGCATATGTGGGCATGTGAAAGACTACGTAAGCACCTCTTGTCACCTAACTCAAAAGATCAAAGGGGCAGACATGCACACAGAAGAGAAGGATGGGATCCCTGCATTTTATTGTGTGACTGGTATGCTTTGAGATGTGTGACAGGGAAAGAGTCTATGGTCCCCCTGGATAGCAGGCTGCAAATTGCCAGAGCTATTCACCCATTCAAGGGAAGATGTTGGCTGTACAATGCCATGAGTGCCTCCAAAGGAGGCATCACACCCCACTCTTGCTTGAACCACCTATGCATGGGGGCCAGTCTTGACCATTTTCCCTGGTGAATCAGAAATGTTCAAGCTCTCCCCATTCAATCCACTTGACTTTCCATGAACCCCATCTTTTGCAGAAAGGATCAGCTGTAGATTAAATAGACTATAGTAGCAACTGCTCTAACTGTTGATGGCATTTAGTCAATCCTGAATTCATAAGGATTTAAGGGCCCTTTCAAAACTGCTCCACTCCACTGAAAGG
Source organism: Morus bassanus (assembly GCA_031468815.1). Lineage (NCBI taxonomy): Eukaryota > Metazoa > Chordata > Aves > Suliformes > Sulidae > Morus > Morus bassanus. The sequence goes on along the minus strand of CM062600.1, from coordinate 11,752,131 downwards.
AGGCACCAGAAAGCAATGCTCTTGGTCTGCCAAAAACAGGTGTCATATTTGTTGAAAACAATTCAAAGGCAAAAGATCCACTAATGTTCTTGCACAGATCCAACAGTTTGCTCCGACAGACTTATAAAACCCTTCTGAGGAAAAAGAAAAAGGCAACCCAACCCTACAGGCAATTAAGCCCTGTCTAAGGAGACACTTCCACTGCTGCATTTTTTGAGCGATGTAAGAATAAGAGAACATTGAACAATTTAATGGACTCTACAATTCATAGGTGTAAATCTAGTGTAATAATCAGGTCATAAATCCTGGGGTCACATGGAGAGCAACTAAGAAAACATGTTCCACATGAAGAGTCTGAACTTACCTGCTACAACAAAGTGCAGGTCGTTAAGGTCACCTCAATGACAAGTTATTGTGTTCTATTTAAAAATACCCTGTTTGCTCCCAACCAGAAATAAAATATTCTGCAAGACATATGCTTTTAGTACACCTTAAATTAGGGGAAAATCTTCACGTGCATTAGGACTACTTCGCAAACACCCAGAAATCAACAGTGTGTATATGGTCTCTGTATGGCCAAGTCTAGCCCTCCAAAACCAAAACGCGCAGCTTTCAAGCATGCTAATAAGAGCTGAAAATGCTGTATGCAAAAGCAGAACATGACCCAGAAGCTGCAAAGGTAACACTATGGAATAAAATCAGGTTTATAATATTAAACATATGCAACCAAATAATTAGTGGAAAACCCAAAGGCAAATCATTTTGTCTTGACCTATTTTTGTTTGTCTCAAATGTATTTCAAGAACTCCTTCTGGCTGTATCTTCAAGTAAATTTAGAGATTCTAGCCATGTGCCATAGCTCTGGATCTCCTATTTCAAAGAACAATAAAAAATGTGCATGACAGGACTTGTGTTGAAAGTACCCCAACTGCAATTCCCACCTCTAAATGGTGCATGATACTGTATTTTAACAAAGATTCCCCCTGGATTGAATAAGACAGAGGTAATGAGCAGGAATTACCTGGGAGGTCTGTCTCATTGCTTAACATAATCATAATATTTTGCTGCTAAATTCTGCTCCATAAGCACACCAAAAATCTACAGTGCATGTTCACCATTTGCCCTATTTGCATGAGCACCAGCTGCCTTCAGTGCATGTAGCCTTGAATCAGGAGCAGGGTGGATTTTATCTGTTTGAGGGACACTTGCAAGGACAAGACAAACTAGTATTTCACTAAAGGAATGCAAGGAATGTTGAAAATACCTCATGCATTCCAGGTTAATTTTGAATTCTTCATGAAAAGTTCTAGGTTTGCTTTCATTTCAGACTGTGGTCACTGGCTTTGCAGTATTTTTCCCTGTTCCAGGTTTACAGTCATGACTCCCCCAAGAGGGTCTGCATGTTACGCTGAAAGCTCTTCAGGTATCAGAAGGACATATATGGCTTAGTTACGTGGGGGCCCTCAGATGTATTAGATGCCAAACTCATCTCTTCTAAACCTGTCATGCAAAGCCTGTGCATCACTTTTCTTGGGGTCTCCCATTGCACAGGGCACTGTTTGAGAGTGGAGTGGAAATGACTATGCTGTGTCCCACTCTCTGCAAGCACTGAGAACCATCAGCAAGCTCATATATGGTCTGCCTGCAATTAAAAGATCAGCCATCCTGGTCAGTGACCTTTCTTGCGCAAGTCAGATTCTGCAGTAGATGATGTTGGATTAATTACAGCAAAACATAATTACAGCAGCATGCCAAGTTGGCCAAATGTAAACTCTTTCTGCTGCAGTGTCTCTTCAGTATCTGTGTGTTTCTGTAAACTCCAATCAAGCCATTAACCACAGAAGAGACAGGCTGATAAAAAACCCCAGTAACTCACATGGGATCTCCATCGTAAAATATGCAGTGCTGTGCAAATATCTAAATACGCTGAGATGAGAGTCTCTGTTGCTTGATTAGTAAGAACAGGTTGCAGCTGGGACTGCAAGAAGATGAGGCATGACTCAGCACTTACTGATTTTCTCCCCCATCAAGCCTGTGTTCGTTTAAGTTTTTTTATGGAGTCTCTAGCATTTTAGTGAAGAAGGAGGTATAGGGAATTTAGATTAGTACCACTAACGGCACATGGAATAGTCACAGTAGTGATTGATAAAATGAAAACACAATCTTACTATTCTCCAAGCCACAAAAGGCTAGTTAACAGTTTTTAGTTTTGTTCTTGCTATAGAATTAAAAGTGGGATACACAATAACACATTTGGTTTTGCTTTTGCAGAACCTCATGGATCAGATTTTAGTTTTTAAAAATCAAAACTGAAGTATCTCTTATCTTGCTTCCTCCCTAACCAAGTTGATGAGGTTCAGACAGACATCACCTATTTTTACTTATTTCACTATCAAAGTAAATTACAAATTATTTGGGACTTGCAAAGGCTAAGCGATTGGGATGCTGCTATACAAGAAAGTCAGATTGCCAATCACTGTATTTCTTAATTTTGCCACAGTCCCTGAGAAAAAGGGCATCTGAGATAAGTATTTCTAGATTTATTTAATCTGTAACTAGTAAAATAAAAATGTTCCAGAAAACATGCATTTTCTGAGTCCTAACCTTTATAAAAAAAGAAAGAAAAAAGATGGCAAGCTGTGCAGGAAGAGAGCAAACTGTTTTGTGTTTGCACAATACAAAACACATTTGTTTGAGCCTAACAAAAACATAGTATAATTTCCTCTGACAGGTTTTATCTTGCATTTTCCCATATATGTGAGCTGATTTTTTCCCTTTTATCTAATCAAACAAAATTATTATTTTTTTAAGCTTAGAATAGGCCTTCTTCTGGGAATTGGAGCTGAACAACTTAAGTGATACACAGCACCATAAAGGCACACAGTAACAACAACAAAATACCCAGAAGAATGCAACAGGTGATACTCTGGTCACAGTGGAGTTGATGAACTATTTGCCATTAATTGAACTAGGGTGAGGGCTTTATCCAGTTTCTGCTAGTCTCCAGGGTTGTGCAGCAGGCCACAGAAACAAGAGTTGATAAGCAGAGAAGCTGGGCAGGTTCCTCCGGCCCAGGGCTCACCTGTTTCTTGCCTCTCTTCCTCTCCAAAATGAAGCAATGATATTTTTAGGGGAGGAGGAAAAAAAAAACCCTGACACAGTATTTTGCTTTTAAAACCTGGTTTCAAAGCACTCAATCCTGAAGTTCCCACCTTTAACTTCATACAAACAGACATGTAAGTCCAGGGGACAAGGACAAGAGGCTCAGACTTGGCATAGGTTTGCATTTAGTTTGGGACTGAAAAGATACCCTAGCGCTTAAGTTCTCCCAAATTACAAAGACCATTAGCTTTAATTTTATTTTCTTCCCTCGTCAATGGCTACAGCTACCATCCTCGCTATATTTAGTTGCCTTTATCTTCTCCCATAAAAAGCACATCAAGACGAAGAAGGGCCTCTCAGTTTCAGACATTTTTAGAGCAAGACTGCGCTATCCCTGTGCCTTGCTGATAATCCTCAAATCTATTTCTTGCAGCACTGTTAATGGAACAGCATCCCATTTGTATGAGGGCAGTTTTCAACAAAAGCAGGATCTACCCTCTGGGATTCATATGCTCTCAGTTTAATTAAAAAGAAATCCCATTAAAACTTGCCACTGCCACAAGTGAATCAAATTAATTAAAAAAAATTAGAAGATGGGAACAAAACTGTTTTCAGGAGGCAACAATTGCAGCTTAAATCTGTACACTTTTAATAGTATAAATTAAAACTTATGACTTGGAAGTATTTTCCTCAGGTCTGAGGAAATCCACTTAAGTGGTGTAACAGTGAGTAACACTGTGCCCACTAAATCTACCCCAGAGAAAGGAACGATTTTTATTTTTAGGTCCAATTCACTCAAAACCACATACATGCTAATGATGGTCATAAAAATTTTACTTCAGATGCAGAAACTGTTTAAATATTTACTTCCTTAAAAAAAAAAACAAAAAAAAAAAACCCAAAAGCAGAATAAAATTGCTCTACTTACAAATGAAATCACATTTGGGACATCTTTGTTTTAAAGCTTTCAGTAACTGAGGTAGGATGTGTTTGCTTTCAATTTCATAGTATTAAGAAATATGGGTTTGACCTACTGTTGCAGATGACGTTTGCAAGGGTGTGCAATTGAACTAGGTGAATGATGGCAGAAGATTAAACACAAATTACGTTCCCGCTGGCTCTTCTGATTGCTCGGTCCTTCACTTGTGGCTGAAGAGCCAAAGAGATTACAGAGAGAGGGAGAACAAAAGGATAGATGGCCAGGTTCTGCTTTGGCGGCTCTGTGCAACTGCACAGCTGGTAGTTGCGAGAGACTAGGGAAGGAAAGCATTGCACTAGCAACAAAACAGCAGCTTTAAAAGAGCATCTGATGGTCAGGTCGGGGTGTAAACCTCTGCACTCACTGGGGCAGGTGCATGAGCCATTCGGGTAAGTGAAAGCAGGAAGTATGTCCAGGGTCGAGGCGAAATGGAGAACCCAGACACGTCCCTGGGGAGGAAGGCTCACTTCCCGCTCAGCCCACCCCAGCCCCAGCAGCCATCAGGGATGTGGGAGAAGGTTCGCAGGGTTCCCACCACAGCACAGCCCAGCGTGAGGTCATGACGGGCTGGGAAGAGGCTTTCTGTTGGGTCCGAGGGCAAACTCAGACTGATGTAGGCATGTCTCCACAGGGCTTCAACCCCTCAGCCACTGGCTCCTTGCTCATTCCTCCAGCTGTGATGCTGGCTGTGCCATGGCAGCCGCAGACTTGGTGCAGGACAAGATCTTAACTTAATTAAGCAATGCCTTGACAGCTGTATCTTCAGTGCAGAACATGATATTAACTTAATTAAGCAATAAATTACTAAAACAGATGAAAACTCTGACAATGGTCCAAGCTCTTGCATTACCGAGCAGCTGAATAAGCTTCCCCCTAACTTTTTTTGTGGAGGAGAGAGGACATAGCAGGGGTGGGGGCTGTGGGAGTAACCTCTTCCTTTGCATTACTGGAAGTGAATATTTGAAGCAGGAAGATGCTGTTTGCACTGCATCAGAGATTAAAACCTCTGGTTGTGGTTTCTGAACTGGCTCCAGATTTTTCCAGCTCAAATGTCAACTCTCATTTACGTTTCCATATCCCCCTTGAAACTCCTACACACCATGACCATGATTTCATCACTCCTTGCTCTGCTCAGGTAGCCAAAGTATTGCCAACCAGCCCTATTTCCAAACTTTGTTGGCCTCTTCCAGTGACGAAAAAGCCACTATGGGAACACTCACATTGCCATAACCCAACCATCCCTTCTCCAGCTGTTAAGCTTCCTCCCAGACACTCCTCCCTGGATGGTGGTCCATGTTCAGTTATCTGTCGTGGCCACTTCCATGCTCAGCTATGTTTCCTATACATGCTCTTTGTGCTAGACTTCCCTGCAGGCAGAGCAGATGACTTCCAGGGTGAACCTAAGAATCACAGATTCCATCCTTAAAAAGATGAGTACACACAGGGGGATTAAAAAACCCCACACCATGCAGCATATACGTGGGGAGTGTTTTCGTAACACAGCGGGAAAAAAAAGCCAAGTAGGAAAGGGTGCTACCTCAAATTTTTCTTTTGGCTAAGTATGAAGTGCTCTTCAGATTAGCCAAAGGGCTTAAGGACTCCAAACGTTCTGACAGTCTCATCTGGAAGTTTGCCCAGCTGTCTTTATCTTCAGATGGCAACCTTTTTGCCTCTCTCTTCCAAAACCTATGCAAGCTACTGTTCCTTAACACACCACTGAAAATAAGCAAATGCTGGCACTAAGATTTGGTACCAACGCACTGTGGAAAGTGGCAGGCTGCAGATCTCTCACTCCACCTCTCCCACTCTTGTCCATGTGCTGTGAACCTCCCACATTTTAGGAAAGCTCCCACCCACCTGGAAAAAAGGATCATAAAATACGGACTGCCCACTCTCACCTTCCTCAGCATGTCTGGTTTTGCATCCTTTTTCCTGAACATATTCATGGTCAAAACCTGACTATGACAACGGCACATACAGCATTTGTTAGAATCCCTCTAGAGCTCTGCTCTCAAGGTGAAACAATTGCACTTGCCTCCCTTATGGGATAAACAGCATAAAAACCAGAATTCTGGCAGGACGGTGTGTTTCCACGTGTACTATCACTGTTGCAGTAGCATTCATGGCAAAATAGGACAGTTACGTTAGATCTGCTCTTGTCAGTGCCTTCCTGACAGAGCTTCTCATTGAGTTTGTGTGGTGAGGCTGGATGCTGGCTGGGGTCATGGCAGCATAACCGATGGCAAAATTTGACCTGCAGAATCTTTATTATAAATGGCAAAGGATCCTGCCTGCTCCGCAAGACCCAGAGAATGCTTGAAGGGCAAAGAGAAATACATGTAAACTTACAAAAGTTTGACAAAGCAACAGCAAGGATTCCAGTGGGTTCTTGGAGCACTGTCTCCATTTATGGCATGCCACGACGCTTTCCTTTCTGACCTTGCATAAAGGCAGCGTTAGAGAGGGAGAGAGGAAAGTAGAAGGGGTCTGTTCATGCTTGCCAGAAGGCACGATCAGAGTCCTATGAACAGCAAAAGAAACATGTTATTATCACTCATTAATGGATTAGGAGACATATATGATCATTTTTGTAGAGAATGTGGATTATGGACCACCTGTTTCACCCTGCGTAGCACATGCGAGCATTTCTGATAGGTGTAAGGCTGGACAGCATGCTCAGGCTGCATTCCTTGACTGTCTTGCTCCCCACAGAAACACAGCTCATCTGGGATGTGTGACATTCCTTCCCATCCTGTGCAAGTCATTCTTCATCGCTATCAGCTATCCCTTGACTGCTTGAGATGACAAAGGGTGCTTGAGGAAGAAGGTGTGAGCTTCAATCCCAAGAATTAAAACTTTGCAAGTGTTGGACCCCAGGGATAAATTTTAAATGTGCAGAGAAGCGTAAGGAAGCACAACATCAGTCAAGATTTTATTTTCTGCCTTCTGCAGATGAAGAACCAGCAATTGCAAAGCATATTTTGAGAAGAGGTGGCTGTTAACAACTCATTGCTCTCTTTCAAAACGTTGACTCGAGCAAGAAAGCATTTCTGTCCTGCTAATGTCTTTCTCTTAGACCTTCTCCTTCCTTCTGTCACCCAGCTGTTCAAGTCTACCCCTACACTGATATTTCAGTGATGTTCTAGTTTTAAGCAGTGTGTACAGGTGAGTTAATTCAGACCCAAAGACCTCAGGCAGCTTGCCAAAGTCATGCTAATTAGTTGGCTGAGCAAGAAGTATGTTAGCTTTATAGCAGCACTTACAGACTTAAGTTGTATCAGCAACAAAAATGCTGCCACCTGAAGCTGGAGGGTGTACACGGTAAGAAATCAGGGTGTAAAAATGAGCAACAGAAGACAATACACTAATCAGAAAGACTCCAAGTTCATGGTGAGCAGACCAAATCAAGATTTTATTCCAAACGGATTCTGATCAAGATACTCTTCACCAACTGAACTAGGGAGAATAATTTAAAATTCAAGCGAACACAAACTCAGATCTGATTTCAAGGAGAATTTCCATATGGAAAAAATGTGAAGAACTGCTGGCAAGTAATGGATGCATCAAGGGCTAGTAAGATCCTGAGCTGGAAAATGTATGCATGACAATAGTGAAATTTCCAAACCGCAGAGGATTAAATCTAATTGGATTTGAAGTTGCTGATAAAAAGCCTTACGTTTCAAGGCAAATGAAACCTCATTTGAGTAGAATCCTCTCCATCACTGCATTATTTCCCTAACTGAGATAACCGCTGAAGCTACAACATGTTTATGAGCCTTTACTGATTCAAACTTGTGTTGTTCACTGTTGTACCTCTGGGATTTTTAATCACTTTTGTGCAGTGCTGTCCCACATATTTTCCATTTAGCTTCTGTTGACAGATGTCAACCTTTAAGGTTTTTTTCCCCCTGCACAGTCAATACTGTCCCACTTACATATCACTAGGGAAATTTCAAAAATTTTCCAACGAGTTGTCTTAATTGACTAAAAAATAGTAAGGGTCATATGACACAACATTTCCTCCTGGTTTTAGATTCTTCCTGTAAACTTCATCAGCCTTATTTTCTGATCTAGAGCACTGACAGATTGATCAAAAGCAGCTGCAAGTGGCCCTAATCAGATTTGAGATGAGGCTGCCTCTCTCTCTCCCTCTCTCCCCCCAGCCTCTAATTTCAGCTTCTTATCTTAAATCAGTCATGCCATCTGTAGGGGAATGGCAATTAAATCCAAATCTACCTGAAATTGACAGAAAACTTTTTGCTTGCTTCATTGTTCCTCTGCAGCCTCCACTGCCTGGCAAGACTGCCAGAAACCCTTCCAGAGTAGGACATACAATGGCACAGTTTGTTAGGCAACCCTTTCTTTAGTGTGAAACAGGCTTTGAAGAATATGTTGAATTGGGTATTAAATCAAGGAAGCTATAAATGCTGCTAACCAAATGTTTGGCATGCACATCCCGTTCCAATTACTTGAGTGTTCTGAAGACCCAGCAAAATGGTGCACCATGCACACATGCTTTCAAATCAAAACACTCATCTGCACCTCTCCAATTAAAAAAAGCCAGCTGGTACTCAACAGCAGGCACACAAGTAAAAACAGCTGTATGAAAAGAGATGCATTAACGTGGAGACCCCTTTACAAATCTGCTTCATGTAGTCAGCTTTATGAAGATGATCAGTTGATGCAGAAATCAAATGCTTGGGAAGGAGCCACAAGCCACTCACATTTTGGGACAGTTAGCCTCTAACAAGGACATAAAGGGGAAACTTACTTTGAAATTAAGTAACCTGGTACCCTCCTCCTGCAGAAACCCCTATAAATTGCTCTGGCTAAATCTTCTACAAGTCTGATTCAGCCTCAAAATCCCAATGCTTCAGTACTTAGTCTGTTTTGGCTCACCTATCAGTACATGCAAATAAGGTAACTGAAATACACCTATTTGAGAATATAACATATCTAAAAGGCTAACTTTTGTTTGTTTTTACTTGCATACATTCATATTTTTGCACGATATAGGTGATGTTCTACAACTTCTATACTAACACCAATGCCTTGAACTTAATGTGCCATATTACTTTAAACTCCTGTTCATCAGATCAAAGCATCTGGTAGACAACAGACATACTTTAGGAAAGCTGTAAGAACTAAGTACCAGGTCTTGTTAAGTGATTGTTATCCATGTGCCTCTAGAGATGCTACTGCAGATTTGAAAGCTTGCCCTACCACAGCTCCACAGAAATGGGATAAAGCCATGAACTCCCGTTCTGCTTCGATTATCACTACATATGGCAACTGAGCCACAGTCCAAGCTAACAATCCAAAGGGGCTTTGGATCAATCCACGCTACCCACTTATATCACCCTTGCACCTTTCATGGTAAGCCAAAAAGCAGTGAGCAGGCAGGTGACTACTGCCCCATAAGTCACTGCTGCTGTGGTACACCGCATTCTCACTACCTCCCCACCCATGTCAACCGGTGTTGCATGATTCAAGCTGGCAATTAAGAGTACAAAAGAATTATTCTTCCTGACATCATCCCAGTCTCAGACTGTGAGAGCTTCCTTTCGCCCTGCCTCTGCCTTGCTGTTTCCTCCAACCACTTCCCAGGCTTCACCTTATGACAGTTTCAGGGTGGAGTAACACAAGTCCAGAACCACCAAAAACTCTACCCAATTGAAACTATTAATATTTCCTCCACCTACAACCAAGGAATACCCAGTTCTAGCAATGCAAAAGTCTGGATAAGCAATAAGCAATATGCCTGATCCTGCTCTGCTGCAATGGAAAAAAAGCTGGTAACCTTTGAAGGCTCCTTGTAACTTCTCTGACTGGGTGGTCCGGCAGGGGGGATACAGTTGTGACTTCTAAAACTATGTCCAGAAACAGTGAGAGTTAACCTAGGAAGCTGAAATTAAGAACCTACCCCGCATTTTACATCCTTTTACTCTTCATATGTGGTAAAGGAGCTGACTTGCTACCTGGAGTCAAACCAAGACTTGTAAAAACTTCAGCCTGTCAATCACAACCATTAAAAAATGTTTTAGGTTTGAATTTTACTGGAACTAGTATGCAAAGAGACAAGATGGTCTTGTTCTTTGCTGGGAACTGGCAGTCCTGTGGAGTCTATCAGTAGCAATGCTGTCTACTGAGCAATGAGCTGTATCTGCTTTCTTTATTCTCTATTTTGTCTACTTAAGATTTTGGGACAGAAACTGTATCTTGTAATGGGATTATATAATTACTTAAATCCAATTTCCAATCTTAATTAGGGATGCAATGATGAACTACTAATAATATTCAGAGCACCATTAATCTATCCCTGCTATTTCACTTGAGTGGTAACAGGAACTAGACCATCAGGGAAATAAATTAAAGACAATTTGAGTTTTGAGAGAAATCTCAGAACAAGAGCTTGGGATCTGCATTCCTGCAACAGCTTGTGTCTGTGGGAAATCCCGTGGGTACCAAGGAAAACAGGAAAAGGTGGGATGGTGGGCCTACTCACAGTCTGATAAAGTAAAATAAATGCACAGGACATCACAGGATTCAGACCCTGCTGCTGAGCCTGTGCTTCAATAAAAGTAACTTCAACACAAACTAAAAAAGGCTAGTGTCAAACCCGACTTTAGGCATCTTACCTGATAAATACAGAAACAGAATATACCCCACCTTGCTACCACCCTTAAAGAGCATTTTCCCATCCCCTCAATGGAAGTCAGGCTGGACCAGGAATGAACTTCTTGCACCACGTGTCAGACGCCAGCGATGCTTTACTTGGTTAAGAAGCCTCTAATAAAAAGCCAAAATGCTAAATATGTAATTGCTACTGACTGACAAAACCAAGTTGTAGTCATACTCCTCAGAAAAAAAACACAAGACTGTACTCTGTGTGGCTGGAGTGTTTTGCCAGAGCAAACTCAGTTACCTGCTGGAAAAATTATCAAATCACTTCATAAAAAGCACCTTAAAATGATTTCATTCTCACTGAACTATAAAATTAGCCAGAAGAATCTCTGAATCTTCAGAAGGGTATCTCTTTTGTGGAAATTAACTGAATTGACTATGCTTTAAATTAAAAACAAGTAAAGAACTAATTTTTCAATTCTGAATGGAATTGCTGAAACCTTTAGAGTGACAGTTGTATCTTTAAAAGTTTTCACTAAAATCACACGATAATATCCTGAGGAAAACTAAAGCCTGGCTACTTTTTTCCCTCTCAACAATATCAGTTTACAGCTCAACAACACAAGGGTGGAGGAGGAAATTCCTTTATTCTCACCTTCCAAAAAAAAAAAAAAGTTCCTTTTCAACAAGCTTTAGTACAATGAGTTTGTCATCAATTGTTTGCAGGAAACATCTCACATTTTTTCCTTCTATGCAATGAGTTTGATCCCAGCAGGTTGACTTAATTTTGTAAAGACAAAAAAAAAGACACATACATAAGAAAGGCAAAGGAGGCAAAAGCCACAGTCACATAAGAAATCAGAAATCGACCTCAGAAAAAGTACCCACACAACACTCACAAAAGATCCAGGCAATGTATAAACATAAGATCAGAGCGATTTGGATTTAAAATGAGAAAAGGCATATGTGACTTCACCAAATAATATTAACAAAAGAGTTAGTAGCAAGAGCTTACTCCATTCTGAGAGAGTGCCAAATTTACCACTGCAACGAAGAAGAAAATAAGAGCACATGGGCAGCATTCCCACTATAAGCCTGGACTAACAGGGATTTATAAATATCTTTTTAATTTTGGTTGTTAAAAGGTGCTGTGAACAAATTGTTTGGCTTGCAGCAACAACACTGCAACACGCAAGAGCAAGAATTTAAGAGCAAAAATAGATCTTTACTATTACTAATTTCCTTTAAGAAGTTTTCTCTAGCAAAAAGCTATTTCTGATGCAGCTTTCTGATGCTGCTTCTCTTGGTAACTTCCACCAATGGCGAAAAAACCAACTGCTACTCTTGCTTGGGAAGGTCTGCTTTTTCTTTTAAATAATCAACAGTAACGCAGTAACTCACAGCTGTTTTGGAGAAAGTAACATTCTAGAAAGAAACAGAAAGGCATGGATGAATTATGCTTTTTGGCTATTTGCCTTAACAGAAGCCTGTGTCAGGCAAGATCCTGAGGCTTTCCTCCTCAAAGCCAGAGCACTGCTCTTGGTCTACCCTTTGAGAGGGAAGCAGCATCATGGGAGGAGACCAGGAGTAAGGTCAAGCCTTCAAGGTTTCCTCCTGGCTTCATGTTCTGGATGAGTGTTATGCATCCCACGTATACATATCGGATGTTGAAAATGCAGATACAGGATGTGAGCCAAGTGGACTCCCCCAGTCAGTTCCCTGAGCAGAGTCGCCTGCTCCAGGGGAATGATGTTACCCCCCATCTCCGCAGCTCCTTCCCACCACAGACTTCAGAAGAAGTAAGACTCTGCCCTGCAACTCCAAGGACAAGTATTGTTTTGTTATCTTTGTAATAGCCAAACCAAAGAAACTCTGGCAACAATGTCACATGCTGCAGGAAATACTGAGAGAGACTAGTAACATATTTCTCTGTTCATCTGTGTTTGTTAGCAGAGAGGGAAATCATAGGGTCTTCTCTTGCCAAACATACCCATTGGCATTACTGAAAGCTTGGGCCTTGGGTTTGAATGATTTGGTGTTTTAAAGGAGGGGTAGCTTTTATCACAGCTTTTCAGAGAAGGCTATTGAACCTCAGTATTTGAACAACAGAAACAACAAAGGCTCCAGAGAAGTAATTCTTTGACACTCTTCTGATCTTTACAATACACTCTAAATCTAAATGTTTTTGTTAGTTCTTAACTCTTCAGCCCAGGAAATGTTCTGAAACTTTAGAGGTTTAAAAAAAAAAAAAAAATGCCATTAACAAGCCAAAACTTATCAGTGGACCTGCTCTTCAGCTAAATAAGAGAGGACTTACATCATCTACAGGAAAATCCATATCAAGCCCACATAATCCAAGCAAATCTGAAGAATACTAGAATACTAGAAAAAGTAAACTGCGAATAGTGTTCTACAGCATGAATTATTATACTTTGCTGGTTTGCAGTTCACTGATGTCCAGCAACAGAATATACACACAAAATCTGTTTCACCAACCCAAAGCTAACTGTTTCGCCCAGCATCTAGTCCCAGACATGAAATGCAACAGGCCTGTTTCCATATTGCCCAGCTACTTAAAATGCTCAAGGTCCTGACTAGAAGCCTGAGAAATTTTGTCAGCATGACCCTCCACAATGGATTTTCTCAGGTGCTGGTGCCCACCACCACATTCTAGAGGAATAAAACCATCATGTCACTACAAAATCATGGCATCATGCCTAGCAAAGGGAAGTCCTCTTGCCATGAAAGTTGCTTCTTCTTCCTTAAAAAATTCATGTATCCTATTTCAAACTCACATTTACCACAATAATAACTGCAAGCCCTGCAGTCTCTCCTTTTTTATTTCGCCCTCTCCCTTCTGCCTCCCAAGGATATTAAAGTATTCATTAGATCCACCAGCTAGAAGAAAGATTTAAATGGCATGATGCATTTCCCAATGCAGCTGCACTCTGGCAGACAGCTGATACCAGTGGGATGTTGGGCAAAGCACACGCATATGTGCAGGCCTTTTAACTACAGAGTCAGCCCCCATCCATAAAATAGAGCCATCCAACCGTGCATTGCTGTTACACTCCTACTAAACTCACAGGACCTCGCCACACAAGAGCACATAGCCGAAAGAGCTGGCAGAGCACCCGCAGAGGCAACTTGCCATTTTGGTGTTCAGATGTTCACTGCTCACTCCGCCAGTCTGGACAAGCAGCTACACCTGTCCTAGAGGACACAAACCCCCTAAAATATGGTGTGAGCAGAGACCTCTGGTCTGATGTTTCATGCTTTTTCTGCAGAAGTGTAAGTGTCTCCAATCAGTAAAGCAGTGAAGAATCAACCCCGCCCACGAAACCGAGGCGGGGTCACAACAGGAGCACAACTATTCCATCCACCAGAGACTATGCACCGTAGTGTGAGTGCTGTCCCTGTGTCACAAGGCTAATGTGAAGGCAAAGGCAGCACGTGTTATACGGGTAGAAGTGCTTTAGTCTTTAATTATCTCGGATTCTGTGCATCTGCAGATGAATACTTCTGGCTGATGCAACTTGGCCATGGCTTTAAATGCCATCTGGCTCTCCACTTAATGAACACTGGCATAAGTAACCTCCTCTCACTCTCCTTCTTCCACACACACCGCTATTTTTAATAGAAACTGAGTTGTTGATGTAACAAGACTTTTTTACATGTTTTTTTTTGTTTTGCCTCTGGGTTGTTTACCAGTGCCTACCATGACAACAGTCACACCCACTCTAACATCTGCACCTGCAGGATCCCAGTTTTATTTTCCATTCTGCAGAAGCATATCCCACAAGCGTGGGAAGAGGAATGCTTAAAAATATCATGCATATGCTCCTCTGCCCCCACAAATCTATATCCCAGGCAGTTGGTGATCAGTTGGCAATATCCTGTCGGGCTGTCTTGGAAAGTCCTTTTATTGACAGTTCACACTGCCGAGAACATAGGGTGTTGGCTTGGTTTCCCTTCAAAAAGCTTGCAATAATCCAGAGTCTTGGAGCACACAAGAGAACAGTCCTATCATCCTTTTCTTCCACAAAGAAAACAGGTTTCCAGTGGGAGACAGTTTAATACAAACCCTATCCAGCTTGTCACAGAGAAGTCATGTCCTTTACCCAGGCCAGCAGGATACACTAACTTGCCAGAGTCAACAAGAACAGTAGGCAAGACATGCCTGAGAGCTGAACTTCTGGGTTTCCCACATATCCCACAAGAAGCAGAGAAGAACAAAGAAATTTTGCTGTCGAATAGTTGCTGCTATACAGATGAAAGCCCTGAATTATGGAGGCCTGGGGAATGAATGAGAGGCAGAATAGCCTAAAAATATTTTATTCAGAGCAGAAGGCATCTGATAACATCTGACAAAAAGACACAAGCAAGAAACCCCCCTACAAGAAACAGTAATTCTATCGCAGGCTCTTCTTTTCAGCACAGCTAATTCTGAAAAAATGGTTTATGTACCAGTCAATCCCAGTTTGGCTCAATGACCAAACACTACTTGGGATCCAACCATGACATTGGCCACCATCGTATCTTCACCCAGCTTCAAGAAATCAGCAAAAGCTCTGTGGAATAAACTGCTACCCAAAGCTAAATTCTGGGAAGTCCTGCTTATATGCTAATAGTTTCACAAACTGGTTCCAGGACTCTCTAAATACGCCAGTAACTTGTCGGCTTTCTAGCAACAACTCCAAATGTGATTTTTTTTCCCCAAGGCTGATCCTCCTAGAAATTTCAAAATTACCTGAGCTCCCTGCTGCTATCTCTAAATTAATTAGATGGAAAAAGATTTTCAAGAAGTTTAAGGGCTTAAAATATATCCTGGTCAAAAATGTCGACTAATTAAAAGGTATTTTCAATTTAAAGTGGGATCTATTCCCCAGAAATCTTTGTCAATATATATTCTGATCCACTATACCATGCAATCTCTGTTCTCATTAACTAAGTTGATAAACACATTTTATACATCACAATGCACATAAATCCGGGCCTTATAGATATATCACACCAGAAAGCCAAAGAGGCAACAGGACAGGGATATTGAGAGTCCCCATCAAAATGGCTAAAAGGCCTTACTTTCAGAAAAAGAATGGGCATTTCTTCAGTCTATGCTGGCTTTTCTTTTAAAGCATTTCAGGTGGAACACCCCAGAAAAACTCCCCAACAGTCTGGCTGCTGCTCTGCTTCCTCAGAGCTGCTGTTCACCACGGATTCAGAGGGGACTCACATGGACACCAGAATCAGAGAGTAAGAACAAGCCTGCATTGGCAAGAAGATATGTGAAGGAAGCTAATATGGCTCTTTTTGACATTTCTAAATTAAACAAAGCCAGGAATTGAACCAGGAGAGTATAACTGAAAGTACAAACTACAGGCAGCCCAAAGACAGTGATGGGAAGCATCACGGAAATCGGGAACATCAAATGGATGCAGGACAGACTCAGGCTCCTATCAGATGAAACAACAGCAGCTAAAGCCAGCACAGGTTCTTCTAAGCTACTCTTTAGATCTGACTCAATGACCAAAACAGTTGGTTTTTTTGATTAAGCCAATTTCAGTATATTCAGTATATCCACTGCTTTCACAACAGAAAAATACAGAATTGTCGTAAATAGTTTGAAAATACTGAAAATATGCAGAGAAAGGAAAAAGACTTAAAACAATCAGACCACAACTTTGACTGAATTTTTCTTTTTGATGATGACAATCAGCAGCAGGAGCAAGGAGCACCGAGGGGCTGGATTGGTCTCACTCCTCTGCTGAGCTCAGTCAAGCCACGTCAGAACAACGCGGCTGGGAACTTGCCCTGGTGTGTCCCTGTCCCAGCCGCAGGCTGTGAACAGTTGAAACAATAAGCGTCGAGACCTGAACACATTTGAACTTTTGTCTTTGCATTTCCTCCTCGCACACCTGGTCCTCCGGCCCTCCCTTGAGACTTTGGCTGGCCACAGTCCTCCTCTCCTCAGTGAGAACAAGCTGTGCCAGTAAAATGCGTCTTGAAAACATAGGGACAGCTGGAACATCAAACCGTGGCACAAACCACAATGGCCTCTTCACCTGGCATGTACTTTAACTGTTTTAAAATCAGGTTAAGTGACTCCATGGGTTTACTGATAGTTGTTCCCATACAAACATGAGGGTTCTCAAGAGCATCACAGGCAAAAACCTTTTCTTGCGCTCACTCTTGGGGCAGGGTAGCAGCTAATGGGGAACTCTAAAATTGGAAATAAAATGACCTATTTATGAGGAAAGTTGATAGAATAATATTTAAAGATTTGAGGTTGGCTTCACATTGTCTTTCTTACAAAGCCACAGGAGCGCTGTGATAAATTCCTAGCAGGACAAAACTACAGAGGCAAAAGGTTCGTACAAAAACTGCTGGTTAAAACCTCACCTGCTTTAAGAAAAATAATCTTTTCTTCTTTACTTGTGGCAAAACTGCAGCCTTTATTAATAGATTTATACTGATTTAATTAGTCTGACAGCGGGGTTTGGTGCAGGATGCTAATATGGATGTAACTTTCAGCTGGGTCCTACTTCTGGTCTAATGTCTTCCCGAAGTCTGCCCAAGAAGAGATATTAAGAAAAAAGGGAACTTCTTAAAAGTAAAATTTTTTCAAAGATGGATGGATCCGGTTTGTGTATTAGCAATCATATTAGGGAATTATTCTCAACTGGCACTACTAAACTTGCCCCACATTCAACAAGACACAGAAGTAGGGCATTCCAAGCACGTATACAGATGGAGCTGTATTCTTCCCTGGACTACTGGGGAAAAAATAGCTGTTACAGAGCTCAACTCAAACAATGCTGGTGCTGCTGCCCCAAATAATGAGGCACAAGATGTCCACTTGAATTCTGGGGTTTACTGAATAAAAAATAACAGCTGTGATGTCAAATAACAGGCCCTGAGAAGAACTGTTAGGAAGGAAGCTACATACGTCCTCATGTGCATTTGCATTTGCACCCAGGCCCAGTCAGCAGAATTGTCACACTTACTGGTTACTCAGTGATTGAGGCAGTGGTGTTTGTGGTTTTGGTGTTTTGGTTTTGTTTGTTGGGTTTTTTTTTTCTATTTAAGTCAGTACTATCCTAATGTGTGGCCAGTTTAAAGGTATTTTGCAATTATCAAGGCAGGACATAGTTTTTCTCACTACTTTAGTAAACTGGTGAACTTTAGCTGCTAGAAAGAGAATAAATGGCAGAGATATAAGCCACCTTTTACTGGTAGTACTACATCCACTACACCCTTAAAAAGTTTTCCTGGTTCATGCATACATTATAAAAACAGATGTTATATAAAGCAATACAAAAACATGTCAAAAAAAGCTGGTAAAACGTGGATAACTCTTCTCTTCTGAAGTACACGCAGTGATGTGAATGTAGCAATTTACACACAGAAAGTTTTCTACTCTTTTTCCTTTTTAACACCTAGAAAATGGGAGAGGGGGAAAATCACAATGCCCAGAGCCACAAAAGACATCAGTGGTACCAACAGATTCTGGACAAAAAATCCAGATCTTTGAAAGCATCTTTTTCCCGTGGATCATGATTTATCTCTTTAGTCAATTAGATAGAGCTGAAATGAAAAGTCTAAAATGAACAGGATATGCTTCCCAAGTCCTTATGCAGGTCTCTTAAAGTAATATTCCTAACCCCTCTGAAGAGGTATATGTGTTTTGAAGGGAATTTGTTCTATCTTAAATGCATTATTGTTTTTCTCTGTTGTTAATAAGTAATTAAAGAAATCATTCTCTGCTAAACAATATCTACGGAAAATTCCCACTTTTGCAGTATATTGCATGTAAGTATCATATCAAGCTATATAACACTTGAGTCTTGTTACTCCAAAGTACTTTTACCACATTTCTGAAGAATTACTCTGAAGGCACAGTTCTGCTTTCTCCTGTAAACCCAGTATCCTACTGCCATTAAATAAACAAAAAGTAAACCCCTGAACTTTCACTAATTATAAACTTAAGCCAAAGGACCTCTTTTTGAAATTAAGGACAGCATGATTTACATTTGTAATGGGTTACTGAAGATTGTTCACCACCAAAAATAAACCCATAATCTGTACTGCTAACCCAGAATTTTAATACAAAAAATGTATCCTCTTTTTTGTTCATTTTTTCATAATACCAGACCAACCCAGTATTGTGAATATGATTATTTGGGAGATAAGAAATGGAACGACAAAATCTAGATTTCTGTAGGATATAATTTTGAACAGGAGTTACAATATGATTTTTTTAATAAACTGAAATAGCAGCTGAAATTACAGTTTCAACACACTGTCCTTGGCCAAAGACTGTAAAACAACCCTGAAGATCTTCCAGTATAGCGAAGAAAAAGGAAGAAACGAGAGTTCCATTTCACAGCTGGGAAACTTCTGCACTTGTTTTTCCGGAAGGAGTGAGATACGTTTGTGGTCTCCTAAAGTTACTGTGTGCAATGCATCTTTTTTAAAGCTTTGTACATGTTTCAGTATGGATTTACCATGATTCTCACTTGATGACAGAAAACAGTATTGGAAGGGCCCTGAGATACCATCTTAGTCAACACCTAGCTTCCTGCAGTCAACCATGATGGCTACAATGACAGGTTAACATTAGGCTATTTTAAAAAATCTTCCCAATCTGGGATATATTAGATGACTGACTCTCTGGAAGCACCTTCCACATTTCTTGGACCACAGAGGTAGTTCACATTACCAACTCAAACCTGACATTTCATTTTTAGATGGCTGAGATGAAAACCAACTCTAATTGACCTACCCCCAGATACAGTAAGATTGCAAGTGTTGCTTCCTCGTTGAAGACTAAACCACAGAATTATTCTCCCTCTCCATCAAGCTGTACTGTAAAGTATATTCTCAGCAGCAGAAGAATCCCAGACAGGAGAGTCCAGAGACTGTGGACTGTCCTCAACTGCATTCATCTTGCCACAAGTAATTAGTATTTATCTTTCACTAGGATGAAACAGACCGATGTGGAATACTAATTTACCAAAGCAATGCAACCGAAAGTCTTAGGATATTTAAAAAGAAGTAACTTAGAATTTTGAAGATGCAGAACAAAAAGAGTATTGGCATATTTGGCATATGGCTCAGAAAGAATTACATAAATTACAGATCTAACTGCGTTTGCTGGCATTCATTCAGTGCTGCTGTTATATTTGATAATTAAACTTAATTTTGTAGACTTGTACTCTAGGGATCTAGGCCAGCAGTCAACTAAAGAACAACCCTCTACAGGACAACTGCAATACTCAGGTAAGTAAGCATCATCACAAATAAGCAGGCCGACTTTTTTTGCTCACATAATTTGAACGCCAAGACGACCATATCAACTTCAGTGGACTTGCTCCTAGTGGGTAGGATTATCAGAAAGGACTTTTCCTCAATGAGTCCAGAATTTTGATAGGGTCTCTTCACTAACTTTTGGAAGCCAAACAAATACAAAGAGTCAGCCTAGAAATGGGAAGCAAGCAATGAAAAGTTGTATCAAAGTAACACAGAATTTAGGACGGACTTTAGGCAACCAAACAACAGGGCACATGTGACAACCAAGATATGCCTCTTCAGCAGACTGCTAGGAGAGACAGACACCAAAGCTTTTTTATTTTTTAAAGGAGGGGGGGCGGAAAGAGAGGGAGACAATTTTGGCAGCTTGAACAAACCTGTTTACCCTACAACCACAAAGGAGCTAACTGCCGGTCAATTGAAGTGAGAACTGCCTGAGAATCAGTACTGCAGCACATCAACGACAGAAAAATCATGCTGTGAATGGTAATAAAAGGGACAGTTCTAGATGTTGCATTATGTAGCTCTTCATGTCCTTCTATAAATGCAGTATCAATAGCACTTGCTAAATCAGCAGGTGTTTCCAGTAGCAAAAGTGAGTTTTGCAGTTTAGACAAGACAAACCTGCCATGAACTAACTTATTCCATGATCAAAGTATATGTCAAACTGCTCACGATTCTGCTGGGTATACTTTTCATGCCGTAAACCATACAATCCTGTATTCACTTAGCCAAAACTCTGGTTGAAGTCAAGAGGAGTTTTGAGTAATTTAAAAGGACTGGAAAGTTATGCACACATCCCTTAGTATGGAAGCTGCACATCCACAGAGAAGGAAAATAACCATCAGCTGCCACAAAAGCTACTTCTTATCGGCACTATGATAAGACATCTATAAATATGGCTTAAATTACTTAAGAGGTCACCTGGGACATGTACTCTTTGGACAGGTGCTTGAAAACTAATGAGAAAACCAATGAATCAGTTATCTAAAGCCACTATCTGTATGTAACATTTTAAATTTGTGCAAACTTACTTTGGCAGAGGCTACCAAAGGGCAGCAAATGGACTGGCATTCAGATATAAAATGAAGATAAACTGAATGAAAACCACTCAATACTGACCAGTCAGAAATACCCACAATGAATACACTTAAATGAACACAATCTCAGCTATAAGTTAATCCTCTACGGTGTGCAGGAACATAAAAGCTATGGTATAAAAATATATTAAATAACTTCCCCTTCTTTGGAAAAAGAAGTCATGTACTACCACAGATGCTGATGTATATATACCTTCCTTGGGTTCCTGAGGCTGGTGAGACCAGAAAACGTAACTGTGAAAGTGAAATAAATCCCTGTCAATACGCAAAACCTCTGCAAAACACTTACACAGCATGAATACAAATTGACATACCAGAGCTATGAGACAATGCTAGAATCAGAGGATTTCATTGTAACGTTGAACTGTTAATCACAGCTCAAAATAAAACAATATGTTTATTTCATTGGTAAAATCACAACTGGGGGATCTGCTGTCTCTCTTCAAACATTAGGCTGGTACTTACTGTCCTATTGTACATCTTCTGGGAGCTGACAGGCAATTCATCTTAAGATAAAAAACAAACTTCAGTTTGACTGCTCTTTATGGCTAACGATTAATGTTATCAGGAACCGAAACACTGATACCCACAGTAGCTGCCTGCCTGCCCACCTCAGTAATAATTGCAATAACTTTTTCGGAAGAGACACCAATGTTTGAGAAGTTTACACTGCAATGGTCCTAAGCAGAAGCCAAATAAAAAGAAATAAAATATTTAAAATTCATGCTTTGCTGTTACTGAGGGATCTAAAAATAGAAAGACTTGGAACAAAGATATAGGAGATTTTCAGTTCAAAAAGGGGAGTCCAGGAAAAATTGAGATGGCCATGAAAAAAACATGCTGATTAAAAAATAATCACGTCACGGGTTTCTCAGGATCTTACCAACACACACCCCCCCCCGGCCGCCACCCCGGCTCTCACCCCTCCCCGCTCCCCCCAGCCCGGCTGGCTCCCGCACAGAGCGGCCGCCCCCAGGGAGGGCTGCAGAGACACCACCACCCGCCCCGACCCCCAAACCGCAGCCGAGGCGGGGGAAGAGCCGCCCCTCCACCTGCAGACCCGGCTTTCCGTACCCGGCCCCCCCCGCCCCGTCCAGCACCCGCCGGCGGTCCGCGGCCCCCCGCACCCCCGCGTCGCCAGCCCCTCCCGCCCAGGGGAATGTGCACGCATGGGGGGTCCCGCAGGCGCTGGGCTGGCGGGGACACCTCGCGGGGTGTGCGAGGGCAGCCCCCCCTCACCAGCATCCCCGCTTCCCTCCTTGCCTCTTCCCTTCCCCTCTCCGCATTTTTATTCTCCCTTCCCCTCCTCGTCTCTCCCTCCCTGCGTTTCCATCTTCCCTCCTCGCCTTTCCCCTGCCCCTCCTCGCATCTCTAACGACACCCCTCCCGCCTCCCCTGCCCCGCTTTGTTTCCCCCCCTCCCCCCGGGGGGCATTCCCCCCTTCCCCACCCCCCCACCCCGCACCCGCAGCCCGCCGAGGGCCAGACAACTTGCCGGAGCCGCAGCCACCGCCGCCTGCCTTCCCGCCGCACCCGGAGCCACAATCAGACGCAGACACAGGCACAGGCACAGAGAGACCGACAGAAGGACGCACGGACACACGCGCACCCCCGCGCACGGAGGTACCTCTCCTGAAGCGCGCCCACTCCTCCGGCGCGCGGCCCCGGCACGTCGGGTCCCTCTTCCTCCTCTTCCTCCTCCTCCTCCCCTTCCCTTCTCTCCCCGCCCGCCCCCTTCGCCGACGCCAGGAAGAGGGGGGCAAAGCCGCCGCCCGCCCCGCTCCGCCCCGCCCCGTCCCGTCCGTCCCGTCCCGTCCCGTCCGTCCCGTCCCGCGGGACGATGCGCCCCGCACGGGGGCTCGGCGCTTCCCCCTCCCCGTCCCGCCGCGCTCGGGTTACCCGAGCCCTCTCCGGTTACCGATGCCCGCGCCGGGCGGGAGGGGAGGGACCCGAGCCCCGGGGGGGGGCCCGAGCCCCGGGGAGGGGACCCGAATCCCGGCGGGGAGCCAAGCCCCGCCGCCCACCTCCGGGGGTTTCCTGAGCTGTGGGTTTCGGCGTGCTTTTGCTGCTGGTTGGGTTTTTGTCCCCCTTTTTCGGTTTATTGGTGTGGTTTGCCTTTTTTTTTTCTTTTTTTCTTTTTTTCCTCCAAATATATGCAGCGGAGCTGACTTTCATGGGCTTTTTCAGTGTCCTCTTGAACCCAAGCATACTTACAGCGTTCACAGTAGGCTCTGGCAAGGATTTTCACTGGTCTGCCACCCCACCTGTGAAGAACCTCCGCCTTTGTATTTTTGGTTTCAATACAAACTTAATTATCCCCTCAGCTCCAGCGATGGAGATGAGGAACAGCTCCTGACCCTCTCTTCGACCTGCTTACGAGTTTGCAGACCTCCACGGCAAGCCTTTTACATCATTCCTTCTCCTGGCTGAAGAGTTGTGGGTTGCTCATGGGGGCCTCTGTCCATACATTGTTCTGTACCTCTTATCCTTGATGCCCTCTTGAATATCATCCTGATCTAAGAGATCCTTTCTGAGCTGAAGAAATAGACAATATTTAAGATGTGGGCAAACCATGGATTCGTACCGTGGCACAATGATGTTTTTCTCTTAGCAATATTTTATGAGGAATTTTTGAGGACAGAGTTGATGTTTCTGTGGAACTGCCTGTCATAACCCCAAGATTTTATTCCTGCAATGCCTAGCTCAGAGCCCACCATTTTACAAGATTGTTTCTCCATGTGCATCATTTCACATTCACCTACGCTGAATTTCTTATATTGCCCACTCAACCTCATAATGTCCCTGCATAGTTCTTCACAGCCTTTCTTCTTATTAGTGACTTGATTAGATTAATACCACTGATGAACTTTGCTATTTCACTCCATTTCCAGGTAAGATATGAGTACACTGAACAGCATACACCCCAGCACTGACCTTTGGAGAACCCCATACCATCCACCACCTCCCTACATTGTGACAACTTGTCATTTATTCCTGTACTTTGCATTTTATCTTCCAAGCAATTACTGAGCTATACCAGGGCTTTCCCTCTTGTTGTTATCACTGCTTAGTCTCCTTAAAAGCCTTTGTCAAGAGCCTTTTAGAAATCCAGTCAGATATGGAAATTAGATCACCCTTATCCACATTTTTGTTGACCCTTTCGGAGACCTCCAAGAGGTTTGTTTGAGGCAGGACTTTACAGAAGCAATGTTGACTCTTCTCAGATAGATTGCATTAATCCAGGTGTCCTTTAGTTCTAACCCAATTAGCATCTCTGTATTTGCACAGTACAAGCACAGGCTTTGCAAACCTCTAGTTCTCCAGAGTCTGCATTGAAGTTTAGTGTCACATTTGCCACCCTCCACTCTTCAGGTGCCATTGTTTTAAATGGAAGGTTACATGCTGCTGTTGATAATTCAGTGGCTGCATCCTCCAGTGAGAACTCAAGGACACAGACGCTCACACACAGGCACATTCCTACCTGAATGCTGTGATAGTGAAAAAGACTTATAATAAAAGCTAATGGTATAAGGACATAGGTGCATACATACATAACTGCAGACCTGTAAGCTGGTGCTATTAATGTAAGTAAGAAGCTATCCTACTAATTAACTATATGTGGACATGACCCTCTTTGCAAATATATGTGTCTGAAAGCACATAGGAGTGTGGTACAGACAAAACCCCACCAAGGTCTTTGACCCAGGGAACTGTTTGCCATTATCCTTATCTGCAGCCACCTGTTTTCTTTCTTTCATACTTTGCTGTAAATTCTTTGGATCAAGGATGGCCTTTTTGATGCATATTTTTCACTTGCCACTAGCATCTGGCACGGGAAGGAGGAAGGGAGACCAGCTCTGAGCAGGAGTATTTCAGCTGCACCACCCAGGATGTTCCTGGGAATGCCTGCAATTCAGTTACCTGCCCAGGACAGGACTCCTACCCTTTGTCCTTCTAGGATACAGTGCAGGTGTGCAGGGCATGTGCTAGAATGACAGTGCTGCTCCGTTTTGCCTATTTGCAGGAGCGGGCAGGGAGCAAAGGAAAGCTGCACCTCTGACGCCTGACGGAAGCAACTGTGCACGGATATGCATCACTGCTCACGCCCACCAGCCTGCCCCACAGGTATGAGAGCCCATACTCCCACAGACAGGTATGCCATCCAAATGGCAGTGTGGGGCTGTAGAGGAGAGAGAGAGGAAGAGAAGCATGGGTGTTGCATCCCTTTTGATTGTTTCACTGGTCGGACCATGTTTGTTGGGTTTTTAGAGACTTCAGCTGGTAGAAACGGAATAAGCCAGTTACCAGGAGGAAGGGAAGGAGGAAAATAAATTAGTCTTTTTTAGTTGCAGAAACCTTCAGAACCATGCAAAAAGGTCCCCTTCAGGCCTCAGAAGCATAATTAAAATAAGCATAGTCCAGTCTCATGCTTTTTGAAGGCCTCAAATTTTGGAGACTGGCAATACCTCACTGTAGAGAAAAATCTTTTATATTCATAGCAACCAAAGATGTTACACTGCCAAAGGGGAAACTTCAGGGCTCCTCTTCCTGGGTTCCCACCCTTTTGCCCTTTTGTTCCAACAGTCATCTTCTGCTCCTCTCCTGCTTGCTGCCCTCGTACAGGATTGGACTGAACTGCGTTTCTGCAGCGCAGATTTTGTTCCATTAGATTAAACAATATCATAAATGACACTGATACTGTTTGAATTTTGGTTTGGGTTTTTTTTTTTCTTAAGGCAGGGATGCATTTACTTAGTATTAATTAGGTAGCAACACGACTAATGCACCACAGAGGAAATCAAACGCAATTTCACCGCGTATATTTTAATGAGTTTTGCCTATTGCTTCTAATTTGCATTTCCAACAGTTAAAACAGCAGAAGAAAATTATGTCTTAAAATTTTGTTTAATGATGTATTTTGCTAATGCTCTGTAATTTTTTTTTACAGCATTATAGAGGGCTTCAGGTAGGGGGAAGAAGGAATTAATCTTTGCCAGAGTGCAGCCTTCCCTAATTTTTACTGTGAAGCTAAAATAACTTTACCTAAATAATGAATTGCAAGATTAGTGGGTATTGTCCTAAAAACTCTGAAAGTAGCCTCATTAACCCAACATTTGCCAACAAGAGTAGTTATTTTTAACTCTCAAATGGCAGTTCCTCGCTTGTCATTCCCTGTCAGGCCTACTCTACGTGCCCTGTGAACTGAAAAGGATATTTCACTGCTGGTATTACCTCATTTCTCCTCCAGCGACTTACCAATGTACATCGCAAGGCTGTGCTGAACATGTAGGAAAACCCGACAAAAACAGATCTTGAGATTAGTGTCATGTCCTTGGGAAAGCTCATGGAAGTGTGATGGCGTATCTGAAACTCTGCTTGTAGGGGGCTGCAAAACTGAGGATGTTTTTCTATATACATAGCTTGTGGACAGGAGGACTAGTGCCACTGAAGTCAGTGGGAACTGCAGACACTCAACACCTCTGACAACTGGGCCACATCCTTATGTGAGACCTTGTTATTATACGATAAGGCTCTTATTTCTACTCTTTTTTTCTCTGTCACATAAGCTGACCTGGTTTACAATTTGCTTCTGTACAGATGCATCCTCTTCCATGGGCAGAAGGAGGACAGAGCCATTGCCAAGAAAGAGTGCCTGGAGTTAGGAAGGGGAAGAGATATAGGGTGGCTCAGGATAGGGAGATAAAGAAAAGGAAATGAAAGACAAAGATGTTTGGAGGAGAGGAGAGAGAAATGGACAGAGAAGAGAGCTAAGCCATATCTGTAACTGCTGCTTCTGCTTTATCCAGGAGACAGAGGAGTTACTCAGAGTCTTTGCTTTGGGACTTGTCACTGTATTGGAGCCCAGTTTCAGTGAGGCAGATTTTTTTATTGTTATGCAACAAACCTTCAGATGGAGAACAATTCAAAGGGGATACCTCTTCCTATTAGGAAGAAATTCTTTCAGGCTGCTGTTTTACAGCCCAGCACACTGTTCTGGTTCTTGATGAACTCCCAGAGATGCTGAGAGCAGTATAGAATAAAGAAAGGAAGGAAAATACTGTGACAATGATGCTGGATATGCCAGGCATTTTTATAACATTTATGAAATGAAATGCAGTCCTGAAAGGTGCTGCCTGATCTGGTATGCTCTGCACTGAATTTCTCTGAGTATGAAAAATGAGTTTTGCTTGGGATGCAGATTTTTAAGTATCTTAGATTAGCTGTCAGAAATGTTGTGATTAGATTTGTTTTCCTTTCTTTGTGGTTATTTCTCAGACTACAGAATAACATGCAGATGAACTGGATGAGGGAATGCACTGGCTTGTGGTAATGCAAGTGAAATGAAAATGGTACTTCTGTGTATTCTCTGTGCATTTATAAAACTAATGAATGCAGAGATCCATCAGTCAGTTAGCAGAGGAGCTGTGGGAAGTTTGGAGGTCACATTCATAAATGCTTTATATTCAGTATGGGGATGAAATGTTGAGTGTAAAAGGGGCTGGGAGCTGCTGATAGGGAACTGACTGGAGATCCCTGTTCTATTCCTGGTGTTGCTGATGACATGTGATGTGACTGAAGGCAAGTCACTTTCCTTTATTTGTCTATATGAGTTGATGAATTTTAGGACAGGGACTGCCTGTTAGTGGGTGTTTGCAGAACATAATGGGACCTCAGCTGTGGTTAAGGAGTTCAAATACTAAAGTAGTATTAACTTAAAATTATTTTCTGAAGTTATTCAGCTGACTAACAGGCTCATTTACACACAGTATTATGTGGTAGAATAGCTTGGCAAGATCTCTATCGGCAGCTAGCTACATGAGTAATCTCATTGATTTAAATGTGACTCCTTGAGTGAGTAATGTTTTAGTACTGGCTCCATAAACTGTTTTAGTCATCATCAGCTTACAAACTATGTGCATAGCCCTGCCAGCACTTTCCACACAGTGTAGTGTATTTTACTGCAAGCAGTTCTGTCACAGGAGTAATACCCAGTAGTAACTGTTTGTGTAATCTACGCCCACGTGAAGAAGTTACTCTGTTCTGCAGTTGCGAAGCCAGCCAAGTTTCACTGGCACCGTGTTCACTTTGGTTCACGGGAACTGTTAGTTCCCCTTCACAAGAAATCCAAAGAAGTATTCAGTACCTGTGATGTAAGGAAGAAATTTTTTTTACTGCAGCTCGTGGGGATACCGCTGCATAACTGACTCATGGCTCTCCCTCCTTCTTGTGGAAAATACAGTCATTGGAAATCTGGAGCTGTAAGGTTTCACTTAAAGCTCTTTACACTCTTACACCAGCTAATGTTTCTGCTTTGATTACTCCTGCCTTATCTTAGTCTCTTTGTACCCTCTTCCACAATAGCCCCTGTTTCTTTCCCCTACTGTGGTCTTTGTGTCTCCTTTCAGTCTGTTCCTTTTCCTAAGCACAGAAAAAATCCCATTCAGTAGTATCCCTCTTTTATTCTACACATCACTCTTTCAAGTCTGCTTCATCAATAACATCAACATAAGGCAGTCCTGTAAGATGGCTTGCCTGTATCCAGCTTGCCTGATTGAGCCTGAGCATCCTCAGGGCCAGGAAGCATATTTCTATGTATTTTCTGAACTCCTGTGTGCATAGGAAGAGCCATATAAATAGAGCACTACTTGTTACCACAGCATTACATATTCAACATTTATATCAACTGCTGGGGCAAGATAATCACAGACTACAGTACTTCAACAATTATGTACAGTTGCATATTGTTCCTCAAACTAAACAGGCATAGCAAAAAAGATTTAAAGAACAATCATTATTTTAGAAATAGGGAACCTCTGTAACTCTTCTGTACAATACTTGAATAGCATATTCTCACAAAGGCCATTTGTTTGTGAACTAAAGAGCTTGATCCAAAGCCCAAAGGAGGCTCTTCCAATGCATTCAATGAGCTTTGGATTAAGTCCTTCCTAAGGAACAGATGCAGGGTTTTATTCACTACCACTAGAACAATAAAAATGACAAGACAAAGAATAAAGTTGTCTACAGAGAATAAAGCAGTGTTGTCCTGCAGCAGCTTAAATGCATTAGGCTCTATAGTTAAAAGAAAGTCCTGTAGAGTTAGTAAAATTGTTTGTGTAGCCCATTCACAAAATATACAGTGCAGAAATGTTTAAATATCTACACATAAACCACCAAATACAGTGTATTTCACTACATATTCAACTTCACAGTATTTGCAAGGGCTGAGTTATAAATGTAACTACAAATTCCAGTTGTGCAAACAAAGATAACACAGAAATAGTTTGTTGCCATTAATCATCAAAACTGCGATGGAAGAGAGAGCTGGAAATTTTTTTATGCCATGGCTCTTAGATGAATCCGAAGTGTTTACTGAGACCTTGACTAGAGACAGGCTTTCCTTTAGTAAGTTTCTCTCATTCAACATAATGATTTCTTATCTGGCCAGTAGATGTTATCAAAATGTAAGCAATAATGAGCACTGAGGAGCAGAGATATTTGCCCCTGCATGAAAAACTGGGGCCAAAGTCACCCCAGGAAAAAAGAGTCCAACAAGGGAGATAAGCAACTGTGGGAGACAAGCAACTGTGGGAGACACAAGAGACTAGGCTGAAGTAAAAGTGGCAGCAAATGAGAAAAACAATTAGCAGAAACTAAGCTGGGTGGGAACATGGGACTTGCAGCAGAGACAAAATATGAAGGGAATCTGATCAGAGGCTTTCAGGAGGTCTGGGTAGATCTTATAGAGAGATCTAGTGGGAGAGAGAGAGAGAGTGAAAGCAGCAGACAAAACAGGCCGTTTTTTTGAAACACCTGCATTGATTTATGTAGAAAGTAGAAATTGGGAAAGGAGCCTGGATTACAAGAGGTTGCAGTCATAGCAAAAAAGACCCTTGTGATGAATATGTGGAGAGAGGTGGATTTTAAAAGCGGTGAGGAACTGGAACGGTCTGGTGCAATAAAGTGTGATGAGCAGGAAAGGACATTACATAAAATTTTATACCAGGAAGGAAAGAAGAGAATCAGAAGCTGATGAATTTTATTACCCAAAATTATCTCTGTAACTATGAAAAATAATGCCATTTTTATTTTACCTGATTGTATTTAAATGTTCCTAACTTTTTCAGCTCACAAGTAGCAGCCTCAGAAACAAGTCAGTATACTTAAATCCCACACATTTCATTACCAGGCAAAGCCAACACAGTGCTTACTCCAGTTCCACACATTAACTAAATGCAGAATGGCACATTTTGTCATGTCATCTTTTCCTGGAGGGTTGCCACAGGTGTGCTCTGACAATTATGGAGAAGAGAAATCCTTCTGTCTTTGCTTCTACTCCTACGTGGGGAACCCTATCAGCCTCCAGGGACTGAACTCCCTACTACACAGAAGAAGAGCAGCAAGACAGCAGCAAGGCTCTTGCCATGCTCCTAACGTTTCCACCTTTATGTTGCTACAGCCTTAATGAGCGCTCCTGTGAATTCTTGATACCTTTTTATATTTTGAGTTTTGCACATTGAAGTACAAATCTTCAGCAGCTGAGCTGCCTTCTCTAGACATTTTACTGAGCCCTCCCTATATTCAAGGTTGGATGCTCGCTCCTTCCAGCGCTATTGCAATGGTGCTAAATGCCTCCAACTGGGATGTGTCATTTGCTGCAGGGTGGATGGCAATAGTAGAAATGATTAAGTGAGGAAACCAAGCCTATCGGAAGGTCCTCAGAAAATCAGAGACAAGTGGATAATATTCAAAGAATAAATTCTTTGTCTCATTACAAAGAATGTTTTTTTTCCCATCAGACAACAATATCAGTTTCCTAAAGATGTGTTCCCTTTCTTGAATTAGAAAGGGAACAGGCCCAACGACTAAACCAGTGGCCAGCCTGCAGTAAGCTGAGGTCTTAGCTTCACTGCGTTTTCCGATCATCAGAAGTGAAATCATGCAAAATGAAACCCTAATGAGATGATAAGACAACCTGATTATGGGCTTGCTAATTAAAAATACACAGTATTCTGTATGGAAATCCAGCTCTTCACTACAAAACTGCTGTGCATTTTAACGTCCAACTCGCGTACTGTCAGAGCAGGGAATCTTATTTGTCTTTGGATATGAAGGCAGGTGGGCATGTTTTACACAGGCACCACAGCCTGACAGACTTGTAACTTTGCTTTGACTGTTCTGATGCCTAGCCACAGAAATAAAATTACAGTGCCAGAGGTCAAACATAATGTCTCTGATCTCTTTGAATGACTGATGATCCTCTGACTTCCCTGACCAACGTTGCTTGTCTCGGTCATGTTATGAAGAAGCAGTTGAGAGCAATTAGCAGAGACCATAATTGGAAGTGAACTCTTAGCTGTGTGCTGTGACATGCAGTTCAATAACTCAGATGGATTCTCCTCTCCATTACCCAGCCCAGCTCCGCTGACTTCAGCATGAAGTGAGCTGTGGCCAGGACCAGGGATGGAGAGCATGACCTGGGAAACCAGTGATGACAGCTGGCAGAAGCCAACTGGGGAAAGCGTCAGCTGCAGAAAATAAACTATTTTACTCCTTGAAGCTGGTTTGTACCTTATGTTGGATTTTTACTGCATAAATGTCTCTGAATTTCAGCAGCAGCCCTCCATGGCTGGCATGGGAGCAAGATACATCCTAAACTGCCTGAAGGGTCAGGTAGGAGGGGATATGAGGCCATGCAGCCTTACACTTTGAAAGGTAACCAGGGATTTTTGCTGTCTGGCCTCACACACTTCAGATACATACACTGTGCAGAAAGACCATCTCCCTTTTAAACTGCTCCAGAGTGCTGAAGATATCGAAGCCTCTCTTTTTCAATCACATGTAAAGTTTTTGGCCACAGTGCATTTATGGCAGTGGAGCAAGGGGAAGGATGAGGGAAGGGGTTGCATTCTGGATCTGTTTGATTTTTTTTTGTTTTGTTTTTAAGCAGCTGTCCAGTGAAATGAAATAATTTTCTGGAGTTTCCTGGACTCACTTAGGTTCTCTGGTGGTACAAACTTTCATAAAACCAAGGAAAGAGCAAATTGAAGTTCTATATCTCTGATAAAATATTCCAGCAAAATAGCAGCATTCTTTTCACTGCAAGACAAATTCTTTCAGCCTACCGCTGATCCTTTTATAATGAAATTAGGAGTTGTTCAGCAAGATAATCTCCCAACCTCCTGTACAGCAGTGTTGCAGAGAAGGCAAACAGTGTATGTCTTCTTCCTTGTTACCAGTCAGCAGTAATGATGGTGGAAAAATAAAGAAAAACAGCTGCAGTTTATGTCACTGTCACACACATACACATTCTCCTTTTTGAGCAAAAGCTGCAAGAAAGACTCAGCAATAGAGTACATGGTATTCTGAACCTGCACTTCAAAAACAGCTGCAGGCATAACAGGATGTGTTTTAAACGCAACAATGAAGGGGCAGCATCTTGCTATTTAGAAAAGAAGGAAGAAACATTAAAAACTCCAAGATAATTCATAAACTTTGGCTTATTCAACAATAGGTCCAGCTTGGCTAGTTCTGTGCACATTACATGGAGTGGCTCTTTGGGAGGACCGTATTTTTCCTTTCTTGTAAGGGAGATTATTACTTTGCTTCATGACTAAGATCAAGTGTAACATTTGTTTAGTGATCCATATCCTGTCTTTGCTAGTCATGAAGGTCACTACTTATTAGATATAAGAGTTTTCTATGCTTTATTGAAAACTATGCAATTACCATTGACTTGAACCATACAGTCAAGAGCACAGTCTGGACCTAGTGGTAGCTAGTTGCTTCTTGTTAATACTTTGTTAAAATTGAAGGGAACTTTATGATGGCCCATGTCTACACTTGAAGTAGGCTGTTGAAAATAACAGAGATATGCAGATTTCTATTTCCTGATTTCTATTAACTGAGAATCTGCGTTCTCTCGGTATCATCAAAAAATATTGCAACTAGGTCTGCATAGATCCTTTTCAAAGTTAATCTAAAACTGATGGTTTTCTTATATGAAAATAATGTTGCCCATTTGACTTTTTAGCAATAGAAAGGGCAGTTGTTTTGGGTTTGTCACTCTCAGCAAATACAAGCTCAGAAGAGTTTATACCCAGCTGCTCCATATAGTCTTTGCCTCAAACACCGGGCTTCTCCCTTCCATAACTTGTTAGGAAGTTATTAAAGAAAATTTCAGCACTTCGTCATTTGCTCTGACTAAATTAATTTTCTTCCATGCTGGTAAGGATACTCTCATGGACTTTATTGACTTTCCTGTGCTAGCATTTTGCTGATTCTGCTCATGCTGCACCAGTGGCAGCACTGAGTCAGCCTCCCTCTTACAAATTTCTGTCATTAAACCTCCTCCTTTGGTGGGAGGTTGTTATTAGAAAAATGAGAGCTCTTTTTTAAAACCAGGGAGAAAACAATGCTAAGTCAGATTTTGTTCTGCATGGCGTTACACTCCCAGGGATTGGAAGTACTGTGTTATTAAAACAAATTGCATTCCACAGTCATTGAACCTTTTTCTTCCTCTTCCTTAAGTATGACCTTAACTTAAGCCAGAGAAAGTTAGGGACTTACTAAACTCTAGCTCAGAGCTTTCCCAGCAGTCCTACGGGTCCTGCTTGCGATCTACGAGCTGCCACAAAGCGATACTACACTGAGCAGAGCACTGATAGCAACCAGTGCAAAATGTCTGGGAATGCCTGCACAAGTCCATACTCCAGCTGCAATCAGAATGATTTAAATATCTCGATTTAACCATAACACAAAAGTTTAATTTTGATGGCTTTGCATTATCAATTTAAATCTTACTTATATGTTTGTGTTGTAAATTATTTGCCTAAAGAAAGGTGGATTCTAACAGATTGATATGCCTGAGGACATGTTGATTTGCTGCTTTATATAGATTTAACCTTAAATTTGGTCATCTTTTTTGATAGCCAAGAGTATGAAATTCTGTGCTATATTGTCCATTCTAAATTGTTAACCACATTTAGTCAGATTCATATTTGTTTTTTATTAGCAGATCTCTTTTGGTTTGGTTTTGTGTTTGTTTTTAAACATCAGATTGGTCCAGCCCCTTTTGGATTTTATTAGCACTTAAATAAAAACTGTGGGAAATGTGGGTTTTGAGAAAATTATTATTTTTTTTTTTAAATGGTAAATGAAACTAGTAAATATGATAAGAAAAATCTAAGAAAAGGTTTTCAAAACATGTTTTGCATTTACATTTTCCTCATTAAAAAAGAAGTTTTTGCAGGTGCTGACTTTAGCTGATTATTCACCATGGCCTTTAAGATATTAAAACTAGCTGATCTGAGCTTCTCACACCACTTTTTACTCATAGACCAGAAGAAGATACAAACTTGCTGCATTTTTATCTTTAAATGGTTCTCTAAATGAAAGAGTAGTTATTGGGCTAAATTTAGCTAACTGTAATTTAAGAAAAAATTCCTCTGTTTTTATAGCAGAAGTCTGAAATCTGCTTCATCATTTTCATCTGAACCAGTTTAACAGCCTTGATTAGTATTTTAATTTAATTTAAAGAAATGTTAAAGATTAAAGCAAATTTAGGCATTAATATGGGCTATGTATATCCAAGTTTGCATCTTTATTTAAAAATCCAATTTATGATAAAAAGCTTTGAGAGGCCTTTAGTTTTTAACATGGTTGTTTTCACCTTTAGATATACATGCTTCACACTCAGCAGTGTCAGCATCCCTGAAGATGATCATCTTGGCCCTGCAGGAATTCACTTGCCCATTCACTCCCTTTCCACTCCAACATTTTACCAACATTTTACAAATTCATACGCTGCTGTTAAAAACACATGCTGCATGTGATCACGCTGAGAACGACAAAGAAAAAGAAATATCCCCATTACACCATTTCCAGCAAAACGGTGTGTTTCCACGTGCCAGCCAGCCACACCGAGCTACCAGGTGAGGGCAACGGTTCTCAGACACTTGCCCTCCTCATGCTGACGAGCTGCTCGCGCGCGGGTTTCCAGCAGATGAAAGAAGCGAGGGTAGTGGTAGCCGCAGAGGGGCCTGAGAAGAAGAGAAGGTGCAAAGAAAGAGATGTGGGGGATTGACTGATGGTGAGGAAGGACTGGGCATTCGTTTGACACCATGTTGCAGTGAGTTGCCAGCATTATTTAAAAAGACCTCCCAAGAGATGCACTTTTATTGGAAGTCCTCCTAATCCCAACCGTTGCACCAGGCTTTCAAATATTTAGGAGGAGACCCTGCAGTAGTCAAACGAATGTAGTTTGCACCAATGGGGCCTGCTGTGCAAACTACTCCCACCACAACAACCTCCTTGCAGCTCAAGATGTGGCCCGTCCCACTGAGCACGGGATGCCATCAAGCATTATGATTGAGCGCAGCACAATCCCTGTGCTTCCCACAAGGACGTGGTAGGAGGAGACTTACCCCTGCACCCTCCTCAGCTTCGGGTCTTTCACAGGAGCACGGTCCAGGTGGGTCCCTCGGCAGCATATCTGATCCTCCTGTGCCTACAAAACCAAAGACATTTTATTGCCCATGGGAGAATATGCATGGCTGAGAGGTTGCTTTGCTTTGCCTGGACCCATTTCTACCAGCCACACTCTGTTGCCAGCCTGGTATCTCGTCAGCGCTGTAAAGAAAGCAGAAAGGGTACAACAACAATGACTGAAAAATATCTTTACCAGCTGGAGACAGCTCTGTGTACTGTGTAGAGGCAGCCACCACTGGGAGAAAATGCAGTGGGTGCTTAGTGGGTTGACACAGCACACCATGGCTCAGGTGTGCCAGGGCTGGGGCTGCCCTGGTCCCTGAAGGAGTGGTGGGATGGCCCTGGCTGCCAGGTCCAGCCTTGCAACCCTCAGGGAGCTCCCCAGACACTGGTTGCTCTGTGCTCACCTGTGTTGCTGTGCTGAAGGTGTGCCTGTGCTCACACCATCCCTGGGATGAGCTTGTCCTGCCTTGGGGAGAAGCCAGAGGATGTTTTGGTACTCTGTGCATCTCAAGGGAAGGGTAACTAAGAGCATCTAGGACCCTAACTAAGAGTATCCTTCTAGTGAACACTGTTAGCCAGGCAGTAGTCACCACTGCTTATCGGGTGAGGTCAGGTTACAGGTGCTTCTCGCAGGGCATGGTGCGGGCAGCCTGTCAGTTCTGTCTGGAAGAAGAACCTCCGCACTTTTATTTCTACACCAAGCTTATCCTTGAATAAGTTAAGAACATACCCACTGGTTTCACCTCCAGGGACAACCTTGCTTGAGTATAGCTAGCCACACACAGCTGCTTGATTGCTTTTGGAATTTCCACAGCAATGGCATTAATTACAATTAATAATGGTGGATTAAAATCAGATTGAATTGGCAAATATTTTCTAAACTGTGAAATTTAGGGGTTACACAATCTCCTTTATAGAGGGTAAGGATGTATAAGGATTTATATATCATCTCCCGTAGCACTGTTGAATGTACACATTCACACTGAGAATACATTGAAAAATGTTCCTTGTGCTACCACAGCACTCTGCACACCTACTAAATTTGAAATACGGCTCATGTAATAATACAGCTTGAAATGGCTCTGCAGTCCTTGGTCAATACAAGGACAGTTATTCATGCCCTCTGCTGCTACTTCACTCTATAATCTCGTCTCTTCAAACCACTACTGTTTGCATACACTCCACAGTTGTGTTATGATTACTTATGATGCAAAAGGTTCTGTGCATCAGAGATGCCCTTCACTTATTTGTTGCTCCAGCGGACAGTGGCACATGCTAACAGTGCTAGTTGAGCTGTAGTCTACCTACGGATACATGGAGGCACTGACTACACACCTGTATCTTTCTCTCTAACAATATTGGCTTGTGGGTTTTCCTGCTTTTTGGCAGCCTCAGATAGACATATTTTGCTCTGGGGGAAGAATATTAAAAAGTGTCAGCGCAACTTGTGTGCTTTTAACTTCTTCCAGCACAGGTTCTTTCGAGCTGACCCCTCCTCTTCCCATATGCTGAGCTATGGTGTCCGTGTAGTCCACAGAGCCAATAGGTAGCCCCAGCAACATTTAAAGACTGCATTAAAACCAGTGGAATGGTGTAATAATGAAATTGGGACCTTTTTTTCTTGTTGTGCTCTCAGAACTCTGGAGAAGTCTACAAAGCCAGAAGTCTAATCCTGTGTCTTTACCACAGGATTGTTCCCTCCTTTGCATTCATCTCTGCTGGGGTCCCTCTAGAGCATTGCTGCTTGAGAAATGGTGCTGCAGAAAAGGCATCTAGTTTATTCTGTCCTGATTTCTTTTTTCTGATGTTCTTTTTCTTTCTTTGCAACTCACTTTGATAGCTTTTTTCATGCTAACCTGAGGCCAAAAGGACCTTCCTTTTTATATGTCTGTGGAGCATTTTAGCATAGTGGGCTTCTGATTATTTACTGATACCTATATGCTCTCCTGCTGTTTGAATACAGATGTAAAATAGAGCTGTGTGCCTTTTTTCAACCATTTCACTAAAGCATCCCTTCATACTCAGCCCCCCCGTGCATCTTTTTCTGCAGTATATTTCGAAATGCAAAGCCTTCAGCATGTTGTCCTTGTGTGGATGCCTCAGTTTGCATTAGCAAGTGGCTGTGCAGTAGGAATGGACGAGAGGGTGGGAGCAGTTGGTGCTGACATCTCTAGGTCTATATTGCAGGATTTAATGTCAGACTAGATTTAGTCTGATTCCCAGGACTGAATGTTACCACTGTGTCAGAAGAAGTAATACTTGATTTGAATATCTGTGTTTCCACTAGGGTTTGAAAAATATTTAATGTGACCCTGCAGAAGAGCTTCTGGTTTGGTTTCCTTCAAAAGGACTCTTGCCTGCCACTCAACAGTCTCATCATGTAGTGTGAATCACTTCACATCCGAACCAGTTGCAAGTGTGGTGGGGGAAAGAGGGATGAGTTCACTAAAAACCATACTACTGTTCTCTGCCGAAGCACTGATGTATATGCAGCCTATGCCCACCAAGAAAGGGTAGTTTGGTGACTAGGATGGTAAATGGAGATGTGGTTGCCTGATTTCACACCTGTGCCACAACTAGCATTCTGCATGGCCCTTGGTATGCACTGGTACTGACTTCAGTTACCCACCTGTAAGTGATATTCCCCATTGATGTGGCAACACATGAAAGATTAAGAAAAGAGCATTACAGTGGTAATCATGTACTTAACTAGAAAAATAATCATGGAAGTCCAAGGCCTAGAAATTAACACATAAGAAAAGGATAGTTTTCCCCCAAATCTCACAAACTTATAAATACCGTAAGCCTCAGTAAACTTATCTCCACACTCCGTGTTTGGTGATAGGCCATAGCTGCCACAGCATGGACCTCTGACTTGATCTGCCTGAAGGACGTGGCAACTTTATAATCACCCTTGGATTAAAAAAAATATCCCAAGCATGTTCATGGACATGTTGTAAAGGCTGCACATAGTACCAGTTCATGCTGCCATTAGCACAGCTAATGTTTTACATCTATCATTGTCTATACAGCATTGATGAAGTAACTCAACCAGAACAGCTGCAGGGCGGCTCCATCAGCAATATTGGGGCTCAGTGGCTTTTCATCCATCTCTGTGCATGCTAGCTTCACTTCTGTGTAGCACTGTGCTGACTTACTTGTTTCCTTTTATTTGCTGTTGATTTCAACTGTGAATAGGGTTTGATGGATGACAGGACTTTAACAATAAAGAGGGCCGGACAATACAACAGGAATGAAGCTGACCTAACAATCTCTTTCCTTAAGAGGCGTATCCATGCAGACTTGGGAGAAAAATCAACGTGCAGATAATAAGAAGGAATTTAGGCTCTCAGCTCACCAGCATCAGTCAGAAGAGAAAGGAAGGGATGTTGCCAACACAAGAAGGATGAAATTTAAGTGTAAGAGGCAGATGCCTCTTATAAAGGTGATGGAAGGTTCCTGGTGATGTAGTTGGCAGTGAAAGTGCAAAATATGAATGAAAAATAGAGGTACTGATGAGGGATCTGGAAAACTGCTGTGCACACCCACTCATTGCTCTTAACAAACAAGAGGAGACTTTAGCAGTTCATTCCTGAATCACAGTTTTTTGTGGTCAGCACTTTGACTGTGGGGGAACCACCTCTGCGTTGGTTAGCAGTGACCTGGGGCAGTACACTCATCTCAAGGGTGCTTGCTCCATCCATCTCAGTCTGTCAACCCCTTTGGGTTTCTGCTCTACTTCTATAGGACCTGGACAAAGAAAGGAAACTTTAAGGTGCAATTCAGCTACCTAAGTATGTGAACTTTCTGCAGGGGCCCACAACTCCCTTAGAAAATCCTTCACAAATGCAAAGATTACCCAGAAACCATGGACTTCGGGTCTTAATTTTGCTATTTGTTTTAGCAAAAGAGTGCTCTGTGTTTTTAGCATATAGACTCAATTGCTGTGTTGTTAAGCTGGCAGGAAACAACTCCGAGCCCTGTACCATACAACCATTAACGCTGGAGTAGGCTGTATCCACCTGAAACTTGGCAGCCTACATCCTCTTGCAAAAGAAACTGGTGCATTAAAGGGGCAGGTTGTAGCATAAGAGGAGCTGAATCAGGGAACATTGTTAGGGCAAAGATTTTTCTCCTTAGAGGAAAAGGTAGATAAAGCACTTATGGGTATTCACTAGGAAAACTCCTGCAGTGATTGAATCATGCTAAATCAAGCCTTCTTCATTTCTCACATGATAGTCATTTATACCTGCTATGAAAGGCTAGGGCATAGTCAAATGTTCACTTGCATGGCAGCTGGAGCAGTTTAAGATTTATTATCCTCTTCCACTGAGGTTGTTTCTTGGAGCAATTTTAGTCCTTTTCAGAGCCAAAGCAGGCTGCATATATGTGCCAAAATGTCATGTTACTGCTCCCAGTTTGGCCTTGTTTGCCTGCCGGATGGTGCTGCCATCTCAGATCTACTGGCTGGCCTGTTGCTCACAAGAGTGCATCCTGCCCTGCTCAGATTGGAAGGAAACACAGCAGCTACAACCACATAAATCCTGGAACATCACTAAACTGGCCCATTTGGTCTTGAAGAAGCCAAGGAGGCAATTTATTAGAGCAACTATTTTCACTTGACTCAAACCACAGGGATCCCTGCTGTTTCTCAGTCTGCTTTCTTTCAGCTACATATGACTTGTCGTTAAAAACGCAAGACAAACTATGTCCTCTTGTTCCTATCTTGGCAGTGCCCAGCTGAGCCAGAAAACAGATGCCATGATATACTACAAAGTAGAGTTTGTCACCAATTATTCCTGTGAATAATAAAAGGTCATTCAGAAAAATAAAATCCTGAAAGAAGGAGTGGGAGAGAAAAAAAGAGACCTTTCATCAAGAGTGCTGACATGTTTATTTACTGAACCGCTAAATGGCTTGGTGGCTTCATGGAGTTCAGATTGGAAGAGATCACATATCAGCACAAAGACAAAGGTGTAACTTAAGTGGTGAAGAAAACCACTCATTTATCTATTCTTTGCCCTTAACTTTTCTCTAATATATGCTATGTTTAGGCATTGCATCCTTGCTATATTTTGAAACTATAGTGAGGAAACTCTCTTACCCTTTTAATCATGCTTTGAGGGCTCATCTCTAAGAGTTAAAAAAACATTTTAGTCTCAGTTTCCATAGAATCTTTAGTCTTAGAAAAACGATTACAGAGGGTGCTGTAGGTGCCACTTCTCTTGTGATCGGAGTGTCTCTCTGATAGCAATTGTCTTAAGAGCGCTAGCTCATTTAATCTGTTTTTCTGCATCTGATAGCAGTGTTATTCACTGGGGTGGATGCACAGGTTATAGAGGTAATGGCACAATTCTGTTTTGCTGATTTGCTTTTCTCTTCCAAATGATTTTTATTTTCAGCTTTCACACTGTGATATATTTTGGACTTAAATACAAATAAGGCAAAAATCTCCCTACTAAGGCTAATAGGATGGAAGTCACTTATCCCCCATTAAAAAGGAGCCTTGGCTGATATCATTCCTCAGAACATGCTAGTTGGATTGTGTCAGAACCCACACAGATTGAGCCAGTAGCACTGTGCTATGTCCATCTAGAATAGGTGCCGAAGGCTCAGTCTCCAAAATTCAGATGCATGTTTTCGATGCAGATGTAGTCTGGCAGCATTTTGGGAAACACCTAAACAGACTTGCATTGGTGGTTGCAGGTGCAATAGTTAAAGCCATTGCAGATCTCCGTCACTGAGAGGGATAGGCTCTCCAGCTCAGTCAGATGTTGAGGAGTGGTTTGAACTAGCCCAGGCTAGCAATACTCTGACATGGTTTTTGCATGCTTCAGTTGTGTAGGAAGTGATGGCAGCTTGGGAGAACAGCTATATCTTCAGCCATTCAGTACAAGGTCATGTAACACCAGTCTCAAACTTTGTCCCTTATTTGTTTTAACAAGGAATTTCTACCTACCAAGATAATTTCTGGTGACCAGCAGTAACAAACTAATGTTGGTTCAGATTGTGCATGCATTTTCCCACAGATTTAACTCTGTGGGCAAAACTCTTTCAATAGTTAGTTGTAGTAGCACAAAACAGCTGCAACTGTGCTATGAAGTTCACAATTTCTGCTATGAAGCAAACAAAAAACCCTCAGAACCATAATCTACATATATTTTGCAATGAAACCTTAAGTATAGACCAGCCCTAAGGTTAAAGCTATTCTAAGAGAATGATATTGCAATGTTGCTTAGAAAATTGCTCCCAATCTCAGCAATCTTGTTCATAGTGAACAGTTTATGATGAAATTGAGAGAAAAACACTGAAGTTTTGGAGGAAAAAATGTCTGCAGGAAATTAGCTAAAATGCTGACATGAATTGGGAAGCATAAGGAAGGGAAAAACTGTGAATTTTGTTTCTCTTGTAATAATTTGCCTTGGAGTACATTATCTTATTTGTAAATGCTAGATAAGAGTGTGATGTTCTATCATTAAAAGAGCAGATAGCCTCCTAGCTTTGCCTAGACTTAGTTCCTGTGTGTGGCAGCAGTACACCCAAACAATGAATTCATTGACTTGCACAAGGGTTTAAAAATAACAGAGAACTCCTTGAATAATATAAAGAAGGGAAGCACAAGTGACTCATGCAAATTATTTTTAATTATGGCATCTTAAGCTTAACTGCAGAAAGAAAGCAGAGGATAGCAGAAAGATTATCTGCTACCTATAACCATTCTCTACTAGGAGAAAGAAAAGCCATGAGTTACACAAACAGTGCTGAAAGTGCATGTCTGTAAAGCAGCCAGGGAGACAAATAGCTTGTGGTGCTCATCTCACTGCATCTGCCTAGAGGATTTCTTGCCCCCGTGAAATGTGTGTGTGTAAATGCCACTAAGATGAGCTTCTAAACCTCTCAGCAGAGCCAACAGAGAGGACTGCAAGAGCTGTATCCAGTTTCCTTGACTGCAAAGAGAGACAGTTTATCTCCTGTCTTCATCATGCTAATCTCCCCCACACTGAAGCAGGCAAGACACATCTTTATGACCCCTTCTGCTACCTGGAGTTAGACC
Organism: Morus bassanus; assembly: GCA_031468815.1. Lineage (NCBI taxonomy): Eukaryota > Metazoa > Chordata > Aves > Suliformes > Sulidae > Morus > Morus bassanus. The sequence goes on along the minus strand of CM062600.1, from coordinate 11,709,474 downwards.
TGCAGCTGCATGTACCAACAGTTGGGAGTGCTACATGCATATGTGGAAGATGCTATGGATGCATCTCCAACAGTCAAAAGTGGTAGGTATCCAGTTAAACCTAATTTCATCTTTGGTGACTTTCAGCAGATACTACTGCTGAAGTAAATGGCCGTGCCTTTGCAGTGTACCTGGTGGGGATGGGAGGAAAGCAATCTCCATTTTTCAGCAAACTGTGTCTTTAGATGGCTCTTCCAATTATGTTTTTCTGCTCTTCCCTGTGGTGAGCAACCAGTCTGGCTCAACAGGGTAAACCCTTATATGTGTCAGATTGCATTACCGCTGAGGAGGAGGGACAATCATATTCTGCTGACATTTAGCTGCAGGTAATAGGGTGCGTAAAAGAGGACCTATGACTATCAATTTTCCTCTCACACCTCACGGTCTCCTTAAGGGGTAACATTTTGGATCTGGTTTGCATTTGGAGGTCTGACAAAAATGGCAGGCTCAGAAATGCTTGAACTGCACACATCCACCTAGTGGATTTAGGGATAAATAGGTATAGTTTATTCTGAGAAGCCTCCTTCTACATTACTAAAAAAGCCATATTACAATATTTTCACAGTTAACCCAGGAGCTAAGCAAATAAAACAAGGAGGTTTTAAGGCATAAGACCCTGAAGAAGTATTTCAATGCTTGACAAGGCAACAGCAAGACTCCTGAGTATCATGAGTGTGGGCTCATTGGCTGATTAGATTGTAGTTGCTAAGGGCCAACCTGCAGTGAGGCAGACCTAGCCCAAACTGTCTGGACTGGCCTAACATTTGACCTCCAGTTTTGGATACTTTGAGTTAAGATTGTACTGCCCGTTGCTTTGAAGAAATGTGCTATTTTTCTATCAGACAAATTTGTATCAACACTTTATTGCAAAGCTCAAACTGCTAGTTTTGTTGACAGAAGATTGTATTAATTAATGCCTTGTCACTATCTTCTGTTGTGGTAAAGAGTAATGTGCTAGGTATGAAAGAACCCACTTCAACCCTGCCTTTGTAGTAGACACACTTGTTAGTGCAAATCCTGTAAATTCTGCAATGGTGGAGTCAAATCTTGCTCTTCCCTAGAGAGACGCATGAGAGTTGAAAGGTGCAGGTGAACTGGTGTTGTCATGGCATGAACCAATGCACTGCTGGAAAGCCATGCAATCCAGGAGAGTGGACCCATTCAGGCCAGATATTTGGTTCACCTGAAGTTGAGAGTAGACCTATTATCTGCAAGAAGACATGCAGAGCACTGAACAGGGTTAGTAACTGTATAGTCAAATTAAAATCTGCTTGATGTAAGGTTAATATAATCTGACTTTTAATAGAAGGACATCAGAGATAAGATCCAGACATTTAATGATGAAGACACCTGTCTTCACCTAAACTTAGCTCTGCTGCATGGTAATCAGTTTTAGTCATTTCAGAGGGAGTACTTACAGAGTAAGTTACTGCTCAATTAAAGAAGATGCGTCAGCCTCTGGCCTCTGTGGATAAGGTTGGCAATCTTAGAAAATGACATATAATTAGGAAAAATTATAGTGTTTGCTTTCAAAGTACTATTTGCTTTTCCAAAAAAGCAAACTGACAGACAAGCATAATATCCACATATGGTATACCCTCCTCAGTTATTCATATATCACCTCCCTAGAATTAAAATAGGTATTGAAATGTTTCATTTTGGAGCCACAACACTTAAAAGAGGCATGACTTGCTGATCAAAACTCCAGTGATGTTTCTTATCCAAGTCATATGCTTGAAAGAGTTCAGTAAAGGATTTCTTGGCTTTCTAATAGAGGAAGAGATCAAGTGCTTTGAAAGCAAAAGCCAAATTAGAAAGAAAATAAATTATGTTTTTGGTGTGATGATGTGGGGCTATATTTTGCACCTAAAAGGTTTCATATTTAAAGAAATACCACAAGTTAATGTGCAATGTCAAATGATGCCACATCCATCACCTTCCACCCAATACTTAGGGCATTATGAGAAGTACAACAAGCTACATTTCATGAGTACTTTTTGAGTCCTGCTGTACAGAGGTGAGCTAATTGGATATAACTTTCCAGGCTGTCCTACACTTTGGGGACTCATGTAAAGATGGCATCCTGAAATACAAAACCTAGGAGCCCAACCAAACCTCCACAGTGATACACATGATGGGAGATTAAAGAGGTGCTTTCTCCCTGTGATTCCTAAATGAGCACAGGCCAGCTATATATTCCCAAGTGGACAGGAACCTGTCTTTGTCCTCTCTCAGTTCTTCAAAGTCACAACATGTGCTTCTTAAAGCATGCCCTGCTGATGCAATGCAAAAACTCTGACTCTTGTGTCCGTGGTATGCTAAACATGGCTCTTCAAGGGTAGAACAGCTACGGCACAATCCAAAATCAGTAAGAAAATGCTGTTTGACTTCTGCAGACCTGTGGAAATTATCAGCTCCGTTCTACTTGTTCTCTCTCAGCTGTTTGTCTGTCCCATGATATGCATTGTCTAAATTTGAAATTAAAAGCATTCCTGAGGCAAGGAATGTCTTTAAGCACTTGCATTCCACAGTGCATCAAAGAACAGCTAAGGCTGATGCTTAGCCTTTGGTAGCTATGCTTGCATGCAAGTTTTCAGAGCCTCATGATTTTCATTTACAGCACCCTCATTACCTGCTGGGGCAGAGCTCAGGTGCAAGGCAGTCCCATGATATGATAAGTTTCCCTGCGTGATGAGGCAGTCCATCTGTGCAGGCTACACCAAAGTGGAAGGTGATGCATGGACAGTATATGTGACCAGGGATTTTTTGCAGAGCTTGAGCCCTGAGCCTAGCTCAGGGTGTGCTAAAGCTGTAATAAACAAAACTGACCTCCATTTATAATGTAGCTTTTGTAGTGTATGTGCATCTACCTTTATCAGTCCTATTTCTTTGATTCCCTCCAGTCCTCCTTAGCATGAACAGTGAGGAGTGTCGATTCAGTAAAGTGTCTTTCTAAGAGAATTAGCTACCCTGTTGAGAAAAAGAAGAGTAGAGCCTGTACCTGGGTAACAATGAACATTTTTCGCAGCTCTCATCTTGACAATAAGCCCATACCAGTGGAATAAAGTATGAAGAAAGCATAAATTTACATCAGGGCTTCAATTAACTTCCATATTACCTGTAACTCAAATGCTTCTTGCTTCTGTGCTAAAGTTATTACTTACTTTTATAAAATTTTAAACTGTAACATTTTAAAGAGGCAGCATGCCCTGTAGAGAGATTCCAGCTCTGAAGACAAAGATCAGAAAATTTCAAAAGCTTTAAGAGTAAAGCCCCAATGTCAGACTGCACATTCAAACCTTTCCTGTTGAAATCTAGCAAGCTGTTTCTTGTGAAATTTCTAGAAGTTAGAAATGTATTAGAAAGCCTCTTTTTGAAAGAACCACTCTGCTTTCATGTCAAGTTTTGCCTGAAACATGAAATTGTAGAGACATAATGAATAGATGAGAGGTATTTTTTTTTTTTCTTTAAATGACAACCAAATGACTTGATCCTCAGCAGCTCTCAATTTGTGAATAGTTCAGTCTGAGTTTAAATTAAGTTCATGGCTGCTTCTTCCTTTATTCAGGCTATTCAAATATTCTCTTCACAATCTGCACCAAGTAACAGATAAAAAAAAACCTGTCATGCTTAATTTATTTTAACTATGCAGGTGAGTTCGCATTTTTCACATTCTGTTTCTGAGAACAGCAGTGAGTCTTTTCCTAGCTCAGTTAAGGACAGCTTCTAAGAACACAAGAAATGCCCCACTGGACTGGAGCAATGGTCTTTGACAGCAGCAGTAAGAAATTTCATATAGGGAGAATGCCTGCACCCCGCCTGTATCTTCAGACTTCCCCCTGTACTTCCTCCAACATCCACAATCACTAGATTAGGGATGTCATTGGACACATCTCTGCCTTGTCCCTTTAATACATTTTCTGGATCTGTTGTTGTCCATTGGTTTGTTAACGTGGAGACATTTATTTGTCTGGTTTTATTTATTTTTTTTTCTGTATAACACTATCATCATCTATCATGGTATGTGAAATGCTATGTTTAGCACTACCAGTTCGGAAACCTCTAAGGAGGATGGAAATGAATCTGTACTGTTATAAGTTATAGTTTGCTGAATGTCTTAGTAATTCTGGATGTCTAAGATATAACTGCAAAGATATGAAGGCTCAGGATTATAAACATTCACAGTCTGAATTTCAGGCCACCTTAAAAGAACCTCACATAGTATCCAGAAGCAGAGGCAGTTGAAGTAGTCATAACTTTCAGGAATTTTAGCCTCTAGCAATGTTTGTTGCAGAGAAAGGATCAGCTGAATAGGTTTACATTCACTGCGGACACCCTATTTGATAAAGAATTAGGTTAGCAAAGAAAGACGGATGGCAAGAGCAGACAAGACAGTTTGAGACCCGAGGCCTAACTCAGCTTTGACATAGCTAAGCTGAATAGCCATTGAAGTCAGTGAGATGTTCACATGTTTGTATCAGGGCTGGATTTGTTCCCCTGTGTTTAGCAGAACGAGGTGAATAGTTGAATTCAGATAGAATTTTTTTTGTTTGGAAAACAGTGATAGTCATAGGAAATTTTCAGTGCTACCCTTTAAAAACTAAGACACTTTATGGGCTGGGATGTTTCCTGTATAATGCAAATACAGTTGAGAGACAGTGCCTTGCCTAAGGCTTTGTATATACATAATGGAGATAAACAGATGGAGACAGAAGTAGAGGCTTGTTCAGTGCAACCTAAGTGGAATGGGACTATGAATCCTTGTTCTCTGAATCTAAGATAGGTCTCTAATTTTTTGATTTCTACAAGAGTTTCTTCTGGGTGTCCAACTCTGCTTAGAATTATAATGGGAAGTATATTCATTCTCTAAATAGACATTTGGAGAACGAGCATTGCAAGCTAGCATTTCACTATTTCTGCTTTTCCTTTCTGTCTTGGTGCCTTCAGTTATGGGAGATCTGAGAAACAATGCAGGGAGACTAAAGGGATATCAAATAGTTTCCCTTCATCTTCACCTGGGGGGCTGCTCACCTTTTCCTTTTTAATGGATCAGCGTTTGCCAAATGGCTCCTGGTTTGTAATTCGTTATTTTATTGTGATTATAAAATGAAAAGGTAGATATAGTCCTGGTAAAGTGGGATATTACTTTGCATTTGTTGCTGTGTCATGACATCTCTGTCTACTGTGGTTTAAGGCATATTGACTACCCTGGCTGCCCGTGTCAGGGTGTTCCTGCTGAAAATACGTAACTCCAGTAATTCACACTGGAAAACTGTGCATTAGCTGAGACTGAGTTACCAGAAGGTTGCAGAAAATTGAAAAATAAAAGAAAAAGAGAAAGGAAGACATAGCATTTGTGTTCTTGTGTTTTTTCTCCCCTCCAAAAACATTGTCAGAATGCTGCTTGTACAAAGAAGCAGTAAAAGATGCCTCTTTAATGGGAACAGTCATGCTTCTACTATGTAATGCCATGGCATTTCCACCCCCGCTGCCATGCTATATCAGTGCACCAGCACAAAGACAGCCATAAAGCAATGGCAAGTAATCTTTCTTTGGCTCTGTGTAAGCACACTCTGCAAAACAGCCTGGTCTATAAAATAAAAAGAACTTGCCTCCGTGCCTAACAGCTCCCAATGCCAATGATGCACACTGATGGGGCAGCAGATGCTTCCTTCATGATGGTTGCTAGGTCACAGCTAGGCAGAGTGTTAGCTGAGGGGATGTAATTGTACATACAGGAGGTTTTAGGTCTGTAATTGTTCCCACCCTGGGCTCAGAAGCAACTTAGTATGGGTTTTCATCAGGGCTCCCTGCAGCTGAGAAGCAGAGTTACCTGCCTGGTAGCTTTTCTGTTCAGGACTTGTTCTCTGTGCAGATGAAATTTTTTGCATCTGTGGTAACAGTGAAGAGCCACATCGGCATCAGAAAATGTTTGTTTCTGAGGAACTGGTTGGGCTCCCACATCATAGCAGCCACTTCATTTCCTTCTGACTCAGTTCCTCATTTTTCATGTAACAGTGATAGCACTTCCCTGCCTTAATGGGATGCTGTGAAATTTCACTGCCTTGAAAATTGTTGAGTGCTTGGATATTGCAGTGTCTGGGGCTGGGTGAAAATGTTATTAGCCATGCTGTACCCATGCACTGGATTGAGGAACTTACACTGGCACCATCACAAGGATGGCAATATATACAAGCTTTTATGTAGTATAGCTGCATGATCTGTTAGTTTTTATCAGAAATACTGCAAAACCAACCTCAGTCAGAGACAGCAGAATTTCAAGCGCTAATCCCAGTCGGACCCAGACAGGATGTCCTAGTGTGCTTGTCTCTGGAGACAGGTATCTGCTGTCTTTATATACTGTGCCACCATTCTTTGAGTCTTTCAGGGAGCAGAAATGGAACTATTTCATTGCTTTCTTAGGAGTTTTTTACCAACAAACTATATTGTAGGACCACAGGAACTTAATCCAGTTCATCTTCCTTCTGATCCTAAGGAAAACTTCAGACCATGAATTATTTTAGTGCAAATATTCAGGAGTGATTTGAAGTGCATTATAAAGTAACCCAACTCCTGTTCCGCAGAGTGGACATAAGGCACTAACTTTTCTGATGAGAAGCCATCTACCTTACACTTAAAGAATAATTTTGTCTTGTCTTAAAATACACATGAATTCTTAAAATATAGCTTACAGCATCTTTTCTACTTTAATTGTTAAAGACTGCTTCCAGTCAATTCTTCACTTACTGCCTGGAAATAATGAGGGATATTCCACAAATACTTAGGTTATCTGGACTTCAGTAAAAACAAGTGTACCAAGTCAGTTGCACAAGGCACACATGCTATAATGCATTAAGTTGTCATTAAACTAGTTATGATTCTTGAGGGAGGTCTAACTTTACATGACATCAGCTGCCAAACCAAGGCTCATATGTATAACCACCTTGGGTTTATTACTTCACCTGAAAATAAAAATTATAGTCTCCTGGAACCACATATTATTTCTAATAAAAATAACTACATTGTCCTCTATCTTACTGATACATTCATTCACAGTACTGTGAAAATGACAATTTTGATTCAAATACAAATCAAAAAGAGGAATTTTAAAAGAAGAACTTATACTAAACCACACAGCTTTGCTGGTAATAAGAACTAATCCAAATGTCATCTTAACTTTTCTTTGAAAAATTTTTACTTTCAGCAGCTTTGGAATTTGAGCTTGCTCTTCTCAGAGCTGGGCATGCACAGATGTCACTGCAAAATCTTGACAGTGGGTGAACAAGTCTGTATAGGCAGAGTTTTAAGAAATAATCAAGTGCCAAGTGAAATTTTCTGCATACCTTCAGTAGACTATCCCTTGTGACTGTGCTGGAAGTCCTTTTTTTAATATATTTTTCATAAATATTTGATGGCCAGACTGAACTCCCGTATCTTTTTACTAGGGGAAAAGGATACACTATACTGACTGTATTCATAGAATTATAAGTGCTTTTTTATATTGGGAAGCTTTACAGGATAGTCAGGACTTCATGGCAGCAGAATAGACTTTTCTTTTAAACTTAACTTCCCGCCACAGAAAGCAGATATTTGTAATACTAGTATATTGATTTAAATTTATGGCTTATGTAAAGTAGTACATCCTTCCGTAGAGACAACTACTTAGCTTGTAAATTTTTTAGGATCCAGGCCTGCAAAGATTTACACACACAGATTCGTTGTGCATCCTGGTCCCAAGAAATCAGAAACAAGACTCCCATTGATTGCAGTGGAGCCAGGACTCCAGCTGCTGCTTCCAGGGAAGGTAATACTGCACAGCTGAGAGTTTGCCAGATTTTGTAAGATGCAGAGTCTGAGGCCAGCTTTTTGACATGAAACATCAGAACTTCTCCACCTTTGACCTATTCTTACCACATTCTAGGATACTTCTGATATATTGCCAACAAAGAAAAGTGGCTCCTGTCTCAGTGAGCTTGAGATTCAATATATTTGAAAAACCCAAAGGCAAATACTGAGAAAAGGATAAACTGTTTAGAATTAACACCAAATATTTTTTAATAAACTCAAGTCTGTATTTGCTGTGTCAGGAGAGGGGGAAGTTTTCTGCACACATATGAACACACGCATACAATTACACACAAGTCAGAATTTCTGCAAGTATAAAACTGTTCATGAGTATCAGATCTGTAGTCAAGCTCAGCCTGGTGCTGAGTCCAGCAAAAAGCCAATGCAACCTTTGAGACTGATTGAAGCCTTCAAGACAAAACTGACAAGGCCTGATCATGCCACAACAGTGGTTTTCCAAGAGATTATTTTTAAACTGAAATAGAAAATGGGAGGGAAGTTCCCATTTGGAGACCCGAATACTATAATTTTTATTCTGGCTGAAGCTGACCTTTTACCTTTAGATCTGGGAATTTGTCTAGATCAAGTTTGGATGATCTGTGTTGAAGTTAATGTTATGGAAGCACTTCATCTTTGTTTACAGGTCTAGTTAATAGTAGGTATGATGTGAACATAATGCTCTGTACAGCAGAGCCCCACACAAATGACATGGATGGATCCACACCAAACCACAGGTGCTGGCTCACCCATTTTCTGGGGAAGCCTGGACTAAGGACCAGCTCTAAATCATACAGCTGTCTCTCATCTTTGTGCTTTGCCTAGCCCTGAAGTTTGGGGTTGTCTTGGCTCCAGATCTTTGTGGCCTATGCTCCTCTCTGCTCTGAAATACAGGGACAGCAGACCCGTGTTTTGGCTGTGGTAGTTCTGACCTAAGAAAGGCTCGCAGTAGGTTGCGATACAAAACAAAATATTATCAAAAGCAAGCTTTCCACTGTGTTTCTCAAGTTTACTTTTGCCTGTTGACTTTTTGTTTATTGCAGACTAGATTATTTGTAAATGGCATGAGGTCTCCCTGATGTACCTGAAAAGCAGCCTGGAGACCAGCCTCCATGTTCAGCAGTAGTGCTGTGAAGAACTGCTTTTTGTCCACCTGCAATTTATTGTGCTGCCTGATGCTTCCCTATCTCATACAGGGTAGAGAAAAGCTACAAATACTGCTCCTCTCACAGGACTCCCTTCCACCAGTAGTAGGTCTGGTTTCTGCTTGCCTGACTTGCCTTCATCTCAGATGAGCTTGGGGATGTCTGTCATGCCTTGCCCAACTAGGCACTTTTCAGTCTTTGCTGACCCCCACTGCAAGAGTCAGAGGGGGAATGTAAAAGGTTACCCACCTTACAGCCTTCTGGGGAGTACTGATGCCAATTTGCTTTAATAGGGAGGGAATCCTGTTCCCTGCGAGTGCCGGGAGCAATTTTCTAGTCTATCCTCTTCATGTGGTTAACCAACACATGGACCTTGAATTACCTTGCAGTAATATTGGCACACAGCACCATGACTTTTCCTTACTTTATGTAGTGAAAGTGAGAAAGGGAAGGTTTATTTTGGGATCAGATGTTACACCTGGCTGGAAGCCCTTTTTCCTACAGCCGTCAGTATTGCCTAGGTTTTTCGTGATACACACATGGCACTGGAAGGATGATTTGTGCCCAGGGGAGGATGAGTCCAGTAATAGCAATCACTCCCCATCAGTTGTTTGTTCCTGAGAACCTTTGGCACCTGTTAAAGAGGGTGCTAGTCTTCATATGCATGGCAACAGATGTTAGACCAGAGTCGTCCTTTCTGGTGGTAGCATCAAGATGGATCAGAGTGCTCTCCGCTTCAGCAATATCCATGCAGTGCAGCAGGACTCAAAGGAGTGCTGTGCAAATATGTGTGCAGCCGAAGGGAAAGAGGTGGCAGGCAGGAGGCAGGGAAAATCAGAGAGCTGGCCACAACAAGCAGAGAAAGGAGCATTGCTCAGTACTGACAACATACAGCTGTGGGTCTGTTGTCCATGGCTATCTCTTCATTATCACACACACTTGACTTGAAATTGTAGTGTCAGCCCTCCAGGCTTCATCTAGGAGTGCTGTGCTGGCTGGAGCCAAGTGAATTTTCCCTTTGAATCTGAGCAGCAAAGTTTCTGGAAAAAAATGAGCTCTGAAAGAATGAAATCACATTGAATTCCACTAATAGTTTTGCACAGAAAAAGTTGAAGGGAATGTTCTGATAATGTCAAAGCAATATTTTTGATGTATTCCAAATGAGATACTGGGGTGTTTTTTTTTGTTTGTTGTTTTTTGGTGGCTTGGTTGATTTTTTTTTTTTTTTTTTTTTTTTTAAATGCCTCCAGCTGGCATTGAAACTTCTGATTTTGAAAAAAAAGCGGATTTGATTTTAAACAACCAGTCAATTCAGAAAGTTTCAGTTTGGGTTCAGCATGGTAGAATCCCCTGCTCTGCTTTTGTTTGTTCATTTTTACCAGGGAATCAAAACAATATTGTTTAATCTGTTCTAATGACAGTGTTCTCAGCCTCCTTCAGACAGAGGAGCATGTAGCAATAATTTTTGCCTCCTTCCCTTCCCTGCCCAGCACCCTCCTGGCTGTCCATTCTCTTTAGGGACCATACGTGGTTGGCCTCCAAGCTCATGAGATGGAATGACATGAGCAGACCCATGAAAGTAAATGTGGCTACCCATGTTATTAAATTCAAGCACATGGCTGGTTCTTTTCTGTTAGGTCAAATGCCATTCCTAGGGATTCAAAGACTAGTAAAAGGGTTAAATTTTTCTCCAACTTAACTTTTACAGGTCTGTTTTTTGGAAGTATCCTTTAATTTCTCACTGGACATTTTTTTTCTCACCTGGTTGAACAACATGGCTTTCAGCAACCTGTGTCACCATAATTCACTAACTGCTTATTACTGAAAAAAAATTATTAGCTTTTCTGTAAACTCTTCTGGCCAAACTTTCCTTAAGATAATTGTACATAGTTGAAAATGACTGAACAGATAAGAGAAAAATTAAGGTTGGGACTTGTGGGGCAGTCAAGTGCTTTTATAGTGCGTAATATTGGTACACACCAGGTACCCCAGGCAGTGTTACGGGAACCCCGACCCATGTTTGGCTCTTGCTGTTGTAAGCAGACATGCTATTTGAAGTTCTGCCCACAGCACAGCCCTTCCTGAAGAGAAAATCTTGCTTGTATGCCATTTTTTTTCCTTATAAAAGACAAAACAATTGCTTTTCCAGTGCTGCCAGGTAGTGCACTTCTTCAGAGTAAGCTGGGTGTGCTTTCTTTGGTATCTGGGCCAGAGGCTGTGCTCCCCTCCCTGATTTTCTCTTTCTCAGACTAGTTATTTACAGCCTGCAATCTTTCTGACACTCAGGGACCTATCTTTAAAAATATTATTGCATCAGAGAGGGTTTTTCAAACTAATTTCAATATTTTTCTTCATTTCTAGTGCTTTGTGGCAAATGTCTGCCCTGACTGACTTCCCACATAGGCACTCTGAGTTCACCAGGCTGGCTCAGGGTGTAAGGTCCTGATCCTGAAAGCACATGTGGATTTTTTTCTAGGGGGCGTGGTGGCCCTGTTTGCAGTATTTGCAGCTGTTAAGCTGTGAAAGTTGTCCTTTGACATCAGACTGGATTTAATCCCTTTTAGTCTATGGATTAGAGGAGGACCTTTCTTGATCCTGGATGAAAGAAAAGAGTTGCTTTCCTTTTATTTCCACTTTCAATTACAGCTTTTAAGTACTCTGAACATTTTCTACAGCTTTCAGCCCTGATGTTTCCTCTGTAGGTGTTGTAATGAGTAGAGAAAATGGAGGCAGGCAGGCTACAGCCTCTGTGGTAGCTCCTGGATTTGTTTATATTTGGCAAATGTTTGGCACATTGTGAAGATAAATCAGTAGAATAATCACAGTATTTCCAGCTCTGTGAGTTCTAAATCCTGACGTATAAAAAAAGTGAAGAAAATAAACAGTGTGTGATCTTTCAGTAGCGTCTCCATATGTCTTATTATAATTTCCTCATTGTGTTCAACAGTGCTTAAGAATAGTGTCTGTAGTCTCTTAAATACCTCAGAAAAGGGAACGCAGAATTTCACAGCTCTGTAGGCTTGTACATGAAGCTAGAGCAAGCATTTTTGAGATTTCATCCTCAGCCAGGAAGCCTAGAAACTATTGTTTCTCTTCTTTCTTTCAAACGATAATGAAGGCTCTCTCCAAATTGCTTGACTACATGAGCTGGAGATTCAGAAAGGACCCTAAATAACACTGGATTTGCAGCAGAAGTTGTAGCAGCAAAAATGGGAATGACTTCTCTCACGCTAAGTTAAGGGTTGTTTCCTTCCCAGGCTGGCGTAAGTGGAAACTATCTATCTTGGTTAACTCTCCCAATTTACTAACCCCTTGATGACCTCCAGCTTCTGTAACAAAAAATCCAGACTGAAATAACAGCAGTGGAGAATTTCCAGATGTCAGCCCTGTTCTCAGTGTGCATCTGCATGTGGTATTTAAACAGCTTCATGACTTTACCCCATCTCCCTGGTAACTTAACCATACATAATAATATAAATTGTATAAATTGCCTAAGGTGGTTGGCAGAAGGAAACATTTACTCTGCCTCACCATCAATTTGTCTATGAACCCCTATATCTCCAGTGATAAAGATGCTTCTATAACTTAGTGCAGCGTGTTAAGAAGAAACCTCTTACCATGTAACAAAAACTGAGCAGCACAACAATCTGTTTAAAAAATTGTCAGGGTTAAGTAATCTCATTTGCTTTAAATTGAATGGCATATGTACCGCACTCCAGTGAAATATAATGATCAAGACCTTCTGCTGGTACTAAACAGTATCCTTCCTCTTAAGCCAAAAGATGCTTACAAACCACAATGCAATGCTGTCTAGAGGTAAACACACTGGCTAAAGAGCAGGACAGTCATTTTAGCATAGAGCTATGCTCAGGCGAATAGATAGCCTCTTTCTCAGCAGGGCTGATTAGCTTAACAAACTCACCCCTGCCCCCAAAAGCTTCCATATTACTGCCAGTGCTGGAGCAGACTCATCTATAGCTGGGGGGAATCTGTAGCCAGTGATGCATTACACACTATGGAAATACTCAAAAAGGAAGCTGAACTGGTTTGTCATGTATGAGAAAGTGACACATTTTTGCATTCATCTCCTTTTTTCCCTCCACCTGTTCTTCTCCCTTTGTTCTCCCGCCTACAAGCAACCAAATGTGCTACTGCTACATACTTTTTTCCTAAATCATGTCAAACTCATCATTCCCAGCAAATGCCTAACTGCTGTGAATGACCAGTTTTGGTTGCAATATAGCCTATTTTTTTCTGGTTTGGCAGTGATGTTATAAGCAGAACCTCTACAAAAACTGTAACAGTAAGAAGACATTTTGTGATGATGTGTACCCAGAGTATGTCCCACATTCTTGCAGTCTTGTGACAGACAATAACAGACACATCAACACAGCCCCACAATGCAGGGTAGTGCTAATTATCCTAAATTACAGATGTAAAACTGAGATGAAAAAACTTGGACCCACAGAGGTATTTAGTTACCTACACTTCCCATCTAAATCAAGGGGATAACGTCTCTACATACCTTTGAAGATCTGAAGATGGGGGACTTTTTGTGAGGTCATGCTGAACCACTCGGAGCAGCAACAATTGGAAATGATGTTTCCCAGGCCCTGGACTAGCATCTTTATTAGTGTTTAGTGAGTCCAGAGAGCTTACTTACACTGGGAGAAACTGCTGTGTATAAAAGGCAGGAGCCAATTCCCTTCCTTCTGAGGCAACTGAGTCCCTAGGTTTGCAGGTCAGTGTCTGAGCAGCAACACAACTCCTCCCTACCCCTGATTCTGAGTGACCCAATATCTCTCTCTGCCAGCTGATTATTCCCTCTATTCTTTCTTGGGTTATATGCTGGGAAGTTCCCTCCTCCAAGTCTGATATAGCAAACTCTACTCCTATGCAAATATCTACTTCCTTGCCTCATCTGAGAAGGTGGTCGCTGTCAACTAGACACTTGTGATGAAGAAGCAGGTAGTTTTTCTATCACGGGTAAATGTGGATGTTTTGCACAGCTGTGCCATATTCTGTGGTTTTGTAAACTCCTTTAGGGACCAGTCTGTGTCTCCCCCAAGAGCAGTTACAAAGGATTCATATGTGACTGCACAGTGCAATGGATATCTGAGCATACCTTTTGCAGCAGATGAGGAATGAAATGGAGGTCTTGGGGACAGCAAAAATTGTTATTATTTTCTTGTCCCTTTTTTATTATTCATTCCTACAGTTGTTAGCCTTAGAGGTTTCTTCCTGTAACCTCAAAAATATCGTAGTGTGAAGCATGAAATGTTGCTGAGTTGGTATGAGTTTTAAGGGATCAAGGGCAGGTGGTGAGAGTCCTGCAGGAAAGTAAGGGGCTGTCTGAAAATGAGCTCTTCCACTTCTATCCCCAGACAAACTACTGAAACACTGTGAGTGTTGAACTTTCAGAGTAAGTGCCTATCTTCCTTCTGTTAGCAGAAGGATACAGAACTATTAAAATCAAGGAAAAAGAACAAAAACCTGAGAGGGCTGGCCTCCCACATGCTGAATATGCCCTACTCTGTTAAGTCATTGACCTCCAGGGAACCACTTCAGAAGAGTTTCAGGGGAGTGCCACGCTATCTCACCAGCTGCTAAGCATTTTCTTTCTTCCTACATGCTATAAGGGTGGGGGAAAAAAAAAAAAAAGAAAAGAAGAAAAAATCACTTTTTTCTTAGAGATTTAAAAAGGGGTAATGCATGGAAATATTTTGTTTCTTCAACTTTAGTAACAACATCAATATCAGAATTGTCTAGTTGGTTTTGGTGTTTTCTTGGATGACTCAGTTTTGTGCAGTGGAGGAGTTTTCAGCTGAAAACCTTCTCATGGCTATACAATTAAATAAGGTGGAATGAAAATAAGAGTATGTCACAGGCCATGGTATGCACCAACAAACGGAGTATGTGCCTGACATATCCAAGTGTCCAAGTACTAAATTAGTCGCACATGATAATGCCCTTGTTATTTCATGGGCTTCACACAGACCCTTCTGCTATCTCAGGGTCATGAGCTTTCCTTTCACCATTTTAACAGACCTTCTGAATTAGGAAGGTCTTTGCAAAACCAAAGAAATGTAAATAGTTATGATCACTTCTCTCAGCTGAATCAATTCTAGTCCTTTAGTGACAGAAGCATACCAGTTCTCCAGTCATTCACAGAGTCTTCTAGGACAGACAAAATTGACTTTCTGTCACTCAAACACTAGTAGGAAGAAAAACCAACCTGAAGCCCCACCTACTGCAAAACTTTCAGGACTAAATTATAAAGCAGCAGAGCAGAGCACATGGTCATTTTCCCTTCTGTGATGCTAAAACATGCCATATGGCAAAGGGTCAGATACATATGTGTGTGTATACATTTATTTGTATGGCTACTGGGTGAAAGGAGCAGAGGGAGAGTACTTATGTAGCAATGGGCAATTTGTGGTGAGTTTCTTAAATGGTCGAGTTTAAGTTGGATTTTGAAATTTCTGAGAAGGTGGCTTATGATGCCTGGCTGCGTTACCCATCCTATCACTGTTCTAAGCTCAGGTAAATATAACATCTTGGGGAAAAAACTACACGAGGTTTCTTTTTTAATTTTTTCTCTACAAGTCAGACTATGGCAAGCTTCTTTCAGTCCTGAAATACAGAGGACGCTGTCTGTGATAAGCCCTGGAAGAAAACTGCACACTGTTCATTTTGCGAGTCCTTAAATTTTTTAGTGATTATTTCTGGGGAATTATATATGCTATATGGAATACTTTCCTCAGTTAGGAAATAAGTTGACCCAGGACATACTGCCTTGCTGACCAAAACCAATCCTTTATCTTCTGCAAATATGAAAAGATGCCATGTGATCCTAGAGCAACAGGGTCCGCAATGTGCTTGGCAAATTATCACATAAGAAGGAAAGGTAAAAGAGAAAAGAGACAGTAACAGGTACAATAAGTTAATATGTGTTGAAGCATCTAATAAAAATAACAGTCAGAGCAGCAGGGCACAGCAGTGGAGGAAAAGAAAAAAAAAAACAACCAACTGTGAAGTTAGTACTTTAATTCTTTTAGTGAGAGAGGCAGCTCCAGTGTGGTACGTCCTCGAGATCACAGAGCATCTTGAAGAGTGGGAGTTAGAGAGAAACACAGTAAAAAGACACAGAAGTAGGTGCAGTGAAAAGGCAGATTTATTTACTAGTAATACTGTACAGGGGAAAAAAAAAAGAGAGAAGCCACAGTTACAGCATGGCTGTTGCTGGCAGTGTTCTTGGTTTTTTATTTTTGTTTTTTTTTTGTACTCATTTTTTTTAATCTGAAGAAAAAAACATAACAGTCAAAAAAGTACACTTCAGGTTACAAAGTACAGCAGCTATCCCCAGCAATTCTAACCCAGTGTTAGCACAGCAGTTTTTCCCCAACAAAATGGGATTTTATTTACATTAGCTCACAAAGAAAGTGGGAGACTAAATCTTAAAAAAAATCTCAACCACAACCTACATTCACCGTAAAAGCTGCATTTTACACAACATTTTCTTGAACCCCTATAAAGAGTCATTCATCTATGGAGTGAATGTAGTCAGGAGGGGCAGCAAACCTTCAGAAATGTGTTCTTTGCCTTTGTCCTGACCTGCTTTTGCTTGGCTACCTTTGCTGCACTTAGATTCAGTGGCCACTGGAAAAGCAAAAATCTTCCAAATGGATTTATCTTCTTTATCTGCCCCTAAGCAGTGCCTACATCCATACTTGCAAAATAACAGGGACAAAATTTGAGCCCATCATCAGTAAAGCACCTTAATCATAGATATGGCCAATCTTAACATATCCTCAAGGCTGTCCCTAACCAGCACAGTGCTTAAGTATGTGTTACACTTCAAGCAAGTGCTTAAGATTAGTGGAGCTTAAGCGCAGCATTCAATTGGGACTTTATATGGTTGCACAAAACCTTCTTTATTTTTGAGTTTGCCTCTTTCTGACCAGCACATTAACTTGGAGTAACTTCCAAGATACCAGTAGCTTCTTGGCAGCTAATTTTACTGAGAATGCCTTTGCAGGCTGGATCAGTCTGTGGGGAAGTTCACATTTTCTTCTGGCTCCTTTACCCTGCCAGTAGCAACCTGACAATTAGGGGGTGGCTTGCCTTCTGCTCCTGTAAGTGGTTTCTGGATGCTGATGTTTTATGTGCTTGGGCATATCTAGATCATACTGGCTTAGGGGGCTTAGTGTGTTCTCACAGGAATGGGAAGAGAGACAGCAGATCTACCTAAATAGTAAGATTTTAGTGGAACCCACTGTTTGGGCAACCCATGGGATGAGAGATGAATAGACAGGGAGAGTGCTCCTCTAGTATTATATTTGCCCTAGGAATCTAGGAGAATGCAGGTAGAGGTCCAAACGCTGAGGACAGCATATCGTAATTTCTTTTTACTTGGGACTCATGCCAACAGGCCTGAGGTGAGGCTTTTAACTCCAGTTTTTCTTTTCTTCCCCCTATCTTTGCTCATAGGAGACCACAAAAATGGAAGCAGAGAGAGGGGAAAAAAAGGAGCAGCTGAGGAATGGTGTCCAGAATTAGAGAAGTACAGAGACAGGAGACAGACAGAGTCTGGAGCAGAGGTGTGCAGAGGGAAAAATTTGGAAGAAAAACTTACACTGCCTCTTTTATGTTGTGTTTTTCTGTGGGTATGAAATTTACCCTCACCCCCTTCAGGCACTGGAAGTTTTGAGAGTTCCCAGGGGGGTGTTTGTTTACTTTCAAACACAGTCAGCAAGGAGACCATGCTCTAAAACCCTCTCTGCAGAAAAGTGCACCAGTTTCACAACACCATTTAAAAATCTATCTAATTAAAGGAATGAGAAGACACAGTTAAAGCAGCATAAGCCTTGCTTGTAGCATATTTTTTAAAGACCAGACCACCCTAGAAGCATTTGTACATGTGCTTAAATTTTACTTGTCTGGGTTATGCCATTAAACTAAAAAGGGCTTCTTGGGTGCTTAATTTTATGCTCATGGGCAAGTCTGTAGGTCTTATAGGCCTACTGAATAGATATGCAAGGTCTAAATTCAGGTATGAATCATGACCATACCAATGCAAGTTAAAAACATACAAATATACCCAAACTGTTGGACTTGAGTTACTTAGCTAAATCTAAAATAATTAATTAATTTTTTTTTTTTTAATTTATAAAGTAGATTAATTCTTAAAACAAACCCCTAAATCCTCCTTTAAGAAGCATTTGGGAAACAATTGCAGGAAAGCTTTGCAATACATAACAGCAAAAACCCTCAAAGTAAGAGAAGCTTTTGCAAACTAGGGGAAGGGGCTCAGAATTCTCCACAAGTTTGCCCTTAAGAAAAGTGGCCTATTCTTAATCTTCTGAACAGCCTAAGTTGAACCACCACAGGAAAAAAGCTATAGATTTTGCAAGAATCTTTGAACCCATGAGGAAAAAGGTTCAGTTTTATAATGCTTTGATTTTAAATACAACTGGGACATTTTTAAGAATTTCATGCACCCTTGTCACTATTTACAAGCTAAGTTATTATTATAAATTTATATTACAAGTTGGATTATATTCTCTTTGGACTAGATGACAATCCATTTATATTTTAAACATAATAAATTTGGCCATTTTATACAACGTACTCTTTTACATACAAAAATTACAGTCCACATTTTTGTTGGATATTGTCATAGCCTGCGACCTCTGGTTAAGCTCAGAACTAAAGTTTACTCTTGCTGCCCAGAAGGCTCATGAAACTTAATCTGAGCAAATCCTAACCTTTCTAATAGGCAGAGAGAACTGGCTGAAACTGAGTGAGTTTAGAAAAAATAAATACGCCACGTCTCAGCCTGTGGGAAAATCCTCTACTTCGTCTAAATGATTTTGTTCTACTCTTTCCAGTGGCACCACCTTTTGCATTTTGAAATCTTGTGTTGGATAAAGTATGACAAAGTGAAAAAACATATAGTTCTCCTATTAACCATACCTTTCTACTGAAAGTAGATAACTGTTGCCTACCGTGTTGGCTTTCTAGATAAAGAAGTTTGTCTAGCTATAGAAAGCATTGGTCCACCTTTTTCTGTGAAATAAACTCACCTATTTAGCTGTGTTCATAGCAGGTATATTAGATTCTACTCTTCTAACTTTACTCTTTAAAAAGTGTTGTGATCCTGCTTCCTAGAGAAAATTGTGGTTAGGTCTACAAAAGATCCCAAGAAGCTGGGCATTGTCATAAATGTATGAAAAAGTTGAAAGGCTTAATGTCATGGGTAGGATGATATTCAGAAACTCAATCCCCATTTAGGGTTTGTATCTCATTACAAAAATATTTATTCCTTAAAAAAATACACAAATGTAAAATACTACATTTTCTATTATATCCCCACTTGCTTTCCAAGTATGCCATTTGGATGTTGGACTAAATCAAAAGGTAGAACATCTTTATTTCTCTAGCAACTCTGTATGCTATCTTTCTGCTCTGATTAATTTGTTGTATCTTTATACTTTTAATCAGTAGTAAACCTAGGTAGAACAGCAGGGGACTAATATATTATTTGTCAGGGAAGTCCTACTTAATATTTGCCATGAATACCACTGCCGTGGTAGCAGTGCTGACTCAAGACCTGATCTGACCAGATGCTAAGCACCATCCTGTTTTATGTTTTTCTCAGCAGAAGTAGCAATGCTCAGAGTTAGCCTCTAGGATTACACCACCCAGGGCAAATTCAGCAGTGCATAAAATTGCTACAGGTACACAGATAACACCCAAACTACACCCTGTGTTAATCATTCATGCCCTGATCTTGCAGACACCTACACACATTCCTCCTGTGAGTAGTCCTGTTGACTGAAATAGGTCTACACACAGCCGAATTAGGCATATGCATTTTTGTTTGCAGGGCTGAGGTCTTCTATTGCACCAGTAGAGGTACACTTCATGGAGAAGGGCTTGTGCACACTTCTCTTGCTGGGGATTGAAAGATAATGTTGTGTTTATACAGCTTTGGAATACAGCCTGCACTTTTGGGAAAAAAATACAGAAAAGAAAGATACAAAAAGAAGAAGGAAACCCAAGAGTGCTAAGGCAAACTGTCAAATGGCACATCATACCTACTTTGTCATTCATTTAGATAACATCACAAAGGCAGACCAGAGGAGTTCTGTAAACATATACCATACAGTACATCAGCCACAGGAAATTAAAAAAAGAAAAAAACCCTGTAATTCTTTTCTTTCTGTATTGATATTCTTGTAATTGAAAGAGATTGCCTAGCCACTAATCATAATGTTGTGTTTTTTGATTTGTATTTTTCTTCTGTTAAAAAAAAAAGAAAGAATGGAAGTAAAATGCAGTGGTTTGCAAAAGAAACAGTCCCTGAATGCAAATGAGGGACGACATGGAAAGTGGATTCATAGAAACTTAGAAAATACAAAATATAAAAAAGTTCCATAGGTTACTTTTTCCCAGTCTAGGAAAAGATACACTGAAAAGAGGTTTTTTTTTTGTTTTTCTTACAAAAGTTAAGGCGAGAAGTTTGTTGTGGCAAAATGCTATCACTGAACCAGTTTCTGACTCTACTTTTTTGTATCCCCTCATGCTGAAATTGAAAATGTACGTGTGATGGCATAAGTTAAACAGACAGGGATTTTGCTTAAAGCAGTACAAAAAACCCCTCCCATAATGATCATTACAAAAATCTCTCTCTGCTTGACCGTAGAGCAGACCTTTTCCTTCGCGCCTGATTGTGCATGAATTTCCACAGGCAGCTTCCTATCCGAGGGTGAAGGGAAAACTGACCCCTTCGAAGCCCAAAGCAGCCCTGGAAAAACAGTTTACATTCATCAACCTAGGCTAATGCATTTGAATTCCTGTGTCACTTGGCTGCAGGCTAATGCCTAGAAGGGACACACCGATGCCCAGGCACGGCTGATGGCCTTGCGGAGGAGGATGATTGGAGTAAATATGTTTCAGTGGACGTAGCTAAGGCCCTCTGAGTTCAGACCGATTTGCTTCTGTTTTGCATTTTTCCTGATCTCAGATGTGGAACTGCCTTTGACCCGTAAAGACAAACCCTATACAGACAAACCTTTAGCTTTTCTGGATCTTTTGGGGCCCATTAACCATGGAGTTCATACGAACACATAAAAAACACTGGTCTTCCTAGGCACTCAATATTAGCTACAAGTACTGAGCAGTAGGTATTTGGCAGGTTTAAGGTTTAAGGCTTGTGCTCTACTTCTAACCACTAAAGGGCCACTTTTGGACTCTTGCATGCCACCATCTCCCCGCCACATTGTGCCTTGGATGGTGCAGTGGTCGCAGGCTTGTTCTGGTCCCAGCCTCAGCAAGCATCTCCCAAAGCTGGCCGCTGAGGGAGTCATCCCCAAAATGCTGAGTCTGTGCTGAACCAGAAGGTCATCTGACAGGGGAGCACTTGGCTGAAGAGATGCATGGACAGAGTGGGTTAGGGTAAAGATGACACCCCAAATTTCCCGAGCAGAGGGCTTTGGGAAAAAATGTCTGTAGGGGAGAGGAGTGGCAAGGGAATAAAGATCGGGCTGGGAAGACACCAGGATGCCAGGGTGGCCATGAAGGAGGCATCACACCCGGAGAGGAAAGGATGGTAAGCAATGAGACGACTGGCCAGGCCAGGAGAAGGTGGCTGGAAGATTTGTTTTTCAGCATTACTGGTGACGTGAACAGGCCCCAGAGTGAGAGAACTATTGCAAAGCATGCCCAGATCCCGTAGCGCTCATGGGGTAGGGGCGAGAGGAAAAGGGCTTCATCCCTTGTGTTGCAGTGCTTTGGGGTCCTATACGTGCCTGGTCACAGACTCAGCAGGCCACCCTGGGGTTGAAAACTCAGGGTCTTGTTTTAAGAAATGTTGAGATTTGTAAATGCTTAGTGTTTCTGGGAAAAAAGAAAAAACCACACAACCCAACCAAAAAAACCCAACACACAGGTTGCTAATTTCCAACAAACAGCCACCAGACCTATTGTCACAACGCGGGGCTCTGCGGTCGTTCCCCTCTTTGATAAAACTTAACCACCTAAGCCTGAGTAAAGGGATGATGTGCAGAGCTTCTGTGGGTGAGTTTGGTCCTTCTCCCATCCAAAAGCCCCCAGGGGACATGGAGGGAGCATGTGGAAGTCTATTAAATCCGGCCACTGCAGCAGATATGGAGGCCAGCAAAATTTCTGCAGGTGTCATACAGATGTGGCTGTCTTTTCCTAGTCTCCGCTTGCGTTTTTTTTCTGACTGTGACCTGAGCAGTGGTGGGAAGTTACATTGACCAGCTCCATACTGACGGCTGAGTGACCTAACGCAGGAACTATCTTCTGCATTTTTTTGTTTGTATGTTTTCAGTGTGCCTTATATTACCACCACCATGCATAAGTGTCTTTTTTACTGGCACAGAAAGAAAAGAGTACAGAGCAAGAACTCTGTTTAATTGGATGCTCTGAACTAACAATTAATGCAGTAAAAGCACCGTCCAAGAAAGAACAGAAATATCATAGGAACCACCTCAGACTGAAAAGAGGCTTTTTGTTGTTTTCTTTCTTTCTTTCTTTTTTATTTTTTTACTTTTTTATTTTGTTTTTCAGTTGCTGCTATTGATTTTTAAAGTCTGATAGTTTCAAAGACACTTCAAAATGATCTTCGGTACTTTTTAACACTATCAGAAAATATAAATCCTGATTTTTAATCTCACTTCTGTAGTTATAAATCCAAACTAACTCCACTAGAGTGAGTGAAGCTACACTTAAGCAAAACCAGTGTGAGACAAGAATCAGGCTCATAATATCTCACCATGAAAAAGCTGGCTGCTTTTTCACTGTAGTTAGAAGAATCAAGGGACCAAGAAACAAAGAAACATCTACAGATTTTGGATGCCTTCACCCTTTTACATTTTCACCTTGAGTTGTTTTTAACAGGCCTGATTTTCAGACAGCAGATGAAGAAAAATTTACTGGAAATCAGGCCTCTTTGAAGTGTTCCACACTGGAAAATGAAGCATCCAAAACCACTGCAGTTTTTGAAAATGTTAGCCTTGTGACTGTAGGATCTTATCCTGAAACAGCTGCTCCGACAAAACTCTGGTGGGCCTCCACGGGAGTTTTACCTGGCTAAGCAGGGCAGGATCAGACCCATCACTTGTCATTCAGTAGGTGCACTGGAGGTACACTCCATGAGAAATTACACTTCCCTAAGAGTTAAAAGGTAAAACTCTGGCCCTGCCCCCATTACCAGCACTGAGAATTTCGTCACTGAATCCAGCGGGAACATAGTCAGACTGTGAGAAGTTCATTTATATTCTAAGGAAATAGAAAGCAATATCTCTCATCTACTGGAGTTCAGCAGGAAAACTTCATGTATAAACATTGGCAGAGTTACTGAAAGGCAAGTAATTAGATCAGTGACTCCATTTCAGTTGGTGTGACAGCTGCATCTTTTTCATGTCAAGTTAATTTCAGCTGTAATTTGGGGAGATGAATAACACATACAATACTGTAATCTGGAAGGTTTATATAAGGCAAAATCATCATTCATACATTTTCTAGAAAGAATAATTAAGGTCTACTTTTGGTATCACCAATAAGTAGAAATGGCTGATGGGTTTTTCTGACTCTGCAAACTAAACTGGAAAGTTACTATAAAAAAAGATTATGCAAACTTTTTGGGAAAGATGTGTCTGAGTTCTAGCAAATTAAAACAGTAAAATGATCTAAGCCTTCCCCTAACAAAAAATAGGATCTATAAAATGATGTTTAAATGTGATTTTTCTTAAAAAAGAGAAGCAACATTTTTTAAGGCTCTCATATCTGGCTGCTATGAAACTCAGACTCCCACAAAATCCTAGGAATCTGATCAAGCCTGCCAGATATCCAAAGAAAAATGTAAAAAGTGTTTTCATTATATATATAATATATATATAAAAATCAAATAAATATGAAAACATTTGTTCCATTTCCCATTTATCTCTTACTCTGCAATATTAAGGAAAAAGAACCCCAACAACAAAAGAAGAAGCAAAAAACCCCCCAACCCCTCCCCAAACCCCAAATAGTATGTCTAATGGGAAAATAACCATGCGTTCCTCTTCCTGAAGAACTAGAAAGCAAAGCAACCCAACTGCAAGGCATGGAGGCATTCACTTCCAGTTCACAGTATTGCAGTTAGAAGTACAGTGAGGTCTAGGTAAGTGATGGAGCAGGAGCTGCCCAGAGCGGGGAAGGAGGAGATGTTCACATGACAATACAGCATTGACAGCGCTTTTTCTTTTGTGTACCTGGGGCAGCTTCCAAGGGCAGGCTCTCTTCCTTCCCCTCAGGAGAGGAGGGCTCTGTCGTGTCCGACAGGGGCCTGCCAGAGACCAGCTCAGCAGCGTTCCCATCCATGGTGGAGACGTCTGTCACTGTCTTCTCCCGCAATGACTTCTCGTCGTCTTCATCAATCAGGACCAGCTCTGCCTTGATGGTCTCGTCATAGCCCAGCACTTTCTTCGTCTCCTCTTCGTCATCAATGTTCTGGTACCCCATAAATATCATTGTCACTGGCTGATCTGTGCTGGCCTCCAGGGCTTTGCCACTGCAGGGTTTGTCTTGGGGCTGAGGGTTCACAGCATGCCCTTTGCTGGGTTTGTGTACCATTTCCAGCTTTGCCTCCTTGAAGAGCATTTGCTCCTTCATATGGCTAAGGTTTCCATCAGCTACTGCACTTCTGTCTGACACAGTCATTGTTTCATACCCTCCTTTTACACTTGATTGTCCAGCTTTTTGCATAAGTTCATCTACGTCCTTTGAGCTTAACTTATGTACTCCATTTTCTACCACTGTGCCACCAGAGTGAACCTCATAGACTACCTTGGTACCATCATCATAGACTTTGAATCCTCTTTGATGGGCCTCATCTGGGCCAATAGGTGAAGCAGAGACAATCTTGGTCTCTCCTGTCTGTTTGTCTTTCTCCACATTAATTTCCATGGTGCACAAAGCTTGAATGAAAACAAGAGAGGAAGTGCATGTTACAACAAAAAAAGCCAGTGAATGGTTAATTGCCAAACAGACAAAGAAAACTATGGTGCCCCTTTTCCTACCTCCTGCTTCTAAAGGGCCAAGCGTTCTACGTTAGAGGTGGGACGCAATGCTGTGGACAGAGATAGTTATTACACTATAGCTTTTTATACAGATGGAGGCTAGGCATACCTGTGGCAAACAGGACGTAGTCTTCCAGCTCATGCCATGTGGAGCTGTCTCTAATCAATTAGGAGCGCCAAGAGCACTTGGGTTAGGCGTAATTTAGACAAAGGGAGGTGACAGCATGCAGGTTGCCCTCAACCTTTCCATTCTGAACTTGCCTTAAAATTCAGAGAGAAACTCATCTCCAGGAACCTCTCTACTCTCTTTTCCTTCTCTGCCATCAAACTGCCAGTTAGCTGGTAACAAGTTTTGTTTGCTGCAAGTTACACCCAGGCTGTTTTTTTATCAACGCTTGTTCTTTCTTAACTCTTCCATCCGTAGCATTCAAAAAAATTTTAGAGAGATGAAGAAACATTGTTTACCCCTGTTCTACAGGTGGGAAAGCAAAATCACACAGGAATGGGATAATTTCTCCTGCAGACAAGTAGCACGGCAGGTCTCTCAGCTTCCACACCAAGGCATCGACAGTGACCTCGGCTTGCAGATTAAGAGAATGTACAAAATGGCCAAGAAGTGCTCCCTCGTTTATTTGAATTAGGCCCTAAGCACCATTGCCAAAGTTGAAGAAAAAAGAAATAATGAACTGATTTTCAAAGCGTCATGGAACAACAGGTAAAAACGTGCATGTGAGGGATGCTGCTTTAGAATAGCGAAGAAGCTTTTCTAGCAGTTAAGAAGGACGCAGTAATAAGATGAAAATTGTAGAGAACACACAGTAGGAATAGACAGGCAGTCTCACCGCTCTAACACCCATTTTGAGATACGATGGCATCTCACTAGACAGCTTTTCAAAGAAAAATATGCAAAGTTCTCACAGATTTTCCAGAAGTGGTCATCTGTTTAAGCATTCTTGTATGCAGATGAAGACACTTTGGCTCCTGGACAGATATCCACAGACACTTAATTACAAATTACCACAGGCAGAGACAAGTGTTTGTGAATCTTACCATGACCATTTTTGCCAATGAACCTCAATGGTATGTGATTCATCTTACATGGGGACACCACAAACTGATGTGTTGGCTTTTTTTCCTGACTTATTTTCAAGTGAGTAAAGAACATTTTTGTCCCCAAACCCAGTGTAGCTTGGTATGCTTGTATTTAAAAAATCATGAATATAAAAAAAATTACTCTATTCCTTCAGTCTTATTATTCATACTTAGTAGGTTTTTTTTTTTTTCTGTATCCTTAAGGCAAAGTATTTAATCAACAATAGGAAATTTATCATGATGTATGTCATGACCCCCCTATAGCTCTAGGCAGAAAATTCATGAACTGCTGAGCGGGTGCATGCTGGCCCTGTGAAGCAGTCTCCTCTGGCCCCCGGGATTGCAGTCTGGTAGGTAGCCCAGCCAAATGGAGGTCTGGCCATCTACGTGCTGTGTGCATCTGCTCAGACCTTGGTCTTCCCTGGAAGGGCAGGTTAGGTCAAGTGCAGCACAGCACAAACACCTGCATGGGTCCAGAGGATGGAGGTACCCAGTGGGCGAAGCAGCATTGCTACCTCTGAGGGCAAGGCATTGCTGATTGCTGGAGTAGGCTGCAGAAGCAGGAGTCTAGCCTTGGCCATTGCAAGCTAGGGGAATATCCCTGAGGACCGTGTTTACCACTGCTTTGGGAGGTTTATGGACTAGCTGTCTCCATAGCTGTCATAACCCTGAGCACAGGATGCCCATTGTCACAATGAAGTAGGGATATCAGTTTTCTGACCTCTCTTCCTGTGCTGTGTTTTCATGCCTGGACATCCCACAGCAGCCAGAGCAGCCAGGAGGAGGCTGCAGGGGTGAGAGCTGGGCTCTGCTCCGAGGTGTGTGGCAGAAGACTGAGGGTCAGCCAGCACGGACTGAAACAGGGAGATTTAGGCTGGAAATAAGGAAAACCACTGTTGCCCCAAGGCCAGTAGCAGTTAAGCCCTGGAGCAGGTTGCTCTGAGGAGCTGTGGCAGACTGCACCATGGTGCAGCTCAGAGAGCAGCTGGCATGGGTCACTTGCTTGGGACTGTCCCAGCCCAGGAGCTGGGGGCAAGTGTCCTCCAAGTCTCATGGAAGTAACTCTGCTCTGAAGCCTTTAATCCAATTTATAGGGGTAATGAAACAAAAAGATGCAGGTGCCACCACTAACACTCTGGAATTTGCTCCCTCCGAGGTGCAGTTTCTTAGGTGGGGGTGAGTGGGAGGATGAAAGGAAGAGAAATTTTGCTTATTGGCTTGGCCCCCAGGCCTTGGGTGAGTGTGCTCTGAACGTGACTTCCCCTCAGTAGGGCTGATCAGGCAGATATTGTTCAACAACTGCGAACATTACAGAAGTAAAAGTAGGGGTTGGCTAGCCTATGGTGCAGATGCTAAAACTGATACACTGGCAGGTTTTTGAGTGGCAGCCAGCTGAACTGAAGCAAAGGTGAACTATCAGGGAGAAACAGCACATCCAGAAAATCATCTCTGATTGGCAGAAGTTCCTGATTTGTCCTGAGGACCACAGCCCTGCAGAGATGGCACTGTCAGCCCACCGACTGGCCACGTGCTACCTTCTTGGTGAGAAGTAGCATCCTGAGCTCCCTTAGGGCTCATGTGCTTCTCCTCTTCTTTGAAATATAAAATTATCTGGGGCATGATTTTTCAGTAAAGGCTGCTGATTTTCCTGTGAAATAGTTAAGTGCCATGGTATTGCATGCATTTTTATTATAGAAGAGGGTGCAACCTGCCAGACCTTCCCTGTTTTGATGAACAAATTTCATTCAGTAGTGTGCATTAAAAGAAGGCATGTATAATGGGCCTGAATTCAGAAGAAGTTAGGGAAAATCTGATAGTTAAATCACGTGGACCTGGCCGTATTTAAGAAGAGTTGCAAGATACATCCTTTTATCTATGGTATGGAGTACTGTTAAGTAACAATGTTCTTATTAAGAAGACTTTGGGCAACAAGTTCTAGCACTGCTTAGAAGACTGTCCTACTGGCTGATCTGATCTAGAAAGTTAACAGGTGTGGCCCTTGTGTATTTTATGTTTGGCTAATTTACTTGAGCATTTGCCACTGTCAACATTTTCTTTTCATTTCTTCTACTGTGATTTCAGCAGCAGTGTTTTTAAGATATTGACATAACACGTGGTTTTTGACCTGCCCCAGGGATGACATTAAAGCTACTTGTGCAAGTAAATGCATAAATATACATGAGTTTCTTAGAAAGCTGTTCACTAGTGAAATGCATTGCCACAGGAGAAGTGAATAACAGAACCTGACTTATCTGCCTGTATGCATAATGTATGTTCTCTGCAGGAAAACCTAGCAGCCCAGCTTGTCAGAGCAGCTGAAAATTGAACTAATGTTGATTTCTATGTCTTTAGTTAAGCAGAGCTTATTTATTGCAAAATATACTCTATTAATACAATTCAAAACTAGCTGAAAATAGAGTTGAAACTGAAAGCAGTACTTGAAGATGTATTCATAAGTACAAGTTTTCTGCATGAGCTTTAATTACAGTGTAACATGATGCAGTGCTTCACGACAACAAGATCCCGACGTGCAGACGAAAGGATCTGGCTTCTGCCTGTTACGTGGATTCAGAGGCTGTTCTTTCAAAAAACAAATCTTAATAGACTCTGAGCTTGTTTTAAGATGGATGCTTACAGTTTACCATTGAGCACATATGCTAGGGCCTTTTCTTTAAGCTATTGCAGACACACGATACTCTTATAAGGACTACATGAACAAGGCTTCTGGGTCATTTGAAGAATGAAATAAATTATTTACTTTTGGTGTTGACAAAATAGCACAAAACATACAGGGAAAAGCTTGCTTTTAAGACAGATTAGGATAAGCACTGGTGGAAGGAAAGCTTTTGGAATGACTTGCAACAAGACCTCTGAACAAAATGACATATCCCGTAGCTGTGTACAGTGTCTTAGCTGCAGACATTGCTTTGCTATGCTTGTTAACCCATTCTTCACGTAAGCCACCTTTCATTCCCACTCCATAGGACACCTCTTAAGTAGCCACCAGCAATTTGGTCTTGAGATAGGGAATACATTGTTTAGAAAAGAAGGATCTTGAAAATAAGAAAAACATACAGCTTTTAACAATCACGTTGTTACATTTAAGACATATACTCAATCTGAAAAATAAGTAATAGAACATTCTCTGCATGACTCTAAGCACAAAACATGCTGTAATTCTTCCCACCTTTTCCCCAAGAAGAAAGAATGATATTCAAGTAGGTATAAAATGACATGAAAGTTTGAAGCATGTATGGTGTCTTGTGAGTGCCTGTCTGTCTCATTCATCTTAATGGGAGTTGCATGGGTATAATGGAGGAGGCAAACCCTTGGCCTAAATACCATGTATTTGTATCAGCAGGGATGGAAAGAACTGAATGTTTCCACACAAAAAAATTGGACACGTTTCCTATGCTACTCGCATGTAGTTCAACTACATTGTTTTGAGAGTACACATTGCTGCTCAAAAAGCCTTGACTTATTTGCAAAATACAAATCAGCGGCATTTCCTGGCATTTAAATGATATCGGGACACCAGACCCATTAAGGCAATATAACAAAAAAAGTTCATGGCTACTGGACTGGTATTATAATACTTTGCTCCTTGAGACTTACCAGCTACTCTGCTTGCTCCGTCCCGCCCAGGAACTGGCTCTGCTGTTCGTGAATAGAGGGTTGGGAGTTCAGGGATCTGGGAGTAAATGTAATTTACTGCATCTGGTGTCAGAGAACAGGAAACAGTTAGACTCGTGCTACAAGCCCCAGTGGCTTCATTGCTTAGACAGCAGAGTGTTGTCAGCCCCAACAATGGTCACTGGAGCTTTGTACTAGATAATTGGATCAAAGCAAACAAAGTGCAAAGTCACTGTCATGTGATTGGTGTTCAATAGACTAGCTGAGGCAGGAGGGAATGGGTCCAGATGACTCAAACCTTATGTCAGTTGAACACATAAAATTATTTGTCAGGAGGTTCTGGATTTGTCAAGTCCATGACCTTTAAAACAGGGGGTAGAGAGGGGGAAGGTAAGGAACAAACTTAACATGATATCCAGAATATATGACATGAGATATAAAAGCCTAAACATGCTAGTGTTGACTGAATGGGATGAGAGGCCAGCTCTTTCGCAATGGTTGTTTCCAATATTATTGAACTGGCATTTGGCTTTTTGTTCTTAAAGCTAAAATTTAGCTAGTAATGGAATCACGTACAGATACTGATAGGGTGCCAGTCATGGTCTTCAGTAGGTATTAAGCGCCTGGAAGTTCTGCAGTGCCATCATTCATTAACAAACCCTGAACTAGTAGAAGGCTATCTTAAAGGGCTGACTTGTTTTACATTTGAGCTTATGGTTGTTTAGGATAAGCTAAATATGTTCTTTAGAAGAGACATTAAAGAAATTTACAAATATTTACCGGGAGATGTTTTGTGGCTGGGTTAAATATAACTACATAGCATATATCGTTCTGCTAGCATTCAGTGGCTGAGCTAAAAGCAGAGCTGAGAGGAGAGATGTGCAAATAACTGACTTACAGTTCAGGTGCCAAATCAAAATGAAAAAGAAAAAAAGAATTAAAAAATCACATTCTTTCCTATCAACATTTCTGTAAATGTTTTCAGTTTTGTATGGAAATGGTTAAATTTCTGTTCAAATTGTTGAGCCCTTGGTACAGCCTGGTCCATGTGTCAAGATCTGGCTTCCTTGCTGCGTCTTGTTGTTATAAACAGGTGAGATAGGAAGACCAGCACAGACCATAGAAGTGAATTGGTGAAAGGAGAGAAAATGAGATGTCCTGTTGTAGGCTGCTTGACTGCATCTGGTGGAGGGAGATACTTTCACCACAGTCCCCATGGGCTAGCACCCATCCCAGAAAAAAACCCTACACCTGGTGGCATCCTCCACAAAGACATGATGGGCCACCTCTAATCACAGAGTCTTCTCCTTTGGCAGGAAAATTTGGCCTGGTATTAGTCAAACGGTTTTACTGCCTTAACAGCCTGCAATGGCCACCAGTGCTGCTGGGTGCAGGAAGATAATAATCACAGTTCCCAAGGAGACACTCCATCCCTCCATAGAACACTGTATGTGACTCAGGGAAGGAGGTTGCATTTCCCCCTTCCTGCGTCAGAGGATGATGGCACAGAAACACAGTGCAAATTCATTCCAGAAAGCCAGTAAGTGAGGCTGTAAGTCCAGTTTGTAACAGATGAACTTGAAAAAAAACTTGGCCAGGAAAATATTATGTTATTGCATACTTCAGTGGGCAAATGGCAGTCTTGGCAAATGGGCTTTTATATTTTCAGGGCATAGTTTCCTCAAAGTTTTTTATTTTTAGCAGTAGAGCCTAGGAGAAATAATTGTTTAGGACACAGATGACTGACCAAGGGCCAGCAATAGCTGCTTTTTTTTGCAGGGTTTCTTGCCTCTAATGAGAAATTGGTACAATGCTTGGTGTTGTTATTCTAGGAAATATCACCAGCAAATAAGCAGGCTGTTATTGAAAACTGAAGTAATTTCTCAGAAGAAAGAAGTGGGGGCTGTGTTTCTGGGCTAGAATAAGAAGGCACTTTGTATTCTGGAAATGGCAGAAATTTAGTAATTACTCACTCCGTAGAGTGTACTGCTGGAACAGTAGTTTCAGTACACACTCATCCAGCAATTTGAGTGACAAACGTATCTATCCACATGTGGGTGTAATCAATGCACACTTGTATTGCTTAACTAATCATCCTTACTTCTTTTGCAGTCCATGAGAATAAATAGGCACGGTTAGGGTACAGTTCTCATCCCAGGGCACTGCAGGAGGCAAAATCTTTTGCAAGTGTTTGTTTTTCCCCAGTGCCTGTACAGGGAACTGAGCTGACCGTCCTGGCAGATAGCATCACTGACGTCTAGCAGTAAGTAAGATCAGTTGTACAGCTTGATGGTTAAACTCTCACTTTGATGCTGTACATGTCCATGGACCTTAGTAAATTTGGGTTTTTTTGCGTCCTGTGTTAGGAGACAATAGCTAGGTAAGTGTTAGATGTCATTAATATTGAATCAGTTTAGAAACTTATCTGGATGTTACTTAGAATAAAATATTAAAAAATTAGCTTCAGAGCTCCTGACAATCTCTCATTATTGTCCTGAGAAGGGAACACTGTGGTGGGGGTGGTCGGTGTAGGATTCTTGTGTATTTTCTTCTGAAGCAAGTGGTGGCGCTTCATGTCAGAAATGGGGTATTTGACTAGAAGAAGTTGGGGCTTGGATGATTCTCCCAGTTCCTGTCTCATCCCCCCACAAATGACAGTAACATGGTAATTTCCCTTTATTTCACTGGCAACAAGGTCTGTTTCATTTAACACCTTTAAAAAGGATATAAGAGATCAATTTTACAAGGAGTGGATGAGATGCAAATTAGCTTTTTGTCTGCCTGAGAAGTAAGACAGAACATAAATTAAAGCATTTGAACTGTCTGCATTCAATATCTTCATTTCAAACTTTGATAAGTTATTAATATCTAAGGATGCCATAAAACATGTCCGGTATTTTTTTGTACTACTTACAACAAACTGCGTTTTAGGTCTATGGCACTCTTCCTTATTACCAGACAGACAAGTGCTTGGGAAAACTTATGGGGCCAGATAACCCTTCAAGGGTGCTTACACAAAACCAAACCTTCAGAACTGCTCAGACTAGCTCCCATGCAGAGGCTTGTGGCCAAATATCAGATGACTTCATTTTCCAAGGGCTGGATTATCTTTAAAAAGTCTGACTACCACAAGAATTTGTGCCCAAGTTCTTCTGCAAATACTGGCTCCCAGGGCAGGATTGTTCCATCTGCAAAGCCCTCTGGGGGTCCATAGGGCTACATCAGAGGGAACAGAGATTATGACCCTCCCATCACATTTGTAAGACCACGAATGGAGGTTTAAGCAGGAAGCTTTGCTAAAAGCTGAATAGCCTAGCTCTGACTTAGTGAATCATACTTGAAACTAATGAACTTCGGGGGAAGGTTCTGTAGCTGATACCTCTATACCCATAAGCAACAGGGTGGATGAACACACCTACCAGAGCAGTAAGGAATGCTCCCCAACCTTTTCCAAAGGCAAGAAGCCTAAGTTCAGACACCTCAAGTGCATGTATACTAATGTATGTAATCTGGGCAACAAGCAGGAGGAACTAGAGCTCCGTGCCCAGTCTGAGACATGTCATAGGAATCACAGAAACCTGGTGGGAAAAGTCACATGATGGGAAGACCACAATGGATGTCTACAAACTCTTTCAGAAAGATAGGAAGAGAAGAGGATGTGGAGTTACACTTTACGTGAAACAGAAATTGAAGTGTATAGAGGAGAGCTCTGGAGACCCATGCCAGTTCTATTGAATGAATGCCTTTGGATCAAGATTAGAGGGATGATCACCAAGGTGGATCCTATGTTAGATATCTGTTAATGACCTCCCAGTCAGGATGACAAAGCTGATAAAACCTTACTTTGGCTGCTCACAGAAGTCTTGGGCCAACAGAACCTGGTCCTCATGGGTGGCTTCAATTACCCAGACATTTGCTGGGAAGAAACCACAGTGGTGTACTGTGTCCATCAGGCTCCTGGAATGCATTGAGGACTGCTTCCTACTACAGATGGTGGACATGCTGACTAGGAGCAGCACATTGCTAGATTTACTGCTCACAAACCAAGAAGACTTACTTGACAACATAACTACCAATGGTAGCCTTGGATACAGTGACCACAACATTGAGGAGTTTAAGATCCTGATGAGCATGTTGAAGACCAGTAGAAGGAAAAAGACCCCAAATTTTAGAAAAGCCAGCTTCAATATGCTCAGAGCCCATCTATGAGGGATTCCATGGGAAGCATTCATGAAGGTCAAAGGAGCTTGTGAGTGGTGGAAGTTATTCAAGAAGTGCCTGCTGAAAGCACAAGAATGGTCCATCCTCTACAAAGTGAAAGGAAGAAGACTGAACAAAAGACCACCCTGGCTTAACAATGGGCTTTTAGCTGTAATTGAAAGCAAGAAAGAAGCATAACGGCTATGGAAAGGCAGCCAAATAACCATTGAGGACTATAAGAACCTTGCTAGAGCATTCAGAGATGCAGTCAGGAAGGCTAAGGCTCAGCTAGAACTGAAATTGGCTAAAGATGTCAAGTACAAGAAAGGGTTCTTCAGATTTGGGAGCAGTAAGCAGAAGCACAGGGAAGACATAGGCCCATTACTAAACAGGGCAGGGAAACTAGTCACTAACAATGCTGACAAGGCAGTGGTTCTCAATACCTTCTTTGCCTCTGCCTTTTCTGGTGTAGCTGGACCTCGGATCACAAGATCAAGTAGCTGCAACAACTTGTGTGTTGACCCACCAGTAGCAGAGGAAGGTCTGGTCTGTGGCCTCTTGCAAGGGCTCAACCTACATAAATCCATGGGTCTGGTCGGAATCCACCCCAGAATGTTAAGAGAAGTAGCTGACATTGTTGCACGTCTATAATACTTGGAAGTCATGGAGATCAGGGGATGTCCCTGATGACTGGAAGAGGGAAAATGTCATACCCATCTACGGGAAGAGACCAAAAGAGGATCCAGGAAACTAGAGGCCCGTTACCATTACTTCATTCCCTGGGAAAGTGGTGGAATGAGTCCTCCTAGAAACTATTACAAACCAAATGAAACAGGTGATAGGGAAAAGCCAGCAGAGATTTACCAAGAGCAAATCATGACAGACTAACCTGATCACCTTCTACAACAAAATAATATCTGTCAACACGGGGAGAGCAGTGGATGTTGTTTACCTGGACTTCTGCAAAGTGTTTGACAGTTTCCCACAGCCACCTTCTAGACAAGCTGGCAAGATACAGATCAGATGGGTGGTCTGTGAGATGGGAGGAAATTGGCTAACAGGCTACAGTCAAAGGTTGGTGATCAATGGTATTTACTCAGGTGGCCAGAGGTGCTGTAATTGTGGCAGCCATAGATGCAGATCAAATTAAAAAGTTACTTAAAACCCTACAACAGAAAAACACTTGCTGATGAGCTTTTGCAGGACATGTGGAATGTACTCTACAAAGATCTGTACTTGGATCCTCTGAGGACATGCTTGTCTGTTTTGCTGTTGGGCTGCACAGCTGATCGAGATCAGAGGAGAGAAAATCAGAAGAGTCTTTAAGAAATGTGCTGGGAACTGAACAATGCAGGTCAGGTTTCCAGAGCCACAGCTTTGCCAGATGTATGCTAATAACATACCAAATTCAAACAGGGGCTTGTACAAACTGTACAGTTACTGTAATTGTGGCTTCTGTATGTTGGCTGAAGTACAGAGTCATAGAATCATAGAACAGCTTGGGTCAGAAGGGACCTTTAAAAGCCATCTAGTCCAAACCCCTAGCAATGAGCAGGGACATCTTCAACTAGATCAGGTTGCTCAGAGACCCGTCCAACATGACCTTGAATGTTTCTAGGGATGGGGCATCTACCACCTCTCTGGGCAATCTGTTCCAGTGTTTCACCACCCTCATTGTAAAAAATTTCTTCCTTCTATCAGTCAGAATCTACCCTCTTTTAGTTTAAAATGATTACCCCTTGTCCTACTGCAACAGACCATACTAGAAAGTTTGTCCCCATCTTTCTTAGAAGCACCCTTTAAGTATTGAAAGGCCACAATAAGGTGTCCCTGGAGCCTTCTCTTCTCCAGGCTGAATAATCCCAATTCTCTCAGCCTGCCCTCATAGCGGAGGTGTTCCATCCCTCTGATCACTTTTGTGTCCCTCCTCTGGACCTGCTCCAACAGTTCCATGCCCTTCCTGTGCTGAGAACTCCAGAGCTGGATGCAGTACTCCATGTGGGGTCGCACCAGAGCAGAGTAGAGGGGCAGAATCACCTCCCTCGACCTGCTGGCCATGCTTGTTGTGATGCAGCCCAGGATACGGTTGGCCTTCTGGGCTGCAAGCGCACATTGCCAGCTCATAAGTAGCAGCATGTAGTTTGCATACAGATGGCCAAAGACTGCAGAGGACAAATTCATCCCTGAGACAAATTCAGCAGTCAAGGGGGTTATATCAGATCTTAATGTGGCTTTTATTTTATATATACATTGAGCTATAAACATATGCACACATGGAGTAAGAGCTCTCTCATTTCCATTGTTCATGATGTGCATGCAGCATAGCACTACAGCATGCCTGTTTTTGACTGCAGACCTGAGCAGCAACAAATGAGGTCATTCCTAACATCATTGCAGGCCTTATTTAATGGAGAGCTTGTCAGAGAAAAGCCACCAAGGAGCTGGCAGAAGCATGACTGCAGGTGACAGGGCCACAGCCCCCAACCTCAACATTTCTGCTTTGCTTTCTCTCACGTGGTGATCTATGAAAGCAAAGTCTGTTTGTACCCTGGAAAATGTGGGATTTGTGCCTGGATGACTTCAAGCTCAGAAATGCTCATTGACAAACACAGCTGTTTTCTGGAAAGGGTGGGAAGGCCACTGGTGCTCACCACCACAGAATCACAGAATCACAGAATGGTAGGGGTTGGAAGGTACCTCTGGAGATCATCTCATCCAACCCCCCTGCTTGAGCAGGTACACCGACAGCAAGGTGCACAGGACTGCATCCAGGTGAATTTTGAATATTTTCAGAGAAGGAGACTCCACCACTTCTCCCCTCCCCTCGCAGCCTTCGCCTGGACCCCTCTAGACTCTCAGCTCACTGTAGTTGTGCTTTCTGCACACCCAGAAGCTCTGTCACCACCATATATATGGCACAAAGACATGCACAGGGACACAATGATGAGATAAATCCCTTTCTGTACCGTCATCGCATTTAGAATTAAGGGAGGGATGAACACAGGGCAAACTAATGTGAGTTTTATGGAATGGAAGTCTTTCAGGATGTGGCAGCAATTCAAGAAATTGCCCCAACAGGTCAGTGTTGGTTTGTGTCTGTGTTTTACACAGCCTTCCTGTATTATCTAATGGCTCTTACCATTTTCCTCTGCAACATGTGTTACAGGTGGTTGCCAGACAGATGGCTGATCTGCTGCAACAAAGTAAGTCCTACATGTTTTTGAAGGAAGGAGAAGTCTATGGTACCAAAGTGATCGCAGCTAGTTATGTGCATGTTTTCCTCGTGCTCTGATCAGCTACCCTTACAGACTGTTGGCAGAGAGCAGAAAACAGAGGACCTGCTCAGCTTTCACCATGTGAAGATGTACAATGACATCATGCCCACAGTACGGCTTGCAGCCTCAGTCATCCCTAAAGGGGCAGAGTACGGTACTGCTTAGAGAATGACCTGGGTCTGCCTCAGCCCACAAGGACCAGCTGCTGAGAGGAAGAGACAAGATATATAAAGCTAGTGGTCTGGAAGAGAAGAGGTACCAGTTAACTTAGCTATACCCCCCTGCTCCCTCTGTTTGCACATTTATTCTGGGGGCACTCTCTTCTCTTTGGCATAATTTTGCAGTTTTCTGTTACCCTTCAGAAATCATGAGCTGTTCTTGCTTCTGGCTCGGTCTGTGAGGGAGGGAAAGCAGGTAAAATCTGGAGAGTGGTGAGGCTCCTCTTGAACTTGATGAAATACTACATTGCTACAAGAAAATACCTTTGGAGTAACTACCACTTCATATTTGCTAGCTGGGGCTTCCTTTGCTTCCTGTTTTATCACAACACACATGAAGAGGCAGACCATGTCTTGCAGGAGTCATAAAAGCTCCTGTGCACTTTGGGTGCTAATTCCTGTAGGCACCGTTCCTGTTTTGTAAACTTACCAACAGCCATGGTGAAACTCTATGTAGGCACAAAATATT
This sequence comes from Morus bassanus, assembly GCA_031468815.1. Classification (NCBI taxonomy): domain Eukaryota; kingdom Metazoa; phylum Chordata; class Aves; order Suliformes; family Sulidae; genus Morus; species Morus bassanus. The sequence goes on along the minus strand of CM062600.1, from coordinate 11,671,473 downwards.
TGCCATTCTGGATCTTTATTTACTCTGTGGTAGCCAATTTAAAGTGCTCCAGGAGGAAGGAAGAGTAATTTCTTTCAATGGAGCATCCTATCTGGGACTTCTTTTTCCTTTTTTTTCTTTTTTTTTGACAAGGGTATTTAAGGTAAAAATTGAATTATATTGCTAACAGAAGTGAAAGTTTCTGAACTAGATCTTTGAGTTAAAAAGAAACCCCTCTTACTAAGTAATATGAATCACCTCAAAAAGACAGCTCCAAGTTAGCTCATAAAGTACGTGTTAACCTCCTGTTGTGTCCCATTGCTTTAATGTTAGGATCATCCTACGTATTCCTCATCTATACTCACAGTACAGTTGGGCATGACTTTGTCAGCAGCTGGAGGAGCTAGTCTTGACCTCAGTGTTTTGAATCTTGTCAGTTCAAAGATATGTACTGAGAATGAGTGCCTGGAGCACAGATTTATCTGCAGATGGATCAGCATGATATCCTTCCTGGGTCCTAAGAGTCCTGGAGAGGCACTACAAGGTTCTCTCTAGATTCCTGGGAATCAACCATATTATTTGCTCACTCAGGCACCTAAATTTATAGCTCAGTATTTAGACTGATCACGCATAGTGTGACACTGAGTTCACAAACTACTAATTATTACATCCTCATCCATCCATGCGAGCTTTTTCTTCTATAAGAATCATCACGCAGAGAATATCATTCATCAGTAATCTAATAGTTGTTTCTGTATAATAGGAATAGTCCTCATTGTATTTAACTGTTTATGAACAGAGCATGAGTGCACACAATGGAGAATGACCACACAGAAGTGAAAAGGAGTCTGCAGTGCAGAGCTATCTTGTGGTGAAAGGGATCAATAGCAGAGAAGTTGTATGAAGTCTGTCTTAAGTCATCCATACTGTTCTTTCCCCTTGTGTGCACATAAGAAGATAGGAGCTCTGCCAAAGGAATACTTTTTCAACACAATAGTGATGTTTGTGCTTGCACTATAGCAATACCAAAGAAAAAGGTAATGGCTCTATCAATCAGAAACATACAACAAAGAGAAGAACCCCCACTCTGTAAACCTTTGCAACAAAGCTATAGTAACAACTCTTGTTAAACCCAAATCTATACAATAATAAAAAGGCACTTACCACCATCCTGGTGTGAGAAACTCTGTGAAGGGAAAAAAAAAAGATGTTTGGTTAAACCTTTTATATTTTGGGTATAATTTGCATGAAATCTTGATTTTTATGCTAGGCTTGCTTTTGTGGTTCTCTGTACTTTTTAAATGGTTAACTGGGGATGTGGCTGCTCAGCTTTAGGTGCCATTAGAGGCTGAGGGAGAGGGACATGGTGAACACTGCTGTTTGGTGCAGGCTGTAATGTTCAGAAATGGCATTTGTGGTGAATGTCACTATCTCTGGGTGCCACTGGGAGCAGGGAAGTTGGAGGTATCTTTCAGAATCCTGCTGAGATCTTTCAGTGGGGCCAGAAGCTCATGTTTCCCTGCAGATAGGGTAGGGAGATAGTCTCTGAAATCCCTCTTCAAAAAAAGCTGGAGTGGGAAGGGGAAATCCAAATAACCCAACTAAAATAGATCTGACACCTCTATAGCTTTTCTAGTCTTGTTGTGCTCTGCAACAAGAGCACAATATATGCTTCTAGTCTTGTGTATGCTCTGCAGCTGCCACCAATCTTCACATAAGTGCATGAACTGCCGCTTTCAAACAGTGCTAAGAGTCTACTTTGGTTTCAATCTATGCCTGAATGACTTTTTTATTTTTTAATACCTTTTGCAAGTTGTCGAAGGATTTCTCTGTCTCCTTTAGTTTCTCCAAAATGATTTGTTCTTTGGCAGATATTTGGGATTCCTCACTTTCTAATTTCTGTATTTCTTGTTCCAGCCTGTGGAAGACATACAGACATGCACATACACAGAAAAATAAACATATAAAAATTATTTCAATGAGCCATAGGCTTCTAGGTATTAATTAGCATTTGAAATGTCATCACGAAGAACTTTCACACTTGTTATAGCGCATGAAGAGCACGTGAATTATTTGTAAAACAGACAGTTCTATTTAAAAGAAAAACAGTAATTCTCTTATTATCCACTTCTGCAAAAGCATGTACATATTAATTAAAAATATACTTTGGTATCCCTTCACCCCAATTCCCATAACATCTCTCAGATATGCACCTTCATTTTAGAAATCACAGTATGGGATATGACCATAAATACACACTAATAATTAGAGGAATAGATGTCTTCTAAAGCTTCTGTACTCCAGACAATGAAACTGGAAATAGTTTTTGGAAGCTGGCAATCAACCAGTTGTGTTAGGAGTTTCTCTTGAACCAGTGCTTCACCCACTCCCTTCAATAACTCTTTGGGATATCCATCTGTGCTTTCCACTATTACTGCATGACACTGGGGAGCCCAGAGGCTTCAGGTAATAAAATACACAGGCTGCTCAGAAAATAAACTTATTTTGCTAGGCAATAAGCATTCAGCACTCTCGTTTCTTTTGTCAAGACCTAGTGGCACTCAGTCTTTAAGATGTGTTGATTGTGATTTGGGATATGCATAAATTGGGCTTAGATTCTCCATTACTTTAACTCAAACCTCCTTTTATCGACATTATTTATGCAGGTGCAGAAATAGTCCCTCTTTCTCTCTCTCTAGTTTTATGTATACCACCATCTTTATTTTCTCACTTTTGAAAAAAAAAATCTGTAATATGAACTAAGATGAACACTTTTGAACAGGGATAGTTGCCTAAAACTCCCTTTGTCTACAGAAAGATCTGTAGCTGCTCACAGCTTCTTGGACCATATTTCTTCGAAGGCAACAGATCAGCATTGCCCAGTACTTTCTTTACCCATGGCTGCTTGCTCCTCCCTTTCTGCCACCATTTCTCAAGTGAAGGATCAGGGCACTAATCCAAGCTAAAGGGACATATTTTGCTCTTTCCCAGTCCTGTTTAGCCTAGGACTTCACTAATGCTTTTTCAATCACAAGGCAGAGAGCAAGGAGAAAGTGACAGTGAGCAGGTAGGGAGGAGGGAGGGAGGGATTACTCCTTTCAGGGGCTTGATAGCTTGAGTTGCGAGTGAAATTCATGTGTCTAAACATAGATGCAACGGTCTAACTTAAGGCACCCACCTGGGAAATTTTTTCCCACTTTCTAATTGTGCAAGGATGAAAGATGTGTGGCACTTGCTGATAATGTTTTTCATTAGAGGGAGGCAAAAGTGTCATAGCCTCAAATTGTTGTATGTGAATACTTAATAGTCTCAAGTTTGTGGTGGTTTGTTGAACCGCCATTTTTCTCTCTTAAAGGTAACGCCTTCATCTCCAAGTTGAAACGGCTTAATTTCAGTGATTTTAAAATGAACTGTAAAACTACTGCTCCAATCCACCTAATGCTTTCTCCAAATGAATACAAAATTTTTAAAAATGCAAAATATTTTGGAAAAAAATATTTTGTTTTGCTGAAATGGAACAATTTGATACAGGATGAATTTTCCTCTTTATGTTGTGATTCAGGGAGAGGGGTTTCAAAAAGTACTGCTTAGTGTTGACATTTCTTCCCAGGAAATGTTTTAAAATACCTTGTGAACTGAAAAAATCATTTGTCACTGAGATCAGCCATTGCCATGCTCTACTTAATGAATTTAGAAGTCAACAGAAAGGTTGTTTCTTTTCCTTCCCTGTCCATGGGAACAATTAGTAGATCCATATACCTTGCTGACAAAGGCATTTGAAATAGTCTGCTGTGCTGTCTGGTGAAATTACATTTTGGAGCTGGGTAAGTCAGGGTTTACTGGTATGTTTCTTTTCTTCCCAAGTGAATCACTAAGCAGCATTTTCAGGATACGTATTCTGTAGTCTGGTACATTTTGCTCGCTACATGACTTGTTTGGTCTTCCAGAGAAAGTATGCTTCTAAGGCATGCACATGTGCACTTGCACACGCACACCCACCAATTGATTGGAGTTAAATTTTCTTACTTTCTGGCTACTTCCTCTTTTGTTTTTACTTGTTTCTGTGTTTTTTATCCTCCCCTCCTGGCTCACTTCCTCAGTGTCTGCTTCCAACGTCTTGTTTTTTTTTTTTTCCCCTGAATCTCTTCTTCAGTTACTTTCAGAAGCAGTATTAACAACCACTTACTAAAGAGGAAAGAGATGGAGACAGAGCTGCCAGGATTTAGAAACATGTTTGAAGTTGGTAGGGACGCAGATTCTCTGTGTGACACTGAGTGAAAATACATACAAACTCATCCCATAGGTGCAAATTGCCCTTTTTCCACTGAAATCAGTGCAGGTAGAATGAGAGTCTCCCAGGCCCTGTGTAGAATGGGTCTGAATTCCTAATTATGGCAGGAAGAATATGGATCATTCAGCCAGAATATAGCCGTCACATAGCACAAGCATTAATATCCACAGAAGGTTGCTTTATACCTTTTTGCTCAATTTTATACCACTCTTGTCTGTACTCTCTAGGCTTAAAGGCTGAGGTAATGCTGCTGAGGTTCTGAGGTAACAGAAATACTCAAGGGCAGTTTCCACATGAGCTGTTGTATACATTCATCAGTAAACCATCTAGGCACTACAGACCTCACTGGAAAATTTGGACCTAGAGTCTTCACCACTTCCTTTGGGCTGCCTTTTTAGGTAGGGGCCAGCAATGCAAAAATTAAAATCGTAATGCAAACTGAAGGTTGTTTTGCTCCCTTTATTCTTTTAGTGAGATTCATATAATCAAAATTGCTGAGGGATAAGGAGAACTGCCTGGTTTTTCAGTAACAAGATACAAGAGAGACCTGCAAATTTGGTATGAAAAACAAAATTGCATTATATTACGTCTGTTTTGAACAACATGTTATATAACGGTTGAAACAGTAATAAACCCATCCAGAGTGCACATGTACATGTACATACATATACAAAGTGCTTACATTCTTCCTGTTCTTCCTGTAAACCTGTTAAATATTCAGTAATGTCCTGTTCTTCTAGCCCAGTTTAAAAAGGATGTGCCTTAATTGTCATTTGACACCTGGCAAGGAAACCTTATAATTCCCTTGTTCCTGGCTTCTTAGCAGATTTCAGGCTGGCTTTTGAAAGATGGCCACAACAATAAAGCCAATTAAATAAACAACTACAATCTCTTCAGTGCTGTAGGGAAAAAATAAGAAAGAAAGCAGACATCCAGATGAAGCCGAAGCAGTGTAAGACAGACGGCTGGTAGTGCTACTGAAGTTATCTGATCACTGGGGTTTGCTAAACTGTTTATGCAAGGAGAAAAAATGGGTCAGGGAGTCCGGAGCTGCTTTGGCACGGGCATGTTTTTTTCAGTGGATGTACACAAAGCCCTGTTTCTCTGAATATCATAGAAACAAACAGGGTAGATTTTGCCACTGAGAAAGCCAAGCCTGCCTTGCTGTTGTCTGTCTGTCCTGCAGCTTTCTTTAATGGACAGCTGCCATTAGCACCCGAGGGCATAACAGGATTTTTGGAGGTGCTAGGAAAAACCACCTGTGTAAGCCAGGTATCCCTCCTGCTGATGGTAATGGTGCTGTCCTGCTATGAGGGGGAAGAAACTACAAACAGCAGAAGGGATGCTGTCTCTTGGACAGCATTTTGATGTCATTTGGGGGCACTCTGATTCCTTGGTTAGGAAGATTACAGGCTCGTAGGATAATTCAGGCTGGAAGTGAGCTCAGGAGGTCTCTAGCCCAACCTCCTGTTCAAAGCAGGGTCAGCCATGATATCAGACCAGGATGCTTATGGCTTCTTCCATTTGGGGCTGGGACTCCCCAATGATGGGGGAAGAAAAATGAATTTTTAAGGCTATTTGTAGGCTTTTTCTTTTATAGTCTGTAGCTATCAGACATCATGCCCTGCAAAATTCAGACCAGAACTGTTCAGTACTGGAAGGGAAGGGGATGCACCAGACAGCTAAAGGAAGTCTGGTCTGTGTGTTTGGTGGGATTTTGACCCAACCAGGCAGCCACACAAGTGTAGGGAAGGCAGGCAGTGCAGTTTCTGAGAGGGCTGGAGACAGAAGAAACAAATGAACCCTCCTGCAGAGACACTGGGATCAGGGACCAAAGGAGCTGTCAGACACCACAGAAGACTTTAATTTAGGTGATGAAAAGGAGAGTTAAGAAAAGAGATCTAAAAGGTGAAGAGGCAGCAGAGGTTTGGTACTGTGGTACGTGTACATGTGCATTTATGTTAGCACTCAGTACCCAGCAAACATTATGTTTGGATATAGGGCTCTGTTCTGTGCTCCAGGCTGAAGGTAATGAATGCACTTTCTCTAGGTGAAGGATTTCCTCTGTTTCCCATGATAAGATGTTGAAACCCACTGACTTAGGCTATCATTTTCCTTCCTGCTGAAAGGCAGAGGCTGCTTGGCACAAGGTGCCTTTACCTTGACCTCAGGAGGGTCAGCAGGTAAGGTCCAAGCAGGATCCTGCAGGACACACACAGCTGGTTCAGTCACACTGCTTTGCAACAGAAGCACACAAATCCCAAGTAAGCAGAACTATGCCTGAAGAAAACAGCCTCCCCTATCCAGCTAATTAACGTTGGCAGACACATGATTTCTAGAGATACCTACATTTGGCTCAGCAGTGTTTTGTTTCTCAGGGTGGAATGGTAACAGCATTATAAACAGGAAGAACAGCTGCAGGTTTATGGACCACTTTCTTTAGCCTGTACTAGCTCTGCATGCTGGGTTGTACCTGAGGAATACTCATGTCATCTCTGCAGTGAAGATAGAAATGTAATAGAATTTGTGTCTGCAGCATACACACTGACATGTCAGTGGAAAAAAGAACATTCATCAGCACTAATAAGGAAAGTATACAAGTATTCAGGACTTCAGAGGAAAACAGGAAAGACCTAATCAGAGTAAACACTCAAAGGGAAAAGGTGACGGATGCATATATAGAGTGGGAGATGGCTCAGCTATAAACATTATTTTGCTATTGTTTGACTGGTACCCTTAATCAACCTGATATAAAAGGCACAAAGAAGACATGGGTCTGTATATCAGTAATTAATGCCAGGTCTCTCAGAGCTGAACATCTTGAGGTGTTACAGCTGGTATTAAAATGGCAGATTCACAAGCAGAGAACTGCAACAAACTCCTCTGATGCTTACTAAACAGAAAGTTAAATACCAAGTTTAGGGGTAACTGGGCTTGCCTGTAGGGATGAAATTGATCTCTGCACAAATTCCATGACTGTCTCAAGAATCTTGCCCTCATGAAGCTTTTCACCACAGAGCAAAACCAGAAACTGAAATGTAACATGTAGGGTCCACCCTTCCATAAGCACAGAGCTATGGGTCTTTTCCGCAGTGGAAAAGAGCACTGGCAAAAATGCTCTGCTCCATGGGCCTCTCATTCCCACTTCTTTGTCACGTAAATTGTACAGTGGTCTGTTATGTCACTCAGCTTCAGAATAAACTTGGAAAATGAACTTGCAAGGGGAAAGGGAAAGGGTTCCCCCTGCAAGTTGTGCAAATCTTGCATTTAGGCTCTTTAAACCAGCACAATGGGAGAAGATACGAGGAACTGTACTCTAAATCCCAGTCCAGAACCTCAGCCCTTGACACACTTTCTATACCTGTATCAACTGCCAAGCACCAGCAACTTGGCTTTAAACCAACTTGCCTAAGAAACTGGAGCATTTATCTACATGCCACAGCCGTGAACATCTGCTGTAGGGGCGGGGGAAATCACTGACTAATACTTCATTTAGTTTCCATATTGGCTTAGTTTTCTTAGCAAACACCAGCAGTTGTGCCAAAGCCAGTTGGACCATTTGCGGATGTCACTAGATATCGACATACAGGCACTGCTGATGACAAAAACCTGCTTGATTTCAGGTCTGTTGCAGGATCTGAAATGGGATTCCAGATCTGAGTAATTTAATTCCTCTTAGCTTAGTTTTTCTGCAAAGATCATCCTTTTTAAATGCCTCACCCTCAAAGAGGAAAGCTGGCAGTGCACATCTTATGATTTCCAAAAGGCTGTTGTTTACAGAGTGCAGCTGATAACCAAAAGCAGCAAACTTAATTAGCATCTTTAAAAAGGCAAAGCCTCTGTGACTTGAAAGACTGGGAGTATATTATCACCAATCAATGCTTGGAAATGAGATTCAGGCACAGTGCTGAATGAGTTGCTCTGGTAATCTATATCAATCTTCCTGAATACACAGGAAGAGAAACCATTCCCTTTGCCAAAAGTTGCATCCCAATACCAGCTGATGAACTTAGGAAGAGAGGAAAAACTCTCAACAATTCCCTCTGCTGTTTGAAGAAAATGTGTATACACACATGCACAGAAAGACAGCTGTATATTGATATTTTGCATCTGCCTGGTTTAGGACCAGGTTAATCCCTGCTAGGTTAGACAAATCAAGGCCAGCAAGTCAAGCACTGGCCACAGGATTTCTTGAGCTAAACATGATCAGGTGTAAAACCCAACAATCACTACCCTGAGTTAGTAAGTAAAATGTTGCCTACTCCAAGGCTTGTGTGTCAATGTAACACAAATACTTTGACCTGCAATTGCAGAAGACGTATGACCGAGTCCCTTTCCTTGCCAAAGCAACATTGTTTGTGTATTAATTTTTGTCAGTGGTTTGCCTGATGCAGCGTTAAATCTCCCAAGTTTGGGGACCTTCAACGCTCTCTGGGGTGACTCTTCCTCCAACTGCAACCACTTTTTCATGATCTGCTTTTTCTCTATTTTAGAAGGCTGTTATCTCATTCCAGTATCATCTCCTCATATCACCTTAACACACAACTTCTTGCCCCAATGGCATTTACAGCCCACACTTGTTCACAGACTTTTACAAGCATGAGCCTTGGAGGGCCAAGTTCTTCCAGTCTTATTCAAATGGGAGATGTCTCCAGACTGCAACCTTAAAAACTTCCCATTGCCTTAGAAGAGGGCAGATCACTGACTGGAAATCAGTGAATCACTATGCCTTGGATGCTTGCCCTTACAGCGGAGGAGCACATGGTGACCCTCCTTTGGGAAATGGAGGGGAAAAAAGAAAAAAAAAAAGCCCTTATCTGAACCGAGTCCACTGGCCAGTGGCCAAAGAGGTGAAAGAGCAAGGAGTCCACTTACTTTCTCTCTGTCTGCTTATACCAGAGTGTTTTGAACTGAAAGCTCCCATTTGTGCTCCTGAACATCCTCCAGGCAGGACCTGGCAGATCTTACCCAATCCCTTTATTTCCCTGACCAGCCAAGTAAAGACCCTGATAGCTTAACCCACTCTGGCAGAGTCTGGCTTTTGAATCATCCAGGTCTTAGAGCACTTGTGTTTAAAACAAATGGCGCAAATGTCCTGGTTTCTTCACCCAGCCCCATGAGATGAAAATGGGTATTTAGGCTCCTCCTGGTGAAGCTGGGTTTTGTCCCTTCTCTTCACCATTGCTATTGTTTTCTTCTTCCCTCCCAGCCTAGAAAGAAGGCAAGCCTCTTGCCTCTGGAGCCTCTTGGTCCTGTGTTCAAAACATTAAAATAAAGTAAATGAAGTGAGAGCCACAATTGATATAAAACCCTTGGGCTGTACAAAACCAAACACGCAGCTCTCCATGTCCAGACAGACAGGGAGCCGCACCAGACAATGTACGGGACTTACACTGCAGGTACAAGGATGCATCATCTGTGGTTCATTGTTCAGTACCTGCTGGGATGGCAGGAGAATTGCAGGGAAGATAAAACAGCCATCTGAGAGAGGACACATGCACTGTACTTTGTTATTGGAAGGTGAAGGGGCAAAGACTCAGAGAAGACACCGAACCCTGCAGAAACTGCTTTGTCTACCATGGCTTTAATTAAACTTGGCAGGATAAGCACCAGGAGAGCTGCCCCTGGGATGCCTGAGGACACACAAGTATACAAGAGGGAAACATATTTTGTTGCTTGCTGTCATGAAATCCTCTCCCCCTGCCGTGCTCTGCTTTGCTCCTACCATTGAAGTGTACTTCAAGGGACTGGCCAGGCACTTTGAGTGTGGGGAATAAGCTCCAGAAAGGCCACAATGATTGTGGTGGGACCTGGTGTTGGAGGGCACGTGTTGCGGGATGTGGTCCAGGTGAAGGAGGATTGCACTTGCTGTTCCCCCTGGCACAAAGTCCCCGCACACTGCAGCATGCACCCAGAGACTAGAAAAGCAACACAGGTGAGGCCAGCCCTGTGAAAAACAGTTTGCTGGCACATTGCAGCTATGCATATGAAAATACATTTAGGTTTGGCAACAGATGTCAGCAGTTCAGCTGTACAGTGGACTGTGTAATTTATATCTTGGGAGAGGTCCAAGAAATAGAGGTAGAGCAATCGGAGGATGACTGTTGAGTGCTCGTTCTTCCGTAGTGCAGCAGCACTGGCTGCTGCAGCATTACCCAAGGTTAGCACGGATATATGATCAAATGAATGCATGACCTCATGCAGCACCCATACTGCGAGCTGCCAAGGAAGGGGGATGTTTTTGTGCAATTCCTATACACTCCAGTGTACTGGAGATACACATTCAGTTACCTAGCAGCGTTTACAGGGAAGGCAGGAAGCCTGGAAAAGGGTGTGATTTTTATCTCAACCTTCTTTTTTAATGAAGGGAAGTAAACAAAAATAATTACTAAAAGTATTTGCCCTGAAGAGATTTCAGCCTCCCATGTACAAACTGGGAATATACTGTTTCTCCGTGGTTTACATTGTCAGCTGAGAGATGAGCTGCTAAGGGTCATGGGGAGCTGAGGGCAGAGCACGAGCTAGGCAAAGCTGCCTCGTGGATAATGCCCTGGGGGTGCTGGCTGACAGTCGGCTGAACATGAGCCAGCAGTGTGCCCAGGTGGCCAAGAAAGCCAACAGCATCCTGGCTTGTATCAGGGATATCGTGGCCAGCAGGAGCAGGGCAGGGATGGTGCCCCTGTACTGGGCACTGGTGAGGCCGCACCTCGAATGCTGTGTTCAGTTTTGGGCCCCTCAGAACAAGAAGGACATTGAGGTGCTGGAGCATGTCCAGAGAAGGGCAACGGAGCTGCTGAAGGGTCTGGAGAACAAGTCTTATGAGGAGCGGCTGAAGGAACTGGGATTGTTTAGCCTGGAGAAGAGGAGGCTGAGGGGAGACCTTATCGCTCTCTACAACTACCTGAAAGGAGGTTGTAGTGAGGTAGGTGTCAGTCTCTTCTCCCAGGTAACAAGTGATAGGACAAGACGAAATGGCCTGAATTTGCACCAGGGTAGGTTTAGATTGGATATTAGGAAAAATTTCTTCACTGACAGGATTATCAAGCACTGGAACAGGCTGCCCAGGGCAGTGGCTGAGTCCCCATCCCTGGAGGTATTTAAAAGCCATGTAGACGTGGTGCTTAGGGACGTGGTTTAGCGGTGGACTTGGCAGTGCTAGGTTAATGGTTGGACTTGATGATTTTAAAGGTCTTTTCCAACTTAAATGATTCTATGACACCAAATTTACACCCCTTGGGTTGCAGCAGGATGGCCACGAGGATATCCTAGCAGCCAGCTGCTGCAAGGTGGGCCCCATAACCTCTAGGTTAAGAGGCTGTCCACATCAGGAACTTCAGACAGACACCAGATGTTCATTTTCTATGCTTATTGAAAATTATAGCCACTTCTGGAGGGGCTGCAGCAGAAATGCAATAAACTTCTGCAAGTTCAGAGTGCAAGCAGTGCTGCATTGAAAAGCAAAACACATGGGAGGCTGGATTTAAAGGTAGAGCTGTTGGCTAGGGCTGAAGCAGGCGTGTTGTTTTGTACCTGGACTTCAGGTCACTGCAGCTTTTTCCTCAACCATTTGCTATGGCCTCCTGCCCTTGGACTGTGAGACCTGCGGACATGCTCTCTGTGCTGCCGTCTGCTCTTCCCAGGGAGTTTGACTAGTGTCTTGCACAGTGAGTCTTGCAGAAAGCAGTGCTCCTGTCCCTCTTGGTCACTCATAGGCCACGGCAGTGAAGGGCAGGGGCAGAGGGGACAGTGCAAGAGGAGCACCTGGCAAAGCTCCAGGACTTCAGGACATCAGCTCTGGTGGTGACACAAAGTAGCATTTGGGGACTTGGCGATGCTTGTCCACTCCTCAGCAGCGGAGCGTTCTTGTACCTGAAGTTGATACCTGACACCAGCTTCAAAAAGAACATACGGCCTCCTTTAATTGGAGCAACATAGCTAAGTTTTGAAATACTTGGAATACTTTACAACTAAGATAGTCTTAGAACCTGCTATATGTGATTAGATAGAAGGGATTTTGGAGACACTGTATCCTTGAGTAGAATAAATAAGGAAATGTCCTAGAATAAGCTCGTTTAGTATCAATAATAATTGTGTAACCAAGCCAAAAATGAACTGAGCATGCCCAGGGACTGAGTTCAGCCAGTGGACATGGTGAGGAAGACTATCAACAACCACCAGAGAACCCTGGAAGGCCACTGATGAGCATGAATGTGCATGTGTTAAGGACATTTGCAGGTATTAATGAGTTCCAAGCATAGTATGAATATGGTAATGATTTCCTAGAAATCTAATGAATATGTATATTTTTGATTGCATATAACCCTTTTAGTAGAGCAACTCAGTGTGCACATTAGGTGGAGTGATCCCCTGTGTGCCTGGCGCCGCAGTAAAGAATGCCTGCTTTCTAAAACTACAAATTGAGTTTTAGAGGGTTCTTATGTTTGCCAACTTATGGTATCAAAGTGCCGACAGGACATGCTTGGGCAGCAAGTGAACTGATTTCCGTTATTTCTGTGGAGCACAGGAGTCAAGAGCAGACACTGGATGGTGCCTTAGAAGCACGACAGGTTTTCCCAACTTGCCTTGAATTCAGCTTTGGTCTCTGGAGCTGCTCAGCCCTGACTCCTTTGCTCTGATTTTAATGCTTCTTCCAGCATCTGTCATCCCTCCAGTCTTGTCAATTAACTGTAGCTGCATGCTTAGATCAGAGACAAGTGTTGCTGCAGCTTGCTCTCAGTTTCAGGTAACCAGAGACTTACAGGTTCCCTTGATTTAAGCTAGCTCATCAGCCCTGGCACACTGATACTCTTTTCTGCTAATACAATGCAGAAGACCAGAAGAAAGGGAAACATATTCTAAACCAACCTTGTCTGTCTCCTTTTCCTTTCTTTTTCCTCCACCTGTTCTTTCTTTTTCTACCTCCTCTTCCTGCTGCTTGCTCTAACTTCTCTCACTCCTGTAATGCTGTTCCTGGTGGATCCTGTCCCTTCATCCCCCTTCCCGGTGCCCCATGACTGTCCTTCTGGAACCTTCTGGCCACTGCTGACTCTCTGCAACTCCTCTGCTCCTCGCAGCCAGTCTCCATTCATTACTCCTCCAATCATATAACTTCCTTTCCTATTAAAAAATTATCCCCATGTGTACTGTCCCCTCATTGTCCCTTCTCCTCTCTCCCTCACATAAGCCAAAGGCATTCACTTTTGACTGTTCAACCAACATTTGTATGTGCAAGCTGGCTGTCTTGTCACCTTCACAAAAGGTTGCTCTCCTCAATAAAGATGTCTTCAGAGCACAGGGGATCACACTTCACAGGGGACCAAGACCCTTCCCAGCTTCTAGGGTGAGGTGTGTACAGCTTTAGAACTTCTATAAACATTATAGGAAGGGGAAAATCTAAACATCAGCTGCAGCTGCTGGGAACAGCCACACTTCAAAGCAGGGAGTCCATGTGTGCTTACACTGCACAGTGTTATATATAACATACTATGTATTGTTTTATATATATATATATAACATAACACATAGTATGTTATATAACTGTAATTCCCTAACAATTATCACTCCCTTTCTGGTGCATTCCTGCTTGTCATAACCACTGGGAAATGATGATACAGGCTGCATGAATGCTGCCATTGATGTTGAGAGATGCCTGACTGTGCAACCAGCAGTGGACATCTTGTTAGTAGAGTGCAGTTTTCAGTCTGTGTATAGAAGAACTTTCACCTAAAAAGTCCTGGGCAAAAGTTCGTGAGTCCATCACTGTGGAAAGTGTTAATGGGTTTTGGAGACACTTGGTAATATTTTTTCCCCTGTATCTTTCCCTGAGCTCTGTCTGCGGCTCTTTTGCTCAGAGAAGAGTGAATGCAGAGGGAAAAAGAAGCAAGGGCCATGAGCCCGTTCAGTGCGCAGGAGTCCCTAGGCTGTGCTAATGTGCAGCTCTGACTACCCAGGATGAAGCAGTGACGTGGGATGTGCATTACTCAGCCCCTCCATGGCGTTGCTCAGAAAAACTGTTTTGACAGTGCCGTACAAATACCAGCAAAAATACATATGTCCAAACTTTCTGAGGAAACAGAAAATCTGGCAGAAAGTCTGCCATTTTACAGAGCTAGTAACTGACCTAACAAAAGGTCTTTCTCTGTAGGCAATCTATATACAGCAGATGAAATTGTGTGCTGCTAGTTTTTCCCAACTGCGAAGCATAATTTCTTCTGAATTTCTTTCCGAACTGCATTTTTCCTCTCTTGCTCAGCTTGTAGTTGCAATTCTTTCCACTTGTCTTGGGCCAAAGATTGGGCTTTTTTTCAATCTCAAGGATATAAATATTTTTGATATAAGTATTACTCTTCTGCTGATGTAGCTATTACTTAGATTGCCTGGTTGCTAATACAATGTAGCAGTGGTTACATCAGTATTTGCTTGTTTCTCTGCAGTGCCACATGGCTCATAGCAAACTAGAGATCTTTGTTAAGATAAATAGTAGAGCTGTGAAAAAAAAAATCATGGAAAATTCTAATTTTCTGGCTGTATTGATAAGACACATAAGTTTGTTATTGCCATGAAGATGTGCAGTAAAGCTTTGCTCTGAGACTCATTTCAAGTGTTGCATTTCTTCTGAAGAAATTATTTGAAATGATGCACTGAGCTACACTATAATATCTCTGGTCTTACTGTTCACACAAGGTGTCTAGCTAAACACCAGCACCAGAAAGCACAATATTATCAGCCTACTGTAATGACCATTCAAGCCAATGAGAAGATTAAAGGATGTTTAAGGAAAATATATACTAGTTGTTAATACATGTGTTAGATGTATTACAGTCCGAGCTTAATCAGGAATACCTGAAAGCACACCTGAAAATGCTCTGATTTGTGGATTTACCCTAAAACATATATATGTAGATATGTGCACATTGTGTGAAAGACAAGATTTTCCTGGTACAGGTTGCCATTTTTTTTTCCCCCTTATTGGTGTTTCTTGTCTTCCTTGAATTCCTGCACAGGTTATTTCCACACCAGACTCCAGCTGAGTCTTCTTCCTCTGGTGAGGCAGAGCACTGGCTCCATCCAAAGTCAATGGCACCTTGTTCCCTACTGCTCACAAAACAGGATTTCACTCTTTGCAGTTTTCCCATTTGGGATGTTTTGAATCCCTCCCTGCCCCCATTATGTGTGACTAAACAATTTAGGAGCACATACAAACTACTCCTTCATATGGCAATCTGATCATCACTGGAAAGGTGCTGCTGTTATTTACTAGAAAAGCAATTTTGACAAAGATAGCAATCATGGGCTGGAGTTGTCTGTTTTATCCCTGCTGTAGACTCCAGCAAATCACTTTGCCTCCATTTCCCCATCTTGATTCAATACATTCTGCCAATGCTATATAGTCCAATCATATATCAGACCATACTTATCCCTGGTAGAAATGTTAGCTGGTATTATTAATTATAGATACTCACTGTACATGTGAGGTTTCTATGGTTTTGGTTTGACTTTACTCAGATTCATTGCTAATGACTGCATGGACTTTGTAATGGACATCTGGTGCAAACAAGGTGTTAACTATTTGTTTTCTGCAGTGGTGGCTTAAAATGTTCTGTTTCAAGGAACATGGTGCCTACAGGCTTACTGGGCATAAGAATTAAGTACTGCCCAGCACCCAACACTCTGACATAAGGTAGCCCCTGTGATTGATCAAATATAGTCTGAGAATAATACTAAAAATGAAAATGAGCTCCAGAGAATTCAGGCGGTTACACTGAAAGTGTGAAAACCCAAACAAAAGTATTATAATTGGTGTGATGACACTTTCTCTGCATCCTGGCTATCATGTGGCTGTTAGAGCATAACCATCTTACTGCCATGGAAAGCTGCAACTTACAGGGATCCCATCTGCCTCCCTTGGACCTTTTTTAACAAATCTTTGTTTGCCTTTTTTAACAAATCTTTGTTTGCCTTTTTTGTTGTGCTTTAGTAATGACTGCCTGAACCTGTAAGTGCCCTCAGAAGTCCTTCACAAAGGAGTTAGATGGGTATGTGCAGCTGACAGTCAGTGTGCCTCAGGCACTAAGCTTTATTAGGTTCCTTTAAAAATTCCCCATATTATGTGCTCCTCACAAATACACAAATGCATTCCCCTGCAGTGCTTGCCAAGAGTGACTTGGATGGCAGGGACAGAAAAAGAGCAGCGGGGCAGGAAGGGGAACACCCAGTAGGAGCCATTACTTGTTTTGTTTGTTTCTTGATGCAAACAGTTTCTTGGATTTAAGCTTTGCAAATTTGTCCTCTGCTGTCATTCACTTACAGGAACTCACAGTCCATTTTTCCAGGGTGAAGGCTGATGTAAGGCAAGGAATGTGTCCCATGGGAATGGACAGACTCTCCACCAGGAACAATGAGGGATGCACCAAGCTGCTGCTGCCCTGAGCACAATGACAGCAGCGTCCTAATCCTGCTTCATCCATCTGATCTACCTTAGAGCTTTTGTGTTGTGTTTGTTTATTTATTTGTGCTTGGCAGCAAGCATCCCTGTGCCCCAGAAAACATTGGAACAAATGCGGCTTTACTGGGAAAAGGTTTTGCCCTGGTGGGATAACTCCAAGGTTATCCGAAGTGCTCCTGCTGAGGCAAATCAAGCCAATCAGGAAGCCCCCAGAAATGTGGGCTGTGCTCAGTTTGTTGTTTCCACCCTTAGACGTTTCCTGCTATTGTTCTTTTCATTTTCTCTGAGTGTCCACCGGGCTGGTGGGTGGTGCTGCTACCACTGGCAAGGGTTTCTGGGGAGGCCACCAGTCCCCTCGGGCACATGGAGAGCTCTGTGCCATTCCTTTCACAGAATCCCAGCACAAATTTCCAGCATACAAGTGCAGGGAAGGTGGGGCTGTGGTGATAACTGCATCTCAGCCAACAAAGCAAAGTGCCTTTTCCTGCTGGCCGTGCTCAGCTGGGCAAGAATGAAATCATGCCACAAAATGATGAATGAATTTTAGCTCAAGAAATTGCTTACCACCCTGGGAGAAGCAGAAGGTGGGTGGGTGGAAACAGCAAGGCCACAGCATCCTGGGATTCATTGAGAGCTGTAGAAAGCTGAGGAAATACTGTCTGTACTCTAGAAACTGGCTGCTCTAGTTTTATCTTTGCCATCCAGATCCTGGTTTTCTCTTGTGAGGAGTACAGGACATCATGTACAATGGCCTAACACCATCACACCATCAGAGGACCAGAGGAGCTATAACTATCCCAGCCTCCCAGGGACGATGCCTGTATTTCATTTTTTAATTCTCTGAGTTTCATGATTGCATTTCTTCTTTCATCATATGCATCTCACAAGTTTCTATCTGCAGTGGAAAGGACTGAGAAGAGCTGGGTGCTGCACTCCCCATGCTTCAGTCTCAGCTAGAAAGCACAACAAACCAGATCCTAGACACGTTCCCCCCCCCCCCCCCCCCAACCTGTTCAGATAATCATGAGCACATCTTTGGTTTTCAGTGTAAGACAACTTCACGTGCTGTAGAGAAATTGTGACACCAAATTTGGGCTCAGACAGCATCTGTAATTCTGTGGAGAGATCCCTAGTGGTGTGGTGTTGTTTCTGAGCTGTACTGGTGAATAGAGCCAGCTACACAGCTGTGTGAATGAAGAAACAAGTAGGAAAAATTGCTCTGAGATTGCTTGGGACTTACTTTTTCAGCCCTTTGCTTCACATTACCTAACATCAGCCACACCTGAGTCATTGCTGTCTGATCCCTTATGGTGCTGGAGTGCAAATTAAAAAAACAGGAGAGCAAGTTCAATAACATGTCAATGCCCTCCTTTTTATTTTCCATGACTGATCGTAAGTCCCCATTACTGCCTCATGAAAAGTTGGAACAAGGCATGATTTTAATTGTGGGAAGTTGCAAAGTTTGTCTTGACTTTGTGCTCTGTGTTCGTGCTTGGAGTCAGCTGATGGCTTCCTGCCTGCATGGGTCTTGGACGGGTGAAATTCTTGACCCCTGGACTTCCCAAGAGTAGCAGATCTTCCAAGACGGGGTAAAGCAGACATCTAGGCTGATTTGGTTCAAGGGTGCAAAAACCAGTCAGTAGAGCACCTGCAGCCCAGGATTATTAGAAAAGGGATTATTTCCCTTTTTAAGAGAACCTTTAAGAGCATGCCAGGGTCTACATTTTGATGGTTGGCCCACAGCTGGCTGTAGGGCATAGCAGAGAGGTGGCACGGGACTGCATTTCTGAAGGTAAATATCATAGATGAGAACCTCAAAACCACCTAGAAGTGTGGTAACCCCCTAATTTCTAATAAATTACTTCACACTCAGTTCATTATTCTTTCTGCAGCAAGCTGAGGAAAGCCAAGCGTAGCCTGATGGGTTCCTGGCTATGATCCCGGGTAGGGGCTGGCTAGATGCAAGGAGGTGGTTTGCCTTCTCTCATTTCCCATGACTATGCAAAAAGTCCTCCCAGGGGTCTCCTCACCTGTGCTAATAATCTCTATGCCTGGAATGGTGGTACTGAGGGATGGGGTAGCAAGGGGACCATCTTAATTAACCATTAACCATATTAATCTGCAGAAGACAGCTCAAAAGTAGGAAAGTTTTCCAGTGCTTTGGAAAGGGCAGACTAAAAATGAAATTAAACTAAAAAGGTTTTTTATTTTAAATAAGGCATAGAAACTGAGACGAGCAACAATATTCTGGGAGCTGGAAGGGCATTGGCTGCATTATGACTACCACTCAATGAGGGGAGTTGGAAGTGCAGGCTGTTGAGAAGACTGGCCAAAGGGCTGGCAGGTTATTCACTAAGCACCAGATGGACACCACCAACTGTCTGAATGCTTTCTCCCTCATTTGTAATTGGCCTCATTTGTGGCTGAGCTCCCTGGCTCTGCCTGCAGTTCCCAGCCCTGCTGTTGGCAGCACCCTTGGCATACACCCTGCAGCCAGTGTGCAAGCTCCTGTCAGCGTGACAGTCCCTGTGGGAGCTGTGGCTTTGCTGGTCATGCTCTACTCTAACAAAATTTGCCTCATTAGCAGTGTGAAACACACTCAGCACCATTTCTTTCGACTCTCCTTCACTTTTTTAATTTTTTTGTCTTCTTGTATTCATGTCCACTGTTGTGATTAGTCACAAAGAGGCATTTTGTGATGTTGGTACAGGACTGTTGATATTTGCCACCTTACACTATGTTAACACTGGTAAGTAGGAACAGTTTAAAGATGCAGCTTTGTGCCCAAACCAGCCTTGCCTGTAAGCCTCCCTGCCTTCTCCCCAGTGATCCAAATGCAAACTGAGTGATTTTGGGGCCTTCTGGCTATAGGGCTGTTCTAGTCTCTGCTCATTGCCCCACTGCTATGTGTTTAGGACTTGTAACATCAAGGTCTGAAAGTTCTCTTGCAGAAAGTCCTCCTGCATTTCCTTGTTCCTACCTTCTTCACTGGCACGTCCTCTTTGGGAAGTACCAAAGTCTCAAGGCCAAGAAGTCCTTGAAAAGCTCTATATCTGTGAAGCAAGGGAACCAGGAAATTACCCTATGCTGAGCTCCAAAAACTTTGTGTGGATTGGTTTGTAGAAGGACATGAACCACAGTTTAGATGGGGAAAGCTGAGTTGCCTGGTTTGGGCTAATTTTAGGCAGCTTGAAGTTTGAACCTAAAGATGACAGGAACATCTACCTGCCCTGGAAAGGCTGGTCATGCAATAACAGCTGATGTGAAGGCTCAGCCCAGGAGGTGGTTTCTGTCCCACACATTGCTTGGTGGGCATGCTGGTGTTACAGAGGACGATGGCTCTCACCTGGCCCCATGGCACAGCTATCACCGTCACATTTTCACAGCATTATTTCTGCCTATGGCTGGCTTAAGTGGGTGCCATTGAGACAGAAAATAGAAACTGTTTCCAAAGGTACCGGGCAAACTGCCTTACCACTGGTGTGTCAGTCAAACGGGAAAGAAAGCAGAGGGGTGCTGCTGCTTTTGAACAGGTCAGGACAATTGCGAACATGAAGAGATCCAATAGTAGGCAAAAAAAAAAAGATGCAGGACAAGGGAGGAGAGTGGTATTCTCTGGCAACACACCAGCAAGAGCCAGGGAGAGCCATGTTCAGTTTATCATGTCCATGCACATGACATAGGCAATCATGGATGGATTATTCTCACCCAGAAACACAAGTCTAGCTGTTGTAGCTTGTCCAGCTAACCTGTCAGCCAAGAGCCAGCAGACAACTCGGTGTATCCTGTCTGTGGTCACTTAATCCTCTGGGAAGGTGGTTGAAGTTGTGCTTTATCCCACATTTGTGGAGGGCTGGTGGTGTGCTGTGGCTCATTACTATGTCTGGAACATGATAAAGTGATGCACTCTGCTAACTTGACAATGCCTTTGAGCCATTCCTCTCTTTCTGTTTCAAACTCCTATCCCTGAAATCAGTACTGCAGTAAATACTTGCTTGACAGGAGTGCTCTCAAAGACTGTGTCCATGGGGACCAAGAAAATACCGCAGACAGATGCAACTTTTTAATAGAGAGTGCTAAATGTCCAGAACATCTTGCACAGCCCATAGATATTTTCTCTTTTCTCATTTCCCCTTAGCCCTCCCTCATGCATTTCTCCTTTGCTGAGCCTTGGCTCTTCCCATAACAGATTGTGTGGAGTCACATATCACTGTGTAGAAAATGCGTGTTTAGCAGACTTTTGTCCTTTAATAAAAATAATACAACAAAACTTCAGATGTACACACTAAATATACGTCAATGGACCTAGGGAGCAGAATGGCTCCAAATGCTAACCTTCAGCTGTGCTTCTGCACCAGTTTGTACAAAGAGTATTATCATGAAGGTCACATACTAGCTTCCCTTTCTGCTTCCCATTCCTGCTGCATGCTATGTGGCTTGCTTTGGTAATCGGAAAGGATCGCTCTGCCGACAGACTGCCCAGGGGACAGAACCAGATCTACTACAGTGGTGAAGAATAAGGAGAGGGGGTCCAGGCCCAGCTATTAAAAAAACAGGAAAATAATAATAGAAAGATCCATACCACTGCATGCACAAACAGATTTTACACGGTGGGATTGCCGGAGGAAGAGTTTCTCTGCAGTGTATGGGGCCATCTAGTGAGCTCAGGCATTATAACAGCTCCGCTTTCCCCATTGCACTCAGTCCTGCTCATCCCCAAGACAAGACTTCACCCACTAGCTGCCAGCAAGGTACACACACGCACTTTAACAATATTTTCCACTGCAAGGGGAAAGGAAGAACATTGCTGCAGGAGAGGAAAAGATAACAGCAGAAAGGGCGTGGCTGATGCCAGGGAGCTTGGAGTGCTGGATTTCTGTGAGAAGTCAGAAATCCAGCTACACTGGCAGTGTAAAGGCAGTGTGAAAGTTTCCACTGAATTGTGTCCTCAGCTGCAGAGCTGGTGACAACAAAGGAAACTGCTCAGTCAGAGGACACTGCAGCAATTGGGGCAGTGATAAAGCCTTGTGAGAGCAATGAGATATTGCCTACTTAATATTATGTGGTGATTTTCCTGACAAACACCTGGTGAGGGAATGGGAAAGTGGTGTGTTAATAATTTCAAGATCTCAGAGAAGTGATGCTTGTATTTTGCATGGTGCTGGACTGATAGTCCTGGAAGGGAAACTGCTGCAATGCAAAGTATTATACTCATGAAGTCCTGTCACCATGCTTCACCTCTGAGCAGATCAAACCGATTGCCTGGGGATGAACATGTGACCAGCCATGCTGCCCATTCACTCACCTGCGTCTCCTGTGAGGCTGTCAGATTATAAGAGCAACAATAAACATCTGGGGATTTCGGTAGCTTTTTGTGGCTGCTCAAAGAGCCCTCAAACATACCTGAACCCACAGGTGACTTCGAAATCTACAGTTAGTGTCATGCTGTTCTGGTACAAACTATGCATACTCAGCCAGGGGTACAACACCGGAGAACTTGAGCATGGGAGGGTATTTGGGCATTTCGGGTATCAGCACGTGACTCCTGACTCCCCAATGACAATTTCCACTTTCAATGTAGACACAGGTGTTTTTAAGCAAGTTTTTCCTGTTGTATTAGAGGTACCTCAGAAAACTGGAAGGGAAAGGTTGGAAGATCCTCATCTAATGAACATCAGTTTAATCTCATTGAATGCTGGGAGCCAGGTGAGCACACAGTTCACTAGTTTATCTACCTTCAGCAGAATTAATGCATTCACTTCCTCATCTCTTGGACACTTATTTGACCTGTCTGAACCTGCCTCAAGGGTGAACTCTTCATGTCCACCAGCCCATTTCTGGAACAGCTGTAAACCTGGAGCTTCATAATTTTAACAATGACAAACTGTTCCACATTCTCCTGAACTGTCATCGAAGCCTTGACCTGCAAATGTTAGGATATCAAATTAGCATTCGGCATGTCATTATTAGTCCCAGTGAATATGAGTGTGCACATCTGGAAGCGTTTGCTATTCCAGTATGTGTCTGTATGTTTTTACGTAGGGTATGGACAGGAGAAAGAAAATATAATTAGCTTTGTGGCCCTGCAGCCCAGTAAATACAGTATTGCCATTGCTAGTAACAGGTCCCAAGCTTTGTAATAGCTTTGCAAAGCCCTTAGGACTTGTCAGGCTCTGTCTATTCTTGCCTCATTTGTCTTACTTCTGTGCGTGTTTGTATAATCATACGGTGTAGCTACAATTTTCAGACAGCAATGCCAAGCAGTTTTTTCTGTAGAAAGAAATACTTGTGACCCCACTGTGGTGATTCAGTGCAGATGAAGATGGGCTTGATGCCACAGCTTAAGCCTGGAAAGAAGGACACAGGCTGCTGTGAAGAGGAGGATGGGGTGGGATCACAAGCGACAGGGTACAGGCTAGCCCTGGAGACCCCATGGCTATAAACAAATTTCCAATGGTCAGATAAAGACATGCAGACCTATAGCTGGACAAAATCATTTTAGGAGCAACAAAGAGAACAAAGAACAAGTATCAACAATAGAATCTGTGTAAAGCAAATTTGTATCTGACATGGAATTACAGACTTATGAAAAAAGACCAAGGTATAAAGCATGTTAGAAAATACATACAAATTGCCTCAAGTGGACTCAAAACTGAGTAGAAGGAAACCAGCAATGTCTACAACACATTCCTCCTGGCAAAGGTAAGAAACCCTTGCCATGAACACAATATTTGCCCTGATGAGGAGCTTGAGATGCTGATGACTTGCCATATCTTTTCTTTATCCAGGACTGATCCAAAAGGGTTGTGGAAGAGTGACTGTAAAGGCAGAGAAAGGGGCAGGTACTAGGAAGGCATAAGAGTTATAACTATTATTCTGGAGAGATTTTATGTAATACTGTTCCTATTTCCCTCCTATAATACTTTGACCGAGATTAAAAATAATTCTGTTGTTAGATTGCTAAGAATTCGATTAACTTAACAACAAATTCTTAGCTTTGCATAAAAAGTGGGCTTATTTTTTGTCATAAGATGTTTTTGAGTGCAACTTCATCACATCGTAGATGGGAGATTGAGACCTCTCTAATTCCCACCTCAGTGCCTTAAGCACTAACTCTTTCTTGGCATTTTTTGTGATCAGATGGGCTTCAGGGAGAATCTTCAGATGAGTCTTTTTTCAAGGGGAATTTCTCCATAGCTAACTTAAGGACAGAAATAATTTTCTAGGCCTCAAATTTAAATTTGTTTAAAGAAATCCCCGAATGCTGTAATAATACAACCACATGTGTGAGTCTAATGTTATTGAATGTGACAGCAAACATTATTTCACAGTCTATACGAGAAAGACCAGACCACACTGAAATGCCAGTTTTGGATCAAGGTTGGGTTGCTGGATCTAGGTTGCTAAACTAGAGTATTAGGAAATAGATGCAGGACAGGGACAGGAGGTATGGGAGGGGGAATGCTAAGTGTTGCATAAAAATAGAAAGCTTTCCAGGAGAAGGATACAATCGAGCTTTTTACTATGGTTCACTTAAAAACACTTATTGGTACTTTTTATAGATTATGTACTGTTTAAGTAATGCTCCCCTGCACTTTTATTTCTGAAATCACCATAACTTTGTAGCAAAACCAGGTATTTTGAAGGAGTAAAGTGAAGTGTTAAAATACAACATTTATGCATTAGAAAAAAACTCCATACTTTTCTGTCTGTTGAATTCACCAGATGATTTTGGTATACCTCACATGGCACTTTTCATGTTTATGGAAAACAATTGCTTGGCTTGAATAAAAAATCTCATTTCCTGCTTCTTACAGTGTCTTCAGTCTAGGAAGGATGTTATACAGATGTGACACTTTCAGATATGCCAACTCATACAAAAAGGCTATGTCATTCTTTAAAAGAACATCAGGCTGATATTTGAAAAACCTGAAGCAACTGTGTGAAGGCATGAGACCAAAAAATTCTTATGGAGCTTTTCCTCATTTAAGGAATTACTGTTATATCCATATAATTATGGTAGGATTTGTTGCATGAAAGCTACTTTCTGTTATTGCATATTAATGAACAGAAAACATCTTCTGTAACACTGCTATGAAAAAACCCAATCTTTTGATTATTTTGGTGGAGGATGGATAAATTTTGTTTCTAGATTAAAGACTGGAAACTGTGATATAACAGTAGCATTATTTGTGTGCAAATAAAATCCAGATTTGTTCTCAAATTTCTTTTCTGCTTGTTCCCATTTTTTTTTCCTAGAAGGTTTTATTGCTTAAAATGTTTCAGATGATCTGTCAGTTCCTTAAGCAGAAAAAAGTGCTCTCTTTCTTTAGGAGTCTGAATACCCACATTCCTGAGTATAACTGTCTGGGAGACTGTAGCATACATCCACCAGTGGACAGACACACATGGACATCAAAACTTGGTAGCAGATTTTAGGAAGGCAGGCCTCTCTGGCATTGCTGCTGTAATTTTATGCAAATTTATTTTTATTCTAGGTAGAGCTGTCTTCTTAGTATTCTTCTAGCTAGTAATCATTGCAAGATAAATAAGTGCAAGCAACCTTGTTATTACACTGGAAAGAAAGAAGGCATAAAACATGGTCTTTGGTACCATATACTTTCATTATTGAACAAGTGACTTTTGACACCAATCCACATAAAGCTTTCTCCCACAGTTCCTGCATACATCAGCTTTTGCCTGGCAAAGAACAAGACTTTGTCCTTTAAAGCGTGGCAAGAAGAGAAAGCCCATGGTTTCATTTTCCATTGGTTACATTCACTGAACTTCTTGCCCTGGAGCATCCCTTTGTGGGTACTCTGGAAAGATGAAAATAGAAATTACTTGATTAACAGATGGCATCTTCTCTAATCTTAGTGAGATGCCAGCTGCCATTGTGTATCACCAAAAGAAAAAAGAAGACTTCAAGCGACCACCCTCAATCTGCTCTGCAGGTGCATATGTATGACCAGGCCAGTAGAGCCTTCTTTACTATCCACTAGTGGGCCATGCTTATGATTTCTGCAAGTTACAAACCCTAAAACAAGCAACATTTCCACCAACCGAGGCATCAGGACAACCACACGTGGGATGACTTCTCACATGCTGCCTTTCACTTGGAAAATGCAATGTAAATGGTGATTTTTGCACGTGTTGTACTTCCAGTTCTTGCCTACTTCTCCTTGGTTTAAAACCAGCTAGACAGGTCATGCATTGGTATCCTATGGCAAGGAGGAGGCTATTAATAGCTGTCATCGAAACTAATCACACAGTCCAAAATGCAGCATGAACCTTCCAGCTGTAAATGTTATAATAGGCAAGAAGGTATTCCAGATGTGGAGTTGGCCTGTAAGCTGGCAAAATGTGTTTTAACCCTCTGGTGATTAAAGCCATCTAGAAGTCAACCCCCGGGCTGTGGTGACAGCAGAGCACTGGAAATAATGTGCGGCACGCAGAAAGCTCATGTTAAAACCCTAGATGGTAAGAAGAAAGCTATAGTGGTGATTTGAAACCCTAGCCTACTGCAGGGCTGCTGCATAGTGGGGTTGTGGGGGTTCTCCAAAGGTTGGAAGGAAATGTTTATTCATAAGAATTTTAAAGAAATATATTAAATACAGTAGGTTTCTAGAGGTGCCAAAATGAGCTCTGATATCTGCTGAACACACTTCAGTGTAATGTTTGTTGATATTCTGGTCCTTGATTTCCACCAGACTTTCATCTTGACTTTAGTCATGGTATTTTTAAGAAAGAAGAGAGACCAGTAGCATTCTCCGTAGCTTTTGGGAGGCATCTTGATTCAGTTGATTATATTTAAATATTCCTTGTGTTGGTCTTAATTTGTTAAAAATATTTTGATTAAGGAACATATTTAAAATATGTTTAAGCCTGGCAGAAACCTGTGCTGAAATGCCTTCCTGACCTGGAGCCAGGTGCAGCAAAGCCATGTTGGTGTCACCTTTGCCTGCAGACAGGCAGCAGGGCACTCCACTCTCCCTCAGGGCTGGAGCAGCAGTGTTTTTTGGCAAGCCTAGATGCTCTGCGTGGCAGTGCACCCTGTTCTCATGCCACACTGACCGGTAGGTGACCTGTGTGTCCCAAATCTGAAAATAGATGAAATGTACAACCTCCTTCCAGTTTTAGCTGAGGATGTGAGGGACATAAAAATACTTTTCTGCGGTAAACCAGAGCCTTCCCAGGGATGCTTCCTAACAGTTGCAGAGAGCCGCCCACTCTCTGGGGTGGGATCTTGACATTATTTCATAGAAACTGGCTTACATAAGCCTCAGTATTTTAGTTAACTATTTGTATTTTGGACACTCCAGTCAGGACCTAGTCTCTAGTAGTGAAAAAAGAAAGTGCATGCAAATAGCACATACTTTGTGACATTACGATTACATTTCCATTGGGAAGCAGATATGGGGTCAGGCTGCTGCTGGCCCTTTCCACATGTCATCAGATGGGGTTGTAGTGTGAAGAACCTGTTTTTCATACAATAAATGCTCTAGGATTTTGCTCTTCTCAGTTTAAAATGAGCAGCTGATGGGGGATGAAGTGTTTAGACAGAAGACCACTATGCAGAAATAAAGACATGGAAGGGGGAGGCAGGCAGTTGTACTCTTAAAAAAGGTGACCTGGTAGCATTTAGGTCACAGGACCCTCTAGAGAAGGCAGGCACCATTCCACCAAGGAAAACACCCAGTGCCCCTTGTGGAAACCTCGTTCCTGGTTTGCCTGTTGGCATGCAGACTGTGGGACACATTCGCCTGACAGCCTTGAAAATTTGCATCTCCAATGTCCATGCTCGGGACACCACAAGTTCTCACACTGCTTCAGCTCACGCTTAACATGAAGCACAGTCAGAGAGCTGTTCTATGTACAAAATCTGCTTTTGGGGCAGGACAGAGCAGGGAGGAGAAGTCATTATGAACACAAGACCATTGAAGACTTCTCCTCTGGAGGCAGGAAGCCTTGTGATGCTCAAGTGGCTGCTGAGCGGTCCTGCCCTGGCAGAGCTGCAGGAGACCGCAGTGCTATTGCAGCACAAAGTCAGGAATGCCAAATATGTATTTTGGGACCTGGAAGGCAGCTTAGTGAGGGGATGACTAAGAGGCAGGAGGAAGAGGAGCAGAGAAGGCATTTCCACATCCTCTGCTCTGCAAGGCGGGATCAACCACAGCTACGATGTTGCTAAAAGGAGAGGGAACAGACCAGCTAAAAAACACTGTGGTCCCTGGCTGGAGGAACTGGCAGCAGCAGGCAGAGGGTGGGGGTCCCCTCCTCCAGCACCGAGCCCTCCTGGGTCCCGTTCCGCGAGGTGCCTGTCCTGTCCGTGCCAATGACAAAGGCACTGGGGCAGCACCACCTGACACTGCACATGTACAGCGCCAAGCATACCAGACTCAGTCCCAGCATGGGGGTGCCACGGGGTGGCTGCTGTGACAGCAGCAAAGCAGGATGAAGGATGGGAACCAGCAATTGGCCTGTGACAAGATTAGTGATGCCACATAGGTTAGGAAAGTAGCTTAATAAGCTCCCTGTTGCCTTGATTGCTTAACATGCTGTATCGATAGCAGAGACTGGAAAACACTCTTGGCATTTCTCAGCAGAAATCTGGAAGATAGGAAATGAAGAGATGCAACAACTGCCTAAGGGAAGTACAATACTCTTAAGACCCATTTGTATATAGCAACTGCTAGGACAGAAAATATATCTGTTCAATTCTCCTCAGAGATGCAATGTGATAAATAGCTCTTAAACAATTATGCAGCATTCATATGCAGTATTAAACAGTTGTTTTATTTCACTCTGGAAATGGCTTTACATCCGCCTGACCATAGATTGTTTTCCTCTCTTTGTTTAAAAGTATATACCATTTTGACATTTGTGGTGTTAAAGGACACTGGAAAATGATGACATGTGGTTGATGATTTCCCTGAGAAGTATTATTCGTTTGGAAAACATTGAGTTAATTAAATAGAAAATGTTTATGGGACTGTATCTATTTCATGACAGCCTGACAGGAGATTATCTTGATATTTTGCTTCTCTGTAGAAGAAACATCTGCTTTTCACATTACCATTTAAACCATGAACAGATAAAAGCGTTGAAGTGGCAATGTTGATAATGTTTCAGCCTTATCAAAATAAATGTTTCCAGGAGGTCAGACAAATAATATTAGTTCCTCTCTTTCATAATATTTTTGATAAACTTATTTTTCACTTGTATTTGAGACAAGTTGAGGTTTCAGTCTTGGAATTTCCTGTAAGATGGAAATTTTAAGTTTTGACCCATTCAAGTCATCACATTTTGCTATAATTTCATTTATAGCTTCAGCTTTTCATCATCCTGCCCTCTAGGGTCCACAGAGTCTAAAATTTATGCCTTCTGTTCCTCTTCACAGATGTGTTTTCCAACTCTAATGGCAAAGAATGAAAATCCACAGCCTGTTTCAGACTAATGAAACAATGTAAAATTATTTGGAGAACAGGACTGGAGCTCTGAATGCAAACCAGCAGATTTATTTATGTCTTCAAATAAGAACTCTGAAACAAGTGACTCCAACACAGAAATATTTTGCCAGCTACCGAGCAGAGGAGGAATGGAAAGAAAACTCCATCATGATTTCAAGCAATTGTACCAGGAGCTGGCAGGCTAGTTTGCACTGGTAGTCCATCCAGTTCTGTGCCTGGCAGTGGCTGTTTCCAGATATTTCATGGAAAACTACCAAAAATTCAGAGTCAACTTGCACGCAGGAAAGTTTCTTCCTTACGTGCAATGCAAGAAGTTGGCTTTGTCCTACACTGTAAGATCTGACAATATTTCCCAAACACTAATTTACTCTGTAAATCCCTGGGGACCCTGCCTTGAATTTTGGAAAATACACCACTGTGATGAATCAACAAGTGCAACAAGCAGGTTGCTTGTCCCCACATTTTTCATTTCCTGGTTTGGGTTTCACAGTCTGTTATTTGCTCCGGTAAAAAGCAGTTCCTGCTCTCACTTCTTTGTTTCATTTCCATATATTTTTAACACTTACTTACCTTCTCCAAGAGAATTACAAAACCATAGAAAATTACAGCTGTCCCCCTTACCTCAAGTATCTCATCAAACCCTTGTTAAGTCCCTTCCTAAAAGCATCCGGGAGTGGAGATCCCCCTGTGGCAAGTGGCAACCTACTTCATTGCTTCACTGTGCTCACTCTTGGAAAAAGTTTGGGGGAAGAATGCTTGACTTTTTTTAAAGGTCTGGTCTTCTGGCATTTTAATCCATCTTCTTGTCTTTGGAATTTATTTGCCTCATCCTTATAGCTATGTTCAAACTACCTGCAGACGTTATGATGTCCTTGTTTACCTTTCTTTTCCCTGAATAACTTTGGTTTTTTTCTTGGAGATTATGGACCTTTGTGATCAGAAACAGAGAGCAAAGTCTGGGAGGGGGCTGGACACAAGTGCCGAGCCCCAGTGGCTCGGGAGAAGGGGTCTGGGCAGGTCCCTGATGGCAGGCTGTGTTGGCTGAACTAGTGCTGATCCTGATGACTGTAACTCTGACCTTGTCTCAGAGACCTGAAATGATGGAGACTCCATGGCCTCCCTAGTGCTTCACTATCCTGATCACTGGAAGGATTTCCCTAATGAGTTTTCATTGCCAACACTTAATCTCAGTAGCTGTTGTCCTTTTTACTGTGAACACAAAGAACATTTTATTCCTTTCCATTGCAAGAGCTGATGAAATATTGGAAGACCTACTCTCTGCATTAGTTTGAGCAGTCTTTCCTTGTAGGCCATGTACCCCAACCACTTCTATTTTCTGCTCCTGATTTTCTGGCAATCCACATTGTACTTCCAGTGCAGCACTCCAACTGCACGTTAATCCAACTGAGGCCTTATTAATGATCAGCAGAGGAGGTTTCTTTTATGTCTCATTACCTACATACCAATGTGTCTTTACAGCACAAAATCCTTGACTCACATCCAGCTTCTTATTCACCCTAATCCCACATCCTTTCGAGAGAACTGGGCTGACAGCCACAGCCCACCCTGCCTGCACAGCTGGTCATGCCTACTTAAAGGTAAAATTTTACACTTGTCCTCTATTGCATTTTTAAGACCATCTCTGATTTGCAATCATCATACTGTTCTTCACTGTGTGTCCCCAGGTTTGATGTTGTCCTCAAGTTTAATGAACAGATCCTCTACTCATATACCTTCTCATCACCTAAGGTGTTAATAAGAAGATTAAATGGTTTCAGACACAGCATAAAGTCCGTCAAAACTTTTTAAATTTTGACTGAATAATTTCTTGCCAGTATTATATCTGCCTTAGAGAAGTTTCATCCAAACCATATTTCTACTGCTTGATTATGAAAATATCAAAGTCTCCTTACTGTCAAGATAATTGGCATCCTCAACCAACCCAGAGCTGTAAGGTTTGCTAGCTGCCTGTCAAGGAAGCTTGTGTATCTTGACAGGCCTTATTTGACAAATTCAAGTTGCTTATAATTCACAGTATTTTCTTCTAAACAACCACAAGTACTTCTCCAAGGATTGAAGTTCAGTTGCTATTCCCTAACTCCTCTTTTCCCTGTCCCACTGGTACAGTTAAGCATGACATTTGCTCTTCCTATGAACAGCCCTTTTCAAGATCTCAAAGAGAAAACGCTCTGAGACTGCTTCAGCCAGTTCTTCAGTCTGGGGACAGATCTCACCACACTCAGAGGATCTGAAAACAGTTGATTAGTCTACTCTCCAACTTGTTTTTCCCAGTTCTGTTCTGGATTTGCACTTTGGGTAACTGCATTTGCCATCTGATTGCAACAAACCTTTCCAGTGAAGATTGAAGCACAAAAAAAGGCTCTTATCTCAGTGTCATCTATTGTCTTGCCTCTCTGTGGAACAGGAGATCAACATTTTCTTCTGCTGGACCTGTCAGGGGATGTTAGTGGTTAGATGAATTTGAGAATGGTGAGTGAGTCCCAGAATCTTTTTCAGTATAATTAAGGTACCTTAGAAGCTTCTAGTTAAGAGAAAATTAAAATGCAAAAGCTATTCCTCCCTCAGTCAAAACACGGCTTCTTTTTAGATAAGCAAACAGTGAAGCTACAAGAATGCTAATCAATTTGGGACACAAAGAACAAAGACTTTCCCTCTCTCCTGCAAATCTACCCTCCCACTTAATTAAAAAATAGTGTCCCTTGGATGATAATGAGGAAAAAGAGGAGTGTGGGGAGCAGAATTAGTAGGAGTCAGAGAAGAAAGCTCTGCTGAAACAGATGGTGTAATTTTGACATCTCCCGATTCCTTCTGGAATTAAAGAATCACCCCCATACCACCTGTGATCAATTTTTTCTGGATTAATAGGATTAGTCTGTGTAGTCCAGCCCTCTCCAGCCATGCTCACACAGGGTGGGCTATGCCTGAAGCCCGTTGTGGTCCCTACTCAGTGAGCACGGAAAATATAGCGAGCAGATACAAGGGTCTGCAATGCCACTGAGTATAACTCATAGGCATGGGTTTGCAAATCCCCCCCTTTGGGATCCCTGGGATGAAAGGAGGCAGAGAGGCTAGCACTAAAGCCTGGAAAACCTTCTTGCACTCCCCAGTGCCTGCTCTGCTGGAGAGGGCAAAGGCATCCCTGCCCATGGCCCCAGGGAGAAGATGGTAGGGCAGAACAGGGGAACAGGGAGGACCACATCACTGACGGGTGTGGAGAGGTGAGGAGGTGAGGAGGGAAAGGACGGTTTCACTGTGGAGCCATACCACATTGCTGTTCAGAGATAAAAGGGGTTTTGGCGGCGAAAGAGGAGCGCGGGAACCGAAATGTTGCCTACAGACCTAGCTGCCTGCCTTCAAGGCTGTCTGTAAGGTAGGTCACTGTACTTGTATGTGAGAGGAGGGAAATCTGCAAAAATCAGCTGTTTCCCACAAGCCCTCTGAATTGCAATGCTGAAGAAGCTATCAAACTCTTAAAATATAACTATGAAATAAAATAGAAACTAGAGGCTTGGGAGGAGGGGAAAAGATGGTACGAAAAACGATTAAGACAGAAAAAGCTGTGGGAGCTGTTAAAGACTGGGCTACTTTAATAGCCCTGGGAGCTATAAATCCTTACAATTGACCCCACCACAAAGAAGCTAAATCCACCCAACTGCAGCAAAAAGGGTATGCTTCTCTGTTCTTCCCCTTCCTCTCATATGTCCTGGCTGATGGGGAGAGAGGAGAGACAATGAATGTTTTATCTCCTAATGAATAACTAGTGCATGCTCCTCAGGCTGTATTTCAGACATCTCACAAGCAGTATTCACTGCATGAAATCAGCCTGGCCCTGAAAAGCGGAAGTGCAGCTACTTATAAAAAAAGCAGCAATGGGAGCTGCTGGAGCTCTTTCAGTGATTTTGAAGGTGATGCTTTATCACTACCCCTTGGTTCTCCTTGGGAAGCACTTTTCTCTGTCTGCAAAGGTTTCTCAGTTCCTTATTAAAGGTAAATTTTCATCCAGCAAAAACTGGACTCTTGCTCTTCAGGAAAAGCTAGAGAAAATGGAATTTTCAAACCCCTTGTTATGCAAACCCCCTCAGCACAGTCTCACAAAACCCCATGATTCAGCATCCCTGGGGCAAATGGAGAAACATTAACACACTTTGTACACTCTGGGCTATTTCCCAGCTAGCATTCCTCCCACAGTAGACACAAAACAGTATTATTTGTTTTAAAGATGCTTTCCTGTGAAGGAAAAAAAAAATCCTTCAAAGAATTACATAAGATTGGACCGTGTCCAAAATACATGTGTTCGGATGAAAATAATAACTCTATGTATTGTTCTCAGTACGTACAACTGCAGGAACTTTTCACCAGTAAATCATAAAACAGGGAATTTAGGTAAACCCAAAATGATCCATGTCCTGTTTTACTGTCTAGCTACCATGAGGAATAGCTTCCCTTACCAAAAAATCAGATTAATCCAACATAGATTTGTGAAGGTGTTAAATTGCCCTGAATACCTAGGGGCAAAATTAGTATATTACTGGCTACTAGAGCTTCTGAGAATCTCTTTACAAGATTTTAGTGCCAACCAGTAAAAATTTTCATGTATTTCAAAGCCTACTTGAATTAAAAAGCCCAAATATCCATTGTACATGTTGCTTCTCTAATGATTGTTCTTTCAAAGAAGGTCATATTTATTTAGAAAAAGGGTAAAAAGCCCACTTATAACCCATTTTCAGCTTTGTTCATGCATAGTCATTTAGGCTATGTATATATCTGAATCAACGACAAGCAGTTCAGCCAGAGATTATTACACACAATGACAATGTACCCCTTTCCTAATGCAACACCAGCTATCACTATTTCTTTATTTCATTGCACTGAATCCTTTTCAGCTCAGCAGCATGAAAAGCAAAGACTAATGAAGAAAGAATCACCTTTCAGAAATGCTGGGTCATTGCACCAGGTTTTTCAAATGTCTTCTCCTTTGGGACATGAGGTGGCTCAGCAGGGGCTGCTAAGATGGAAAAATATCAATACATTCCTCATCTTATTCACGATGCCATTATGATCTTTGCAGTCTATACTGATGCAGTGAGTGTTACGACAAGCCACTTAATGAAGCTGTGAAATGACTAAATACCACTGCTTTTAATGAGAAAAAAGACATTTTCAGGATAGGTAATTTTACAGTAAACCCCTACAGACACTACAGATGACAAAATAAGTACTGGAAATAAGGAAGTAATATCAGGCCCACTATTTTGCTTCAGGCATTTTGTTTCACATCCATTCCTGTACAAGGATATTGTTGATCTGGTAACCTTCCAAAAGAAAAGCTGTATTATCTTGTTTGCAATGAAGCAAATCTAGAAGGGCTTCACTGAAGCAAGCAAGTCTGCAATTAGTCAGGAAAACCCGAGAGCGCTCCTGAGCCACATACAGCAAACCTGATGCCCAAGGGAGGCCTGCCGAAGCACAGGTGTCTGCACCAAGGAGCCACCTGTAAGAGCCATCCTGTTCATTAAATGTCTTCATTTGTCACGCGCTGTATTTAAACAGGTGTTTTCACTACCTGAGAACCACAGTGCACTTTCCTGTCCTCCATTTGTACTTGAGAGGGAGAAAGTGTAGGTATTCTGTTCTCCTTTCTTCTTTGAAATGCTTGAAGAATGAAATGACTGCCTACAAAATGCTGTACATTTGGCAGCCTTCAAAAAAGTGGTGTGTAGCAAACTACACTGCAGGCAAGAAATTTGTTTGGTCCTGGGATCCCTGGGAGACTTGGGAACCATAAGCCAGGACATTAGGATGTGGCTCTCATATATGTTGATAATTGCTTGCAGATATCAAAGCATTTCTCAGCTATTACATTCCCTGGCTGAAGAGGGGGAAAAGTTGAGGCATGGATGAAAGGAAGGGCATTTCTCAGTTCGAGTTTAGTTCTGAAGTTCTTTCTCTCATATCTGCTGCAACAATGATTTTTTGGCTTTCATGTGATATTTCAAACCCGTCTTTTCTGCTAGGAAAATGACACAGTGATGAGAAAGAGCATGTGTGGGGAATTTCAGGTGATTCTTACATGGTGGAAATTGGTCTGATCTATAGGGGTTTCATAATATTTTCTGGTCATGTTCTGTGAGTTTTAGATGGAAGCATTTAACAAATCAGTGTCTCTCTGTTACACCTGAGGTTTTGCATTGCCTTAAGCAGTATAATTTTGACTATACCAATCCCTGATAATTAAAGTTCTCTGGGTAGAAATTATGTACTACCAACATTAAGAAAAAAATAGCTAATTAAGAAAAAAACAAGTTCTTAAAAGCCTGGTGTGAAGCAGACTTCTATAACTGGAACCAGTTTTCAAACCATCCTTTCAAAAAATTTATACTATTTTCAGAGATTGCTGTCCAGACCAAGCTGGACTCTACCTGAGACTTGATGCTATACAATCATGCAAGATTTTCCCTGATAGCCTCAACAGGAAAACAGGATGATTCTTCTGTGACATAGCTTCGGTATGATTGATGATCCGCATTTGCCAAGCCGACGTTAAGTAGCAAAGAGCAGAGAATTACATGTTTTTTTTTTGTCTGTAGGGTGGTTGCTCCTGAAATTGCTTGCCTAAAAGATGATACAAGGGAGTGTTGGCCACTGCTGCCTGCCTGGAAGACTACTTAATGTTACCTGCAGCCTTAAAACTGGGCTTTCAGTAATCATACACGTGACATAGCAAGTTACATCTTGCTTGGTGGGTACTTACAGCCTTTGGCAGGTGGTAAAATATTTTAGGTCATGCCTAAGTGAAAGTACAGCTATTGCACGTGAAGAAAACAGAGCTGAGGATCACCATGTTCTTGGCATGGTGACACCCTGCAGTTGCCTCATGCTGGATCCTGCTCCTGGACACCACAGCTCTCCCCCAAAAGCAGTCCCAATGGGGTAAGGGTTCAAAGGCATGAGGCATTCCCCTTGCATGCTTTGTGACATAAACATGGTACATGTGCAAAGCCTGTGGCAGGTCCATTGTTTTCTCCTGCTACAACCTTTCCTAAAGCTAGGATGCTGTTTTTATTTATTTATCGTTTTAGCTGAAAATCCTATGGTA
Organism: Morus bassanus; assembly: GCA_031468815.1. Classification (NCBI taxonomy): domain Eukaryota; kingdom Metazoa; phylum Chordata; class Aves; order Suliformes; family Sulidae; genus Morus; species Morus bassanus. Next base: position 11,635,171 of record CM062600.1, on the reverse strand, counting down.
TCCAAACTGGAATGCCAGTGTAATAAATATGAACCATCTGCTCCCAGATCAGGAGTGACGTCTTAAACTCCTGGGAGTAACTTGTGAACAGTAGGCTTGATTGTCCTTGCAGCACCAGATCAATGGCTGGCCCCACGCAACCCGTCTGGAATGGCATTTGGAGGGTGAACTGGGTTCTCTGGTTTCCCAGCCTGGGTGATGACAGCCAGATGAGGCTTATAAGCCCAGCTCTGCTGGTGACATACTGCTGCTCTGCCACAGCTGCTGCCTGAAACGTGTTTCTAAATTTAGGAGCCTTCTGCCTTTCTAAGCCTGTTCCAGGTGTGCCAATTCACAAATCTCAGAGATCATCAGAGAAGTCAGAAAACCCTTAGGTTTTGCTGTGACTTACTAGTATTTGATTTTTCCCCTCTATTCTTCTGGAACTAAGGAGTTCAGCTTCAACTGAAAATCTTAACAAACCTTACCTGGGCTGTTATGACTGTCCCTTTTTCTGACCTGAAGAAAGACATCTCACTGCACACCAGGTTGCTAGCCCATTTCCTGATTGCAATGTGGGTTCTTGTGAGGATCACTTGTATAAAATTCATTGCCCTGACTAATAAGTACCCTTAAATTTAAGGAGTGGAAAGGAGGATAAAGATGGACTCATACAAGGAAACTGTATTTGCAATTTTCTAAGTACATAAAAAAAATTAGGCACAAAAATAAAACTGAATGGAAAACTTATCATATAAGACTTGGAGTTCCAAGACCTAATTAAAAGTTGTTTTCTCTGGTCACTTCTTTGACTAGAGGTTACATACTCCCCCACACATACACACTTAAATCTTACCTATCATCAGCAAACCATATTTACTGGGAATATCTGTTTTGTTAACATTTTGTACAGTTAAGACTCTGTAGGCAAGCTCAAGTTTCCCAAATGGGCTTCCTACAAACACAATGTCCTTTAAATAACCCAGCCGTAACTCTACCATTTAGGGCATTTTCCCTGGGCTACCATCAAAGATGACAGGGTCTCTGCTGGAATTGCCTTCTCTCTCTGGTATCTGTTTGCAGAGAACATGCATTTCTTCTGGTGTAAAATATCTATGTTATGATTTGATTCCACCAGCTGGTTACAAACTACACAGCAGGTCACTCAAGCTTGGAAAACCTAGGCTCCAGTCCATGCTTTAGGTCCCCACTTAGTTTCCTAGTGATTGCGTGCCTCACTGGGTTACATTATAAAGTCTTTGCAGCAAAGAATATATATCACTGTGCATGGCATCTGGTGGGGTGATGGACCCCACCTGGAAATCCAGTGGGGAGCTAGGATTCCTGGGTCACTGCATACAGAGAATGATAGCAGGAGAAAAAGAAGCCACAAAAAAAAGTCAATGTTTCACCTCTTTGCATGGAAAACCATGAAATGCATTTGCCATTTTCAGTAACCCTGTCCAAAAGCACTGTGGATTTAGTAGGATGCAGATTTTTCTTATTCACACAAAAGACTAAAAGAAGCTCTTTCAGACATGAATAAAACAAGCCCAATGCTTAATGGATAAGGATAAGAAAAACGCCAGCACATTAAAGTGATGAACGAATCATTTGGGAACTGGATTTTGACAGCTGAATTAAAAAATAAAACACCCCCAGGTATTATCAACAAAAGCCACCCATTTAATTATGCAGCTGTGTCACTTCCCAGGCCCAAGACATCTCAAGCTCTGTCTTCAGCACCACCAGAAGTATGATCTCAGCATGGATGGATATGCCCTGCCCACCTTGAGCTTGCACCATTTGAGCACTGATATAGGTGAGGCTGCAGCAGCTTAGACACCAGCTCAAGCTAGCCGGCTGAGTGGCTAGGTAGACCATGCTGCAGCTTGTACGTGTCCTGCACCCGCTACCTATAGATGAGTGGAAACTACCACAACAACTGGGGCTGAAGCCAGCCCTCTGATTTTGATGTAATCATGCTGCAGTTTAAAAGTCTGCCCCAGTTTCAGTGCTATGCAACACAGTGTTAAGATACCTGAGCTAGCTTATGCAACACCGGCAGCCATGGGAGTGCACAGTCAACCACCTGAGCATTTACAGAGCTGCTCCATCTTGCTACAGATGCAGTGCAATCAGCATGCAGGTTCAGAGCTAGCTGAAGGATTTTGTACTTTGTTGGTACAAGAGCCTATACCTAGTAGATCCTGCTGAACATTTTAAAACTGCCTGTCTCTGTCTTTTGCATATTAAAGAGTTAAAGCATAAGTTTCACACCATAACTTGCACATATCACCCAAATTCTATGTTGCTTTTCTGCTTTCAAATCATGCTCCTTTGAAACGTAAGAATGGTGTGACAACCAAGAGCCAGACTTACAGTCTTAGGAAGAAGCATGAGTCCAGTCACAGTGTGAATTACTTTGTTCAGCAAAAGGCTGTTCTTTCCTGCTTTGTCTAGAAGCATGGATCATTTGTGTTAATAAGCATCTATTTCTTATTTGTCTCGCCACTGCAAAATAAAAGAAGAATGCGAAGAATTCTGAAGAATGAAAATTCGCTCAGGATATCTATCTGGAACCAGTGACGTCCCCTCTGTATAGAGAGAAGCAATTCCTGTACCAAAGAGCTCAGCTCACATTATGCTAAAAGTGTGGGAAAGATAATTACACAAATGAACACTGGAATAAGACATGTGGAAGAACTTTTAAAGTACCTCACTCCAAGTCATGCAAGAAATCAGTGGTAGAGGTAAGAGTTTAACCCAAGGGTAATCCTGTACTTCATCCTCTCATGGCTGGTTTCTCCCCTTGAGGCAATTTCCAGAGACACACTCTGCTCCACTTACATTATCTGGAGGGATGCAGGATGCAAAGACCTGGTCCCTGTGTCTCCCTCCAGTTACTAACTTCAGACTATCCCACTGACTGTGCTGTTGTTGCCTAGTGGGTAGATTATTTTTAATCACTTTTTATGTCAGTACGTTTTCCAGTAGAGAGGTGGTTATACTGGGCTACAATAACCTCTGCCTGTAGAGCTCATTCCATTTAAGTGTCCATACCATACTGGTAAAAAATTAATCCACAACAGAAAGCTTTGCTTGTGTAGCTGCATTAGTAAAAATGTTCCAGGCATAATTTAACAATCTTTCATATGAATGACTAATTGCATTTTCCTGGGCATGGGACAACATAAGCATGGCATTGTTCTGCCAGGTCTTCCAGACCAGTTACAATCTACAACATGTTTTCACAGCTGTTTGAAATTTCTACCTCACCAGTTATTCAGATTAGTTATTCAGAATCAGTCAGGATTCCTGATTGCACATCCAGTCTTTCTTTGTCTTCTGTGGACCACCAGCTGGGATTTGCATTATTTTTTGCCTTAGAATTCACATAATGCAGCAGTTTAAAAACCCTACAGGGAAGGTGTCATGCTTTTCAGACTACAGATTTTTTAAAAAAGAGCCTAGGACTTGCAATGCCCACTGGGTGGCTCCAGACACTGCACCTTGCTCCTCCTTTAACTGCACCTCTACCTACTCAGAGGTAGCCCAGCTCTGCAGAAATACCTGAAAGTGCTAACTACTAGCAAGAATGACAGGGCAGGGCCTGCAGTAACAAACACATGATGCACCAGATACATAATTAATAGTTATTAATGACTACTTGCATCACGGTGGCACCCAGAGGCCCAGTGGAGGGTGTCTGTGCAGGAAGTAACATTAAGGCTTAAATTCCACCCATTGCACTTGTGGCATTTAACTGAGACACCTATGCTCAAGGGAGAGAGATGGGCCTACACAGGCCATGGAGGCGATGCTCTTTCCTCACCAGCTGCATGGGGGGCGAAAGGAGATGATGCTCTGAATGTAGGTCACTTAAACTCCTGCAGTTATACAGCATGAACCTGAGCCTTTGGGAGAAGGGAGCTACCAAGGACCAGAACCACAGCAGTGTCTTCCCTGGCTCCGCAAGCACATGTGTGTGAGTGCGTGTGTACGCTGCATGTTCTGGCCTTGCCAGATGCAGACACAGCACATAAAGAGAGGTTTGGCAAGGAAGAGGAAAGTTCTCTGATTTAAGGTGAAGATAGAGTAAATAATCACTGTAAAGCACCAACACGATAAATTCAACCCCTCTGTGCCTTCTTTTTGTAAATACACTCCAGGTTCATCGTCTCTTTCAAAATTATGCATGTGTATGTCACCTCCACACAAATAGGCCTTTTTGTTACAGAATTTCCACATTTTTTTTTTTCCAGCCACCAAGTGCTATATGGACTAACTGTGTGGAAGGAGCTGTTTCACAAGGACTGTCCTGTGGTTGGGCTGGCATACAAGGAAAGCCAACCAACCAGCCAACTCCAGCAAAGATAAGCATAGCAAGGAAAGGAATGGAGACTTGTCCTTTTTGTTTTGCTCCAGGCAACAATCCCATCTGGCCCATGTTTAAGGTTTAATTCAGATGTAATGAAGTCAACAGTTCCTACTCTTTATGCTATACCACAATTTACTACTTCAGGAAAACCCTGTCAGTTCTACTAGGCTTAAAAGAAGTGTGAAGACCTTAGATGGCTTTGCACACAGAGGGAGTGTGGTGACTCAACACATATGATAAATACATGCGTTATGAAGAGATTTCCCCATCTTGCAAACAGCATCACATGGAAAGTCATGTGAATTTTTTAGATTTAAAATGTTAAAACCAAGGAGGGTCTGAAATCTTGCACGTGATAATTGGTCACTGGGTCTCATCTAGTGTGGCAACAGAAACCCAGCCTTGTGCAGAACGTCCGTGTTATCAAAAGGCTGCAATGACTGAAATTGCATTGTTCTTGCTGAACCTGGGCCAGAGGTGGTAACTGCCCCTTTCACAAGGGGTTGTAGCACGTAATCTAATGTATTGAAGATTTTAATCCATTTAGAAACTATTGCTACTTTACCATGTGTTAGCGTGCCTAAAAAAAGTGTCCTTGAAAACCTGCTTCTGTCCAGAGCTGAATTTAAGCCTATGTGTCCCTTCCTTCTTCAGGAATGTGTCTCGTGTCTCTTAATCTATGACATACTGGCATGGATGAAGTGTCAGAAGCCCTTGAGGTGGAAAATCATTGATCTGTAGAGGCAGGGCTTTGGAATTTCTTCTATATCTTGCTCCCAAATTAGGTAAATGGGTGTCTTTATCAAGGGCCATACCTGGTACACATATTTGTGGAGAGCAGACATAGCTGGAGTGGAGGGAGTCTGTGCTCAAATTGATCAGTCAATCCTTTTGCCCACTTAATAAGATGCATAGGCATCATTAAATAATCACAAGCTAGCAATGCCTAGGAGTTGTGGAAGATCCTGAGATTGCTACTCCTAAACCCAGAACACTAGCATTCAGGCAACTGTTAAAGCACTGACATGTCATTCTGCTATTTTAAATATGGGCTGAGTTTCAGAACTGAGGTATCAAGCTGTGTAATTATTTTTAAGTGTTTTTGTTTTTTTTTTTTTGTTGTTGTTGTTGTTTTTGTTTTTGTTTTTGTTTTTTTAAGTGCTACATCTGTATATATTGTACCATATGTAAAAACCTCAAACCCATTGCCACACAACAACTCTTAACTGATTGCTTTTCTGAGATCATCCTGCAAGTTCTTAGGAATTCTCTAATCACACTGCAGACCGGGTTCCTTTGGAAATCTGAGATTTCCTGTTGTTGAGGCTTTTTGCCTGGTTTTGTTTTCATCTGTTTTCCTAAGAAATGTATCACATATGAAATGCACCCCACCAAAAGCTTTATGGGAGGTGAAGGATGTGCTGTTTTGGAAACCATAGTCCTTAGGGGTTGCTGAAATTGGAATCTGTGCAGCTTCAGCAGATGAGATCTGATATTGATCAATCTTAGTGAAGAAACAGACAGAGGGATTGGGAACAAACATCTGCTCCTATGCAGAAAGCTTGATCTTCCCTCATAAGGCGAGCAGAATTTGGAGAGACTGCTTGGCTATTAGGAGACATTTTTGCTATGTCACTCAGAGAGCTCACCCAAAGCAACTGGTCATATGAGCAGCATGTGGTGGCAGACCAAGGGTCTGTGTACAGCTGCATCTGGCATTCTAGGTAAAACCCAGAAATGCTGAATAAACAATGTTCCTGATCATTTTCTCCAGCTGCTTTCAATGTGGAGGTTGCAAAACATTTACGCTTATGAGGACCATGCACTTGGAAGACACACTGTTCTCTGCACTAGCATATGCTTCAGCAACTGCTCATATCTCTCTGGAGGCTAAGACTGAAGGGAAATTGATGAGACCTTGCTAAGGAGAGGTTTATGGCACCTCTGGTCCTGGCTTGCACTGTCTGCTCTAGGGGAGGTCTGAGCAGCTGGTTCTGACATCAGATGATCTTTCTTTTGAAGGAGTGCACTCACATCTGTCTTACATGCTCTCTCTCCCTCTGTCATGCAAAGACTATTAGTGACAGGCCCAAGAGAAACTGAATTATAGCCAGACTTCCCAGTCTGAGACATGCTAAATTTTTATCCTGGGAAGAAGAAGCCGGAAACAAATGTTGGCATCAGAAAGAAATGAAAGAATGGTCCATGAGAGGAGAGAAAATGCTAAAAGTGCAGTAGCAGCAACAAGCTCAGCTGAATCACAAACCTGTATTTGCTGGACTCTGCAATGAGAAAAGACTTTGGTGTAGACCTCATCTAACATCAGAGATCTGTGAAGCACTCATAGTCTATTAATAAGATAATGTATTAATAAGATTTTATGTTCTGCATATCAAATCAGCTTGGTGAGGATTTTCTTCTTAGGCCTAGCCCAACCTCTCTGACAATACTCAAATCTGAGCATTTACCTGGAAAGATTCAGTTTCACTAATGGAAGATGAGGACAATTCTGCCAGCTTTGGAGAAGTTTTACTCCATTTCAGATTTGCTTTTACCTATATTAGGTCTTCTTTCTTACCTGGTAAGCAGACATAGGTCAAGCACAGTAGAACAACAGAGAGCCTCATACAACAAAGGCACTTTTTACTTGAGAGAGGTGGTGTCATCTCTCTTCCTCCATCATTGGTCATCTCTTGTTTAAGCTTACATTCAGCATCTCTTTTGGTCCATCAAGTTAAATACTTTCCTTGGATGGAAGCTGTGCTTGTCCTGCAGTCCCTCTGATAGACATCTTTCATTTCAACACTTCTTTGAAATACTTTCCAAGGTTTTGTAAGTATAGAAGAACAGCAGCACTCTGAGATGGTTGCTGCTGGGAGGGAGTGAGTTTTTGCACATATTTACCACCTGCCCACATCAACAAGACAACAGCAACCAGCAAAGACATGCTTGTCTCAGGAAAGAGCTCATGACCTATGGTCCAAAGCACAGACCTGCCCCTGCCACCATTAACATCTGGGCTGTCCCTCCATGCTGCACCACCATGGAAGAGCCTTCTCCTAGAGGTGACACTGCTGTGGCGCACCACCAGCATGCATGAGGATGAAACACTCCACAACTCCAAAGGGCTTTTGTAAATGTTAAGAGCTGGATGTGCTGACAACTGTGTAGCCCTGAGTAAAGAACTGGGGATACGTGTACACCTTGGCCACTGTCCTGCATTGTTTCAGCCCCAAGGGCTGCCACCGTGCCAAAGTGCCACAATTGTTTCTTCTGTGTGCTTTTTGGGGATCCAGCATCCACTGCTCTAAGCTGTCTGATGGCTCCACATGTCCAAAAAGGTTGCTCTGCTAGAGCAATAATTTGTCTCTCCTTGGAGTTGATGGGCACCTCCTCATCCAACATGAACAGATGCACAGTTGATTACTGAAGGGATATGCCACTTTACTGAGGATTTAGCTCAGTGGCTTTCTTTTCTCCAGGAGTGTAAGTCCAGTCCTGGTATCTCATGCCAGTTTCCATTATCAAATAGAGAGATATGTTGTCACAGAGTATTTCATGTTTGCATGCTGCATGAAAGCTTCAGAGCAATGAAAACTTTTTGCCTCTTGTAGTAAACGCAGGCCACCAGCACGTACTATAATGTAATCTAGTAAAACAAAATAATTTTGGGAGCCTTTCAAATGCTGTGAAGGAACAGCAGGCTGTGGGTGGGCTGCTCTGCTCTATGAATGCTGCCTGCTAACACCCAGATGTCGAATGCCAACTTTCCATTCACTGCTGCAAAGTAACAGACTGTCATGCGGCAAAAATAACCACGGGAGGCATGCAACACATTCCAGAGCTTGTTTCACCTACAACACACTATCAGAAACTGGGCATCTGTTTCAATGCTATCCCAAACAATATGTCTCAGGTCTGTGATTTGGTGAATAGGTTTAAGGAAAGGGAAATGCTTTTCATTACATTTTTACTCCTTTGGTATCTTTTGCCCCAAATCTAAGGTAGCTGCAGAAAACAGGAGATCATTTTCTCACTGTGTAATGATGAAAAAGAAGCTGCTTTCCTCTAACACTCACCCAAGATCTTTCAGAGAACATGAAAACTAAACTATCTTTAAAGTTTCTCTATGACTAAGGACAGTTTGTGCCAAGACATATCCTAAATCCATACTGGGCTTTGCTCTGCCGTTGATGCAATGGTACCACCAATCTTGCAGCCAGTTTTCAAACATTTAATAGTGCAGCAATGCCTTTCCATCCTTATCTCTCTGACAGATTTCCAGTGCACTTAAGACTCAATGAATGTTGATTAAGGAGTCCAATCTTCCTGTTAAGTCCACGGGACCAACCAGTTTTTTAAAGAAATGCAAGACACAATACCAGGATTTTCACATGGGGCAGCATAAACCTTGTTCTGAAGACTCAAGTTAGGCAAGCAGGTACGCTGGAAGTCCAGGACCAGACTTGCTTCCACTCTGCTTATTCTTCTATTTCCACTTTGCATTCTTGGATACAAAGACTGTTTCTAGTCCTTGTATGTTTCAAAATCTCTAAATTTATTAAACTAATCCCAGCAAAAAAATAACCATTCTGTCTGTAATCCACTGTTACACTATTTACATGCCTGCATTTTCTCCTAATCTTGCACTCACCATTTTTTTTTAACTTGTATGTGCATCTTGTACCTCTGTGCCCACTTGTTGGTAATGATCAGCATAATTGTAAGATAACATTTAATTAATTGTGTTGCATTCTTTACTATGGACTGTTCTGCCTTATTTCTGGTTTTGTGATGCAGATTTTTTTTTGGTTGCTTAGCACAAAGTGTACAGAAATGCTGACTAATGTAGGCATCCTTCTTCCAAATGCTTTTGCAGAAGAGGGAGCTCATTAAGTCATTACACTTTCTCATGTCTAGGTTTACTCACGTGCACATATCCTTGCAAGCTCCAAGCTGAAGTATCTGATTTCTTGTATCATGATAACATGGAAGTCTAATAAATAAACAGCAGACTGTACACTCATGCATTTTTGTTGCCCTAGTTGGAATTAAACACTTCCCACACAAAAGAGAACTGGTTACACTAGCTTAAGAATAAACACTACAAACATGTGTACATTTTGCAAAATGTCTCATTTTAGTGGGAAAGTCACTTAAAATTGAATTAGAAAAAACAATACTCAACTGAAGCATTTGTGTTATGTGCAAGGTCTTCAAGACCATCTACAAATCTGTAGCTAGCTCTACTCTTTCCCTAAGGTAGAGATACTTGCCTCTTCTGGACAGCACAGACCTACGTGAGCCCACATCCTCATTTATGAATGTTAGTCTGGTCTCAAATACTGTCTACTTCAGTTTTCTGTTCTAAGTGTTGCAGTTCACTCAGCTTGTCAGACCTACTGTTTACATCTGGCCTGCAATAAGGATGGATATTTCTCTCGTGCCATGGCTGTTCATGTAGTAAACTCAGAATTACAAGAAAGGGCCTTTCCTGAGTGCTTCAGTGTGAGCAGAAGAAATGGTGCTCTCTGTGATGATGATGGGATGGTCTGCTGCAAGAGGAAGGGGATGACTGCATCTTCCCCCATGTTAAAGCAGTGGTATGGGTGTTGACTGCCAGCAGAGGTTGGGCATTGACCTTCACAAGTAAGCTTCACCCTGCTCCTAGAGCAAATGTAAAAGACTGTGTATATTTTCTAATAGGGACAAACCCGACATGTGTGCCACAAGACCCTTTTACAGATGTCTTGATACTGGAGCTGCTCTGTATTTGCACATATGATGCAGTGTGACTCTAATGAATATGCAAGATCCATGGCACAGTGGTCATACAGTCCACTGGCATTAACTCTATGGCTGGTCTTGGAATAGTTTTCCATTCTCCTGGTGTACCAGCTTAGTCTGTCCTCTGTCACCCTCATTGAGAGGGTTTGGGCTGTTTCATAGTTGTCCCATTGGATAGTGCATAGTGCACTTCCAAAGGACCATCGGGCCCCTGCAAACATGGACATAAGAACAGCCCCCGCCATAATCCTTCCCTCTGATTCTCTCCTGGGAATGCAGAGGGGAAATGTGGTGCAGAGGCAGCAAAAAATTCCTTTCAGGAGGAGTTCTTTATGCTTCACTCCTCCAGATAACATGCTTGACATCTTCTCTCTTCTTCTCATCCCTTCTACAGCCCTTTACATTCTCAGCCTATCTTGATGGGCTCTGGGTGTGTCACGTTGTCATGGATGTAAATTGCAAGTAGACTAATGACCTTAACCTCTACTGTCTTATCTCTACAGTTCAGGCATAATATTTTCTTATTTAAATTAAAATACTTTTTTACTCTCTTTGGAGTTCCCTTAGAATGATAACAGGGAAGTTAGGTGTGCTAGCGAGGCTGTCAAACAAATGTCCTTTCAGCTCAGGAGCAAGCAGCTGACCTGTCATTTGACAGGTGGTCACAGCAGAAGAGAGCTCTGTTACTTCCAAATATTCAAAGATTTTATTTCATGGCTGCAGTTAAGAAAGAAAAAACCCAAACCACAGGGGCAAAGGTTTACACAGACTTTCATCCTACACTTTGAACTATTTAAGCAAAGCAGGTTTCATTGCCTTCAGCAGTGGTACTCACATAGCTAAAACTAAGCACATGCTGATGTGTTTTGCTGGATGGGATCAGAGCCCTTAGCACCTTGCAGCATTCAGCATTAGATGAAATATGTATTACAGTATATATTTCTGAAGTTCAGTCCATATATTCTTTACCTTTACTGCATTAATTTATGGAGTAAAACATCAAGTAGCATACGAAATCTAAAAAAAACCCCAACTTTCTTGCCTTATGTTACCACGGATGTAAAAAACCAATACACATTCTCAGATACATTTTAATTAATAGAAATCACAAGACAGAGACTAGTAGTATGAGACAACTCTTACATTCATGCTGATCTATTACTTCCACATAGAAGCCATAGAGCATAGTCCAAGCTCAGGGTGGGTCTGTTTGTGTATATCCCTAAAGAAACATTCTCAGTGAATTCTCCAAGAAATTTCACACGAAACCTGGCATAAGGTAAATTGAGTTCACCAGATGCTAGGGTCCTTGGACTGTTGGTCCTATTTGTTTTTTTCTGTCACTTATATGCCTCAGCTGGCACATTTGTAAATGCTGTGGTGCCAAATTTGACCAAATTTTGCCAATTTTCTGCCAGCTGAAAAAACTCTAAATTCACATAGCCTAAATGATAGAAGAAGCAGCTCTGGAATTTGTTCTGTGAGTGATAAAAGCATTTTCCTTATGAGCTTTAAAGCCCATTGTTTGCAGCAGAACAAAGGAAAACACAAAAAAGAGGACAAACATCAACTCAGACTGCAATGGAAAACTGATAAAAGAAAATCATTCTAATGCCCAAACCTTGCTTCTGAAAGCAGTATATATTTGATCTGCTAGTGGCATCTGCTGTTGCATTTTGAAAAGCCATTTGCACCAGTGAAAAGTGAATGCAAAAGAGTGCTGCCCCTCTTTGAACTCCTTTTGGCTGTAGGAGGTGTAAAGCAATGGAGAATCTCTCGAGTGTTGACCGAGTCATACAGGTGCATCTGAAGGAGGAACTCAGCCCTCCTTTTAGCTCGCTTATGAGAGAAATACGTCAAAGTCCACTAAACACAAAGGTACCATGATGGCTCTACCTTGCAAACCATGGACATATGGGAGACAAATTCTGGGCACATTTGGCTATGTGTATGCCTGTCTCTTACACTCTTCCCTGGGCAGCTGTGATCAGCTGCTTCCACAGCTGGGGACCTGGGCGAGGAAGGTGTCAAACCTTAATGGGAGTGACTGACTCTTCTTAGGAAAAGCAAAGGGAGACTGTCCCTACCTGTGTATGCTTTCTTCCAGCTTTTTCACCTTCAGCTCATCCTCTTCTGACTGCCTCCTTCTGGCTTCTTCCTCTTCTGCAGAGCCAGCAGGAATTCCCTGCAGCAGCCATTTTTCCCGAAGAGCTTTTGACTGTAAGGTAAAAAAAAGCAAACCTTAGGAACAGACTGAACAAAAAACATCTGAAGATTGAGAAGGGGCTGTGTCTGCTTTTGAATATTAGATTGTCCCCATTGAATTTCTGATTACTGCTTTAGACAGTTGATCTCAGGCAATCCATCAGCTGTTTATCCAGATGTCAGGTCTTGCAGATTTAGGACTGTCAGTTTTACAGTATACACTTTATCTACCATCAATGCCTTAATATGAAGTTATTTGTAATTCCTAATAAAAAGAAGAGTTTAAACCACTCACATTATCCAGTCCTGCAAGAACTAAAATCTTTGAACAAAAGTGTGGATCTCTCGTGAAGATAAGGCATGTACTGGAAGGACTAAAATCATAAACTTCTTAAAGCTTCAAAACCAAAAGAACAGCGTGCTCTAAATGCTATGTGCTTCATGAAGGATAAAATCAGTCTGCTATTAAATTAATCAAAGATGTTCTTTTTGATTTATACCACAGATGCGTCTCCATACATTTACAGGCATACAGACAGACAGGCACACACATGTATACATTCACACAAGCACACACATCACCTCTTAGCCAGACACAAATTAAAACAAATGAACAAAACTCTTCCAGAAACCATGGGTAGCTCAGGACACAGGAACACTGTTGCAGAAAGCAGCAATAGTGTACACCCAATAGAAGAATTCCTGGGAGTTTTGCTGTGTTTTCTACACTGAAAACATGGCTACAACCTCACCTGGCCACCGTCTAATCCAGCTGCACCTCACCTAGGAGAGTTTGCCAGTGGAAATTCACTGGTTGCAAGCAATCCTCTAAGTAGCACATCAGCCTGTGTGTCTTGTTTTGTCCAAATCCTGCCAGAGAGATGCGGCAGATCAGTTGGCAGATAGGACAGGCATCCATCAAAAGGAAAATCAGGAGCCCAAAGCCACGCCGAACTTTGCCCCTTGGCAAGAAGAAAATGGAGCTTGTGGAAAAGATGGTCAACCAAGGGACTAACCAAATTAGCCCCTTGCATTGACCAGAAAATGGAAGCCTTGGTTCTGAATTTGCAAAGCAATTGGCAGTGTTAGTTCAAGGAACCAGCTCTGAGACTGTTTCCTCTCCAGCAAAGAGGACCTAATGAGTTCAGAGAAACTGGATTTCAGAGGCTGCCCAAACGTGCAGTATCAGTTTTTCAATGCCCTGTTCATTGCAGGAATGGAACCTGACTTGTGCAACCTATGTATAAAGGAAAAACATTCACTACCAAAAGCAGGCTTCAAACCCAGCCCAAAACAGAAAGATTTTTGACATGACAGACAAGGCTTATTTGTTAGTTTTAGAGTGTATATATAGACAAAGTATCTATGCACAAACTATTCTTGTCACTCCATAGCCTATTTGACATCAGGCAATTAGATTTTAATAAGGCAGCAGACAGAAAGCAGTACAACACACACAAGCAAATTAGACTTTATAAATGACTCCAGCTTTCACTGACTTCAACTGAGCTGTGCACCAGAGATCTTTTATGTGGGTTTTAAGTGATTTCTGTATGAATGTGGACTTCTGCATGACAGAAAAGGTCTTGTGCTCTTGTACCACATAGTCATGTTCAACAGTTGGAACATTGATGATGCTGTTGCTGGGGATGTACTTTACCCGGCTGAACTCAGCTTTGCTCATGGCCTCCAAGGTGTTAGTTCACAAAACTTTAGGGATGGCTGTCTCCTGCCATTGTTTCTGCAGTTTGCTGCTCCTTTTGCTGCCACTATCATCTGCTAGTGCTTCCTGCTACGTTTTGTGGGCTGGCAGTGAGATTTTTTGGTGAGATCTCCGCTTTTCTGTCCAACCCAGCTGATTACTGCCCAGAAGTTTCATCAGCTCATTCAGGCCCAATGTGTTATTGAAATGTCCCCTCAGCAGGGGACTCCCAAGTCATCACATGTACCAAGGAACAAAGTGAGACAGTCAAAGATGGATTTACAGGTCCTGAGGTGCTAAGCATTTAACAACTTGTGCTTTGGCATTTAAGAGTTCTCAGTAGCACAACTCAGTGGGTACTTGCTGGGCTAGATCCAGTGCAAAGCAGTGTGAAGGCTGATTGCTCTTTAGAAAATTGCTCTTGTTTCTTTAAAAAGAAATGTGGCCAGTTGCATGTGGAACTGTGTTGCTACATGTGTCATACTCAGTAGTGGTCTCAAATCTGAAAGCCTGAGTGATGCTCAGTTGGAAAAAAACCCTCAAGTTTCTAAAGACCAAACTCTAAAAATGAAGGCAGCCTTCTGTCTTTTAAACCTGTTTTAGATATGGCTCCAACAGTCCTAATAAAGCCTTTGGCAAAGTGCTGCTTGGACAGCACTGAAGACATTCAGTTAACAGTGGCTCCTCATTCGCTACAGGAGGACGGATAAAATCCAGGCTTTTTTTTATGTTTTTTTACAGAATCTCCATGCTAGTGCTCAGACAAGGAGAAGCCAGTCCCCTCAGTACAATTACTGCACACCAAAAATAAGATATTTTGTGCAGCTTTTGTTTTGGTCTTTGTTTATGTGAAACATTTAAGCTACAAAATCACATGATTTCTTTCTTCCAGAAGCCTCTTTTTTTGACTTATTAATAGCATGAATTTGAAACTGGAAAGCATCAATGGGATGTTTTTAGAAGACATATTTAGAGACAAGAATGCTATGATCTACTTAAAATCCTCCCTCTTGGGTGAAATGTCAGCATATTTTATCTAAAACAGGAAAGCTGGTAGCTTTGATGTTTTTGGCTCTCCTTTTTAAGATGAAAATTAAGGCATTCGTTAAATACTACACTGAGGAATCTAGACAAGAAGACTCTGAGAAATGGAAATCTTTATAAGAAGCATTTCTTAAAATTCAGAGGGTCTATTTGCCAAGCTGTTGAGGTTACGTATATTTATACACCCACTGCAAATACAATAGGCAAAGAGGCAGGCACACGTCAGGAGACCGCGCACAGCCGTCTCGCTGTCCGGGAAATATTCTCTCCCTGCCACATGACTGGCATAGTGCTGAGGCAGTGCGTAGGGGTGGAATAATCTCTCACCTGCTTTGACCAAATCTTTCCCATAGCATTTTCATCAGAAACCCAGGGGGAAGGCTTTGGCACACATGATGAGATCAAGGGTGGGTATGGCACAATAGGGACGTGGTGGTAGAGCTGCGCTGGGTGCTTGGGCACAGCTCCTGGGTATAAGACAGTCCAGTGAGGCAGTCAGCATTGAGGCAGTCCAGCCAGATGCAAACCAGAGCCAGATGTGGCCTGGAAACAAAAGATGGTTTGTTGCCATCTGTCCTCCACAGCTATGAAATTTGGGTTATGCTTCTTGAAAAAATCTTGCAAAATCTTATCCCAGGAAGAACAGGAGGTGTTTCTCATATCTGCTAAAAGGAGAATGCTTACATGAGGATGGAGCCCAAAAATAGCTAGCTGTACAAGTTACCCTTGCTTCACAATGCTGTGCATTTGCTTTACTTGACAGTCTGTGATTAAAATGGCCACAAGCTAGTATTTCAGCATTGCTCCTCCTTCATTGTCTGTTACAAGCTTTAACTCTCTACTGCATCTTGGAACTTCTTTATGCACCAAAGTTGTGCTGCATGATTAGACATTGTCAAAATGATAGAGGGCTACACGAGTGGCCAGGTATACTATCGTAAAAATGCAGGTATTTGTACAGCTCATCCCAATACTGAGACATGAATGTGCTGTACTTTCAGAAGGCACCATTTCACTGGTACAAAACCAGCTACAGTACGTACAGTTTGGTATAAGTATTCCTTCATTTACTGCAAGAGTATAATTTCTTCAGGGCTAAATCCTTCAGCAGAAATTAGATCATGTCATTAAAAAGGTTCACTGTTACTGAAGTGGAAAGGGCACTGGGCTTGTGATGCTCTAGGTCACCACTGCTCTCAGGTGATTTGGTTTCTCTGCACACAAGTGAGATTGCAGAGGTAACTGGCAGCTCCACGTTTATTTTGTTCAAATATAGGAAAGCAGAGTGACTTTTCTGTGTAATGCAAAAAAGAAAAAAACCAGGTCACAGTTCTGTGAACAGAGCATGGTGAGGACAGAAATAAGTGAACAGATGTTGGACAGGACAGAAAGATATCATGCCAAATGTCTGAAAGCAGTAGACACAGTGATGGCCATAAATGTGGTGCACAGCTCCCTTACATGCTATTTATTCCAGTTTCATGCTTCAGGACAGTAAAGCCTGAGGGCTTTATGTTGTTTACTTTTAGCGCTAGCAAGGAAATAATGCATAGACCCTCAAATGCACATAGCAGAATTAATGCTGTATTGAAAAGAAACTCTTTACTTTCAATCCTGCATTTTGCTTCAATGTTGTATCAAGAGTTTAAGTATTGGGGAATATTTTATTATAGGAAGTAAATCTTTTTATCACCATTTTCATATACCATTATGTGCATTATATGCCACTTCTGGACTTCCTGCTTGTGAAAGGTCTAGCCATTAGTCTTGCTGATTTCGGACCTACTTCCATAAACAATGCTTATAAAGAATAACACACTTCCAGTCCCATATGAAATGTGGCAGTGTCTTAACCTAAGGCCCAGATACATTTGCCAGATTTGTCTTTTGACTCTTTATGACAGTATAAAAGCCAGTTCTTGCTCTGCTGCTACCTTTCGAAGTAGTTTCTTCAAGGAGTTTTGGGGTTTTTTTGTATTTACAAATGGTTAGAGGGGCAATCAGTACTATCTCTCCTTGAAAGCAGTGCTTGCTAAAGTGGAGCACTCCTCTGGCTGCTGTGTAATTTTCAAGGAAGCTGATAATCGTGAGGAGAAACAAAGGTCAAAAGTTGACCCAAGACAGCCTCCTCCGGTAAAATGTGCCCGCTCTTGAGAAACACTACTGGATGTGGACTACTCAGGGTAATGATGCTTTCCGTGCTGTGCAAAATGGTCAATAATGATCCCTGGTGTAATTCCACTGAAATCAGTAGTGCTACATCAAAGGCACTTTTACTGAAATCTTTGCCAAACTGAAGTTTTGCAAAAAGTCTTTGGGTTTTGAGGTTTGAAGGCCACCAGACATTAATAATTTAGAGCTGGAATTATTTATTATTAAATTATTTTCTCCTTACATGCATTCAATATTTCTGTCCTGGAAAAAAGGTGAATGCAGGAGGTTGGTTCCTTATATTCTCAAATCTGCATATAACCAGGTCATGCCCTACTAAAAACAGTCCAATAAACCTCTTTCTTCACCTGGCAGCATGAGTCAGGTATTAGCTCCAAACACTCCCATTAGGATGCTAGCATAACTGGCTGCATCTCAGATTTGCTCTTTGCACTTCAGAAAGCTCCCTTGGTACAAAAAGGTTGAGTTTTCCAGGCATAGCTGGAACTCTGGAAGCAGCAATGAGTCCAGCTTTGCTGTTCAGCAGCTACCTGAAGCCCCCCGCCCAGGGACTGCAGCTTTGTCAGCCAGCGGATCAGATACAAGAGGGAGGGTTTCCAGGAACAGCAGAGCCTGCTCTGTCTGTGCACGTTCCCAAGCATATGCCTGGGTTGATAAAATGGAGTTTGCAAGGAACACAAGTGTAAGAATGACCACTACTAAAACTTCTCTGGGGTTCTTCCCTTTTCCTTTCTACCCTGTTATTTTGGCTGCTCTGAATACTGCACCTCTCGCCGTATTTTTAGGCAGCTTCACCTGCCATCCAACTGGCCCTAACCCAGATAGTGCAGGTTACCCATTGGATCTGGGTCTGACCTGCTGGTGTGCAGCACAATTGCTAGCATTAGCAAAGAGGTTACTGGGACATGTATGGAGATTATAGAAAGACTTGTTCCTTTGCCTGTAGGCCTTCCCTTGCCTTCCAAAAATGGAAAAAAAAAATATTTGCATGGCTGTAGTGTGAGCAGGCATGTTAATGTTAGATGCCCTTAACCACTGATGAATAAATATGCAAATGGAGAGAAAGGCTGTAGACATAAGCAGTATGACAGTCAGGTCATCTTGAAATAAGCAGCTCCTCAAAACGTATTCCTGTGTGATGCTGTAATTTTTCATTTTCCAGTAGGTGAACAAAACAGTCTGACTCTTTGCCCAGACTGATGCAGAGTTTTCCTATGTGGGGCTTCAGTGTGAGACAGTCTGCCTGCAAAATGGAGGAGAGGTGTGGTCCTCAGCAGACACAAAAGATTTTACTCTGCTTTGCTGCAAGACGGATGTGGCCTTGTACAACATGACTAGCCCTGGAATAAAACAAGCAGACATTTCCAGCTTGCTGATATGATCTGCTTTTGCTTAGCAGAAAAACTTTCTGTTGCCTTTCCAGTTGTCTAAGGCACTCGTTCTAGCCTAAGGAGCATGTCTACGTGATACATGGATATGTCTCAAGCATTGCCCAGATTAGAGAATTAAGTCATGGTGAAAAACTTTCAGCTTGATTTTATTCTTGACTTCAGTCACAAGATCATAGCTAACATAAGTATAATTCAAGAAAAAATGTACATTAGCAGGTGGAGCTTAGCCAGCCCAAGACCAAAAAATTTGTTTATAAACATGCGATCATGAAATGATAAGAGTTTTCGATTCGTGGATAAGTAAGGAGGGGGACCAGCAGAACTGCTACCTTGGGCTTCCCAAGGGCAGACTTAGGCCTGTTTAGGAGAGTGGTTGACAGAGTCCCTTGGGAGGCAGCCCTGAAGGGCAAAGGTGTCCAGGAAGAATGGACATTCTTCAAGAAGGAAATCTTAAAGACACAGTAGCAGGCCGTCCCCATGTGCTGAAAGATGAGAGGTCGGGGAAGAAGTCCGGCCTTTCTGAACAGAGAGCTTTGGCTGGAACTCAGGAAAAAACGGAATTTATGACTTTTGGAAGAAGGGGCAGGCAACTCAGGAGGACTACAAGGATGCTGTGAGGTTATGCAGGGAGAAAATTAGAAGGGCCAAAGCCCAGCTAGAACTTAATCTGGCTACTGCCATGAAAGACAATAAAAAATATTTCTGTAAATACATTAGCAATGAAAGGAGGGCTAAGGAGAATCTCCATCCTTTATTGGATGCGGGAGGAAACATGGTGAGAAAGGATGAAGAAAAGGCTGAGGTACTTAATGCCTTTTTTGCCTCAGTCTTTAATAGTAAGACCAGTTGTGCTCAGGGTACCCAGCCCCCTGAGCTGAAAGACAGGGATGGAGAGCAGAATGAAGCCCCCATAATCCAAGGGCAAATGGTTAGTGACCTGCTACACCACTTAGTCACACACAAGTCCATGGGGCCAGATGGGATCCACCCAAGGGTACTGAGGGAGCTGGTGGAAGTGCCCATGAAGTCACTTTTAATCATTTATCAGGAGTCCTGGCTAACGGAGGAGGCCCCAGCTGACTGCAGGTTAGCAAATGTGATGCCCTTCTACAAGAAGGACTGGAAGGAGGGTTCAGGGAACTACAGGCCTGTCAGTCTGCCCTCGGTGCCGGGGAAGGTTATGGAGCCACCACATGGCATGTACATGACAACAAGATGATCATGTCCAGTCAGCATGGGTTCATGAAAGGCAGGTCCTGCTTGACTAACCTGATCTCCTTCTATGACAAGGTCACCTGCTTAGTGGATAACAGAAAGGCTGTGGATGTTGTCTACCTAGACTTTAGTAAAGCCTTTGACACCATTTCCCACAGCATTCTCCTGGAAAAACTGGCGGCTCCTGGCATAGATAGGTGTACTCTTCGCTGGATAAAAAAATGGCTGGATGGCCAGGCCCAAAGGGTTGTGGTGAATGGAGTTGAATCCAGTTGGCAGCCGGTCACAAGTGTTGTTCCCCAGGGCTCAGTGTTGGGGCTGGTTCTGTTTAATATCTTTCTCAATGATCTGGATGAGGGGATCGAAGGCACCCACAGTAAGTTTGCACATGACACCATGTTGGGCGGGAGTGTTGATCTGCTTGAGAATAGGAAGGCTCTACAGAGGGACCTGAACAGGCTGGATCGATGGGCCGAGGCCAACTGTATGAGGTTCAACAAGGCCAAGTGCCGAGTCCTGCACTTGGGTCACAACAACCCCATGCAACGCTACAGGCTTGGGGAAGAGTGGCTGGAAGGTTGCCTGGAGGAAAAGGGGGTGTTGGCTGACAGCTGGCTGAACATGAACCAGTAGTGTGCCCAGGTGGCCAAGAAAGCCAACAGCATCCTGGCTTGTATCAGCAATAGTGTGGCCAGCAGGAGCAGGGCAGGGATGGTGCCCCTGTACTGGGCACTGGTGAGGCCGCACCTCGAATGCTGTGTTCAGTTTTGGGCCCCTCAGAACAAGAAGGACATTGAGGTGCTGGAGCATGTCCAGAGAAGGGCAACGAAGCTGCTGAAGGGTCTGGAGAACAAGTCTTATGAGGAGCGGCTGAAGGAACTGGGGGTGTTTAGCCTGGAGAAGAGGAGGCTGAGGGGAGACCTTATCACTCTCTACAACTACCTGAAAGGAGGTTGTAGTGAGGTAGGTGTCAGTCTCTTCTCCCAGGTAACAAGTGATAGGACAAGACGAAATGGCCTGAATTTGCACCAGGGTAGGTTTAGATTGGATATTAGGAAAAATTTCTTCACTGACAGGATTATCAAGCATTGGAACAGGCTGCCCAGGGCAGTGGCTGAGTCCCCATCCCTGGAGGTATTTAAAAGCCATGTAGATGTGGTGCTTAGGGATGTGGTTTAGTGGTGGACTTGGTGGTGTTAGGCTAACGGTTGGACTTGATGATCTCAAAAGTCTTTTTCCAACCTAAACAATTCTATGATTCTAATGCAAATTAAATATTATCCTGTGGAGTTGCAAGTTTGTTGTTGCTATTCATTGTTCAGCAAATGAACAAAACTTTTCTCAGAATATCTTCACATTCTTTTTAAGAAGCATAAGTTTAGACCAAAAGTCATAAATGTTTTCCAACAGTCAATGTTTATTCATCTCACAGAATATTAGAAAACATTAACTGACTTTTTTCAAACATGTTAAGACCTGCCCAATTAATTGACAACCTTTTGTGACCAGGCGTTGGAGTCTGATGGATTAACCTCTTCCATAGTCTCTTTGCCACTGTGTCACTTGCCTGAATTTTCTCTTTTCATAAAACACTTACACAGTGGACCCCTGAGCTTGGGATCACTGGTCCTCAGGTCTTGCTTCAGAGGTGCTCAAAAGTTTCCTGGTGCCTTCAAGGCAGTCTGTTCATCCAAGGGACTAGTGTCCTGCCTGTTCTCAAGGAGCCTGTCTCCTCTTTCCCCTTAGCTCCTGGGGTGACAGAGGTTTGCTACAGCACCAGTAAGCCACTGGTCTGGGGGTACAAGGGGGATGCACATGGGGAGATGAGTAAATAAATACTAAACAAGGTAAGTAAATAAGTAAGCAAAAATAAACAACAACCACTATTATGATAAGCACCATCCGGAATCATGGCAGCCAAAAGACTTTGCAGAGATAATCTCTCCCCTTTGTTTGTTTGCTGTGGCTGGTACATTTGACAGCCCTTCAGCTCCCCTAAGTATTTATGCAGTCACTGCTCTTTCTCAAAGCATGTGTTCAGCACAGCAACAGAGCAGACAGGAATGCATTAAACAGTGAAATGTGATGGCAGAAATGGGTGAGGGAACACTGAGATAGCTGGCATGATTTTTTGTTCACTTGGAAAGGGCTAGATCTCAGCTGGGTGCCCCCATGGTAAGGCAAGGGGATGCGAGACCATGGCTGCAGCATAAGCTGTATGCAAGCAGAGCTGCAGATGCACTGGAAGGCACGTCTGTGGCAAGGTACCAGAGAGACGGGTATGATGATAGCTATAGCTCCTTCATGAAGGTCTCATGCTTTGTCTGTTTAAAAACTCTCAGGAACAGAAATTGCAGCTGTACAGATTGAGGCCCAATTAGGAACGCTTTGGGGGAAAAAAGTGCCAATTGTTTTATATTCTTGGCGTAAGCTTCCCATCCATTAGCAAGATCACCAATGTAAATATTTTGTGTGCAATGCTTTTAAATTGTTCAGGTCCCATATTTTATTTAATTTTGTAAACGAAGTAGACAGTTGTTTCCATACAAAGACGAAGAAGAAATAAAACCCAAGCTCTTTCAGCTGCAAGAAAACACACCACAGCAAGAGACATTGTCAAGACTCTATGAGAGAAAACACAAAGTTTGTGTCTTTCTTGCTCAGATCATTCATCAGCCACAGAGCCCTGGTCCATACAGACTAGTTTCACTGAAGGGGATCATAGGTATGGCCTGATACACAGTAAGATTTTCTAATATTCATTAAAGACTTGAGATGACACTGAGACAAAAAACAAGAATAAGACAAATGATAACTTATAGGTTCTTTTCTACATATATTTTCTATACATCCGGGCTACCAGAAAGTTATGCTTGACCTAACAGTTGAAAACAATCATGCGGTTACCTAAGCTGGAGAGTTGGGGTTTATTTTTCAGTATCTCTTTTTAGCAAGTCTATTTAAGATTTCTGACTTCTTCATGGCAGGATCATAACGATGGCTCTGTCCAATTACTTGGCATTTTGCTTGTGGTGAGATTAAGCACCATAATGAGAATAAACAATAAACTGCCAGTGGCTGCTGCAGGGGGAGAGGAGGGATGAGGGGACTGGGCTGTCCTCCCAGCAGGCATACACTGGCAGTGTGGGGACACAGCTTGCAAAAGGGGATGCTGCAATGAGGGCACACGTAGTCCTCAGGGTGGTGGCTGGACCTGCAAGAAGGTTTCCCAGCGGGGCTGTAGGATCTCCATCCTGGACAAGAGTCCAAATGGAATGGAATTAGGATGGGCATGGGAGCAACCTGCTCCTATTGGCAGGGGCACGAGGAGACCTCCAAGGTCCCCTCACACATAAATTACTTTATGACTCCGTGAGAACATATCTGTTTCCCAGGGAATTTTGGAGCTGGAGCAAGAAATAGCTTCAAGCAAGGTGATGTTTCTGGACTTCATGTGGTTGGACTGAAAAATTGAATAAGACTCTCTTTTGCAGTTACAGGCATTAAAAGAGTTTGATCACACTTTTACCTCCTTGAGCCAGAAATTTAGGTATGCTTTGGTTTTCCCTATGATTACTTACTCCATGTTTTCAGAGGAAGTAAAGCATCACTTTGAGAAAAAAAATAATAATAATTAAAAAATAACTCTTTTTGGAATAGTTAACAATCTGAGATTTGAAAACCTGGCAACAATCTCCCCCCAAAATAAATAGGCTTTGCAAGTTATCATCATTACTACATCGCCACAGTTGCTTTTACTGTTGTCTTCTTAAAGAATAATTTCCTCTCTACATTCAGTCTGTCCTGGGCTTCCGTTTATCACTGCTTCCCACATAGACACATCAGTCGAAAGAGGCAAAAAGAAAAGCTATTTTTCAGAGATTCCTTTCTTTTCTGGTCTTAAAAGTTCTTATATTCCTTGTTTTAAAAAGCTAAATTCAGGTCATGTGAATTCATTTTTGAGCACGTATCAGGCCATGGGGAGGGGCTGGGGTTGAAGCGAGCTGTAAACATCTTTGAGCTACTTTGACACAGTCTGGCTAAAACGAAAATTGCCAGAGTGGCAGTGACCTGCTCGAAGGAGCTTGTCACTGGTGGAAACATGAGAGCCAATTCTATTAGGTTTCAAGGAAGCCCTGCCTGTATGGGGGCACTTACATGGTCATCTCAGTATAACTCTGCCCCACTTCGAAGTACAACTGACACAACAGTACCTTTTTCCTGAACAGAAGGTTTCTCAGGATTATACCAGACCATACCAGAGGGATTATACCAGAATAATTACAGAATATTCAGCTGCGTGGCAATGACATGTAAGCAGAGAAGAAACACGGGATAAAGAACTAAAGCTTTCATCTCTTTGGGGTAGTTAATTTGCATAACTGGCCTGGAGAAACTATTCTACTATGGCTAAAAGGTTTTACCTGGGGATAGACATTTTGTCTTCTGATTACTTGAAAAGAAAACATATAAGGATTTTCAAAATCCCTCCTTTCCAAATGCTACTTCCTGGCAAGGATATCCTAAGGTTTTGTACTCTGTAAGCAATTCAGAAAGAGCAAGTGCCCTAAATCCTTAGGTTGTGCAATCCTATTTCCTCTCCCATCCCCTTTCTGGCCTAATGAATCTGGATTTCTCTTCTGGATTGTAAAACAGGTTAGCAAAGAGGCAGAGAACCTCTCACTTCTCAGCTTAAATCCTGGTAGGTGAGCTTCCCAGGGTAAGGTGGGCATCAGCCCAAAGATGCTAATGCACAGAAAGGGATGAACAGGATCCCCTATGCTCTGGAAGTGGAAATTTCTCTCCAAATTAGCTCTTAACCTCTCCATGACCCAGAACTGTGGTTGGGAAATAGACATGGCAGGACATTCCAGTCTCACAGAGGTGTGGTGGGCTCCAGTACATTAAAAACAGAGGGTCAGCCTGGAACTATCATAGCAGACATCACATATCAGAAAGAGTACTAGACTACTAATAAGAATAGGTTTTGGTGGCTATTGCATTGGCCCTGTAGAGAATGGAGACTGCCCATTACATCATCAATCATCTTTTTGTGTGCTTGACTGAGTCACCATTCAGTTTAAGGGTTAATTTACTTGAAAATCATAAAGGGATTCAACAAAAAAGAATAACAAGATTCCTTTATTCACAAAAGTATTCTCTGTTTTTCCACACTGTTGCATATATATAAATAGATATATCTGCCCATACATGGGTACCTATATCTACCCATATAGGTAGATATATCTATTTAACTTCTCTGTCAGTAGTTATTTTAAGACTAGAATAAACTGAGGGTAACAATATAATGTGGAATAATAAAATTAAAATTTATTTATAGATATGATAGTTTCAGCTAAAACCATACCCTAACAAAATCTCTATAACATAAAAAAGGCTTTTCCTTCCTTCAGAGTAAAGATGTAATTATGTTATAGATTAAGTGTTAATGAACTGCAGTCTTTAAGAAATAGATGTTAACAGAAATAGGTTCCTAATATTTATACCACTCCAGAAATAAAATAACTTTGGTAAATGGATTTATTGTAATAGTTAAAGTAACAGCAGAGAAGTAATTTTTCATTCAATTAGGAGGGTTTGTGCTGTTTATTTTATTACCAGCCACCACCAAACAGAGCTACAGCAAACAATTATAGAAATTCTGTTCAACTAACTATAGAGGCAGCCAGATCTTGGAAGAAACACTTCCACCCTAGAGTTTATTTAAAATAATAAACATCTCCATTAAAACGGGCCCGCCCAAATGCTGCCTAGCTGAGCAAGTCCTTAAAAGCAGCTCTTGCTTGTAGGTTATATCTCCAGTGCAACTAATCAACCAAAATCAATTATTGTCTTCCTGAAGAAAACACATCATATTGATGGATACTGCAGACAGTGTGTTTGAGTAAGGTGAATTTTACCTGCTTTTCTGATCTCAAACTATAGAAACTGATAACACCTCCAGTTCCCATGGGTGTGGTAAGCCCCAGTTTAAGAGTATGGCCATTGAACTGCCAATGCATGACGTTTAAAATTTCTCTACTATTCAAACCAAACCAAACCAAACCAAACCAAAACACATCTTGGGTTATATAGGAGAAGGATTATTTTGGTATTAAAGATTAAAGTAGGTGGGAGGGAAGGAGAGCTCTTGTAAATTGCCTCTTATTAGAGCAAAACAGCATGTTCAGTCTCAAAAAATAGGGCTGCAAAGCACCTTTATACTGTTTCCAACACCAAGGGCCTTTCCAATGAAGCATCTGATTGTAATGTAGACAAATACACCTCCTGCCTTCAATGGAGTGCCCCGATGGCCCTGAAGTACCACATGGATGCTCTGTGCCCCACAAAGTCCCTACTTTCCAGTGATTCACAGAAGAGGTGATATGGCTTTCACTGCCAGCAATGAGGGAATTCAGTTTTTAGAGCCTACACTACTCCAGACTCTCTCCTACTCCAGACTTTCACACTTGGAGGGTTTCACTTGATTAACTCAGAAACTCACGCATACCATTAACAGCTGAGCCACGTTTTGGTGCTGGTGTCCTCAGCCACAAAGCTATTGACCCCATTCTCAGAAGCCTTTGCAAAATGTGCTGCCAAAGCCTCGTCCATGTTCAGTGCTGACATTTACTAACTCTAGCATTTGCTGGGCTGTTCTGCCTAAAATGACGGAACAGTGGCCGCTGTTCCCTTATTTTCAGCCACGTATGTAACAAGTGAAAAATGAATGAGCTGGTAGTAGAGTTAAGTCAATTTGCCAGGGGTCTAATTGGCATCAGCAACTTGAAAACTGTAGGTAATCCCACATAAACATTTGCAATAAATTATTATAATTAGATATTTTTCCTATGGGAATAAAATTGTCTGAAATTAACAGAACCCCTGTAGCTTCCACAACCTTTATTAGGTAACCAAACAAGCTATTTTGTGCATTGTATTTTTAAAAGAAAATTTCTCTGGCATTCCACAGAAATGAACAAATGCATTGAATTCTGGCATAAATGTCTTTGGGTGAACTCAAGCTGTTATGCCTGTGGGATCAACCCAGTTACTGCAGAGAGAGAATTAATCTAGGTACTATTTTCAAAGGTTTCTCCACAGCAGATTTTACTGAATGCTGATGTGAAGTCCTTACACTCTACACTGACATCAACAACTTAGCAGCATTTTGAGCAAATACATGGGCTTCATAGGCAAGCCTGGTCTTTTTGACCTGGATTTATGTCTTGCACAGAGTTAGTCGAAATCCACATAATTCAGGGAATGAACCGTGTTCTACCTAGCACTTCCAAAGGAAAATGGATGCACTTATTTTGGGCTGTGTGAGCCAGACTGGGGAGCCATATCAGACTTGGAGCCTATATTCATAGCAGCCTTGGAGCCCCTGGCTTGCAGAGGCTCAGAGCAACCAGGGTGAGGTGAGGGAGAGCCTTGGGGAGGTGTGGGGGGGGATACACATCTTTTCAAATGAAGAAAGCAGCCTGGCAGGCCAAATACCATTTTGGTCAGCACCCCACTGAGCAACCAGAATGCTGAACAAAGCATGAAAAGAAAATGCAGTTTTCTTGGTGTGTCTCCACAGAGGAAGGGAAATACCCTCAGCCAGAGCTTTTCTTCTTTTTCTTTTTCTTTTTCTTTTTCTTTTTCTTTTTCTTTTTCTTTTTCTTTTTCTTTTTCTTTTTCTTTTTCTTTTTCTTTTTCTTTTTCTTTTTCTTTTTCTTTTTCTTTTTCTTTTTCTTTTTCTTTTTTTTTCTTTCTTTTTTTTGTTTGTTTGTTTTTCTGAGCCTGGGGAGTAGGTGGCCTCCCTCTGTTTGGGAAGGACCCAGCAGCAATGAGGATGAACTCAGCAAACCCAGATAGACATCTGCCATCACCTCAATCGGGTCTCCCAGCATACAGTTGTTTAATGGTACAGTGAGGTTGTACAGACAGCTCCTGAAGCAGCAGTCGCCGTGACTACTCCAGTAAAAGCAACACGCTTATCTGATGACAATTGATGCCATTGAATGGAGAGGTAGAGAAACTCCTATCATATCTTGATGCTCATCCTTGCACCCAGCATTACAAACCTTAAGTCTGGCTGTGCTTTTACCTGAGAAAGCTGCCATTTTAAATTTCTTTGCCCTTATTTCCCCTTAGCTTCCTGTATGATTACTGCTCTTGCTCCAGGCTGTGAGCTAAATAATAAAGGGAAATAGTTAATTTTCATTTGTGTTACTCGAGAAATCCATGCAGCAAGACTGAACCTCCACTAGTGGCAATCAGCATAGCAGGGCTGAAGTCAGTAAGCTGAAGACAGTTTACACCAGCTGAGGGGCGGACCCCACTGCATCACCTCGAGAGGTTTTACTTTTCCCTATGGTTGTTGATAAAATTCAGTTCAGCAACAGCTATATCAAAATAAATCAGATGAAGCAGAGGATTGCCAGAGTTGGCTTTCCAAAATGCTCTGCTTAAACAATTACATGAAAAAACATAATTCAGTTAGCTTGGAAACAGTTAACGTGATAAAGGAAGTCCTCAGCTTTGCAGCAAAAATAAAAAAAGCAAACATCATGAAGGCACTGGAAAGACATCTTACTGCCCTGTCAGAAGAAATTCTCCCTTGCCTGTAGTCAATGACATCGTGAAAGAAATGGCAACTCCTGTTGCCCCACAGAAATGCAATCACATCGTTGACTGATAATCCCAAAGACAGTGTGTGACATCCACAGAATTACGGTGAACCAGATGGAGCATTTGTGTAGGCTACAATCAATTACTTGAGCTTAACTGCATCATGGTTATGAGAAAATAAGGAATAGTTACAGAACATGATGGCAGGGGCTTAAAGAGGTAGGGGAAGGATCCTGTCTGTGGCATAACTTGAAGTCTGGTCTTTGAGTGCATGCGTGGGCAGAGAAGATATTCTGCGCACCATCTCCCCACACAGGTGCACTGTTCACACACACACATACTATTGCACAAGCAACCTAAATGTCTTATTTTTAAAAACACAGCTCAGCTAACTTGCTGCAAGGACAAACTGTCCAGTCCTGATCATCTTTCTCAGACATTTTAATCACTGAAATGCCTCGGGCCCTGAACTGATCTTCTAAGATTTGACCCACAAACGCACACAGTTACAAAAAGATCACATGTATGTTTTTGTTCTTCTCTTTGCTATGCATAAAATTAAAGACAAACTCTGCTACTGTCAGGAAGGATAAATGATGGAAAAACCAGGGTGGCTTTAAACGATGCTATCTGCAGCTGTCATGGAGTCCAACAGGGACTGGGACTGCTCAGCATCCTGTTAAATATCAAGGTGCCTCTCCATATAGACACACACATATGCATCAATACCCTCCCTGCATGTACATACATGCCCATTTTATTATGCTACGTACCTAATAACTTCATCCTACAATTACAGCTTTACACACACACACACGCATGCTAACTAATACCTCCTCTGCAACACACATAAACACGCAAAATCTAATGACAGGCATCAGAAAAATCCAACGCAGCTCTGCAGGCGGAAAGTGCTCACCGAAACCATGCAGTGCACACCCAATCCACAGCGATTGGTATCTTATCATTATGTATAATAAATAACAGTGTTTAATAATAACAGCACAGCCATGCTGCCTGCACTCACACCCTTCCAACTCCATGCTCCTAAGCCGTTTCTGCAACATGGTCCTGTGCATGAAACACACAGAATGAAAAGCAGGCAGGACACGATCACTGCAAGAGATAGGCTCTGCAGTGAAAGCTGCTTCATGTCGGAGTGGGCTCTTCCCAGCTTTCAGGCATGTGATCTGCATGTCTAATAATGAATATATTTAGTCAATCCATCGTTTCTGGCATGAGTCCCTTACCTTGAAATGCTGCAGCTGAAGTATCTGGTCCTCAAGCTGTTGTCTCTTGCCTTCTATTTCTGTCTGCCTTTTCCTTTTCTCCTTGGAAAAATAATTTGAGAGAGAGAGAGAGAGATCCTGTCAGAGAAAAGGAGGCTTTAAGGGTAGTGGATTCGTAAGAGCATGTAAGCAGTCAAACGCATCTGTACAGATGTCACCAGTCCCATTTCACCTGCTCCTCTGCCTGCTGGTATGCAAACAGCGGCGTCCTGGGAAGACGCCAGCCCCAGACTAGCCGGTTGCTCGCCAGCAGGAGAAATTCTCCTCGCTCGCTCCCGGCAGCTGGAGCAGCAACAGAGTGCACAGTCCCAGAGGAGGGGAGAAAACAGGCATAACAGCTGAGAGAGAAGTTAAAGGGACAAAGATGTGCTTTTGCATTTGAGGTGCTGGGCCAAAAACAGGGAATGCATGGTGCAATTGTGTGACAATAAGGTGACACAAGAGTGGTGGGTGGCATCATGGAAGAAGGGAGCCGAGTTGCAAACTGTGTTTTATCCCAGCAAGGTCAGTGGTAAGGATTTCCCTGGGCTCAATGGGGAGAAGTTGTTTCAGCCAGATTGCATGGGGTTTACCTGCAAAGCAAATGGGATGGATAACCCCGCAGCTGGCTTTGTTTAAAATTCAAACCACCACCACACACTAGCAGCTGGCCTTTACCGGCTTCCAGAAGCTCGGCTGACCAAGTGGCGCCAAGGGCGGCACGGTCATTTCCACAGCTGAGGGTTTTCATGGTCACGTTCATAAACACAGTCACTCATCCATGCCCAGGCTGCTCCCTTCAGCAGGCAGCAGACTCTTTCAGGTGTTTCAAGAGGAGAACAACCCTGAAACTCCCTCCTTTTACGAAGGATCAACCGCCTTCATCAGCCTTCTGCACCTTGTGGGGAGCATTTCTCTTCACCCACCTCCAGCCTGGATCAAGTTCCCTCTCCTGGAGGTCTTTTCTCCTTTTAGATTTTGCAGCCAAGATGGAAATACTGAGTAGTAAATGGAGGCAGTCAAATAAGCATACCACCCTCAGTTTTCACTGGAACAACACTTTTTATTCCCCACCTGCGAAAGTATATTTTTGTTATTTAAATCTCCAGTAGCTGTAAGGTTGGGCTTGAAGATGTTTGGGGATTCCTTAAGTCCCCAGAATAATTTTTCTGTCTTATTTCTAGGTGCCCTACTGATGGTCTGGGAATTCTCCTCTTCCCAGGGATTTCAAACCTTCATGCCTCGTCCTCAAGGGGCATACAATAGGATGCTCCCTATGCAGAAATTAATTGTGTTTATATTGGACCTCAAACCAGGACATTTTGAGTGAAAGCATTACATTTACAAGGAAGATCAGGAAACTTCTTTTTTTTTTTTTAAATGCTGGGCTCACTCAAAACAAAGCAAGACGTGGAGCTAGATAACTGTCTGGACCACTCCTGCCAAAGAGTGAGACATCAGAACTGTGATGGGAGGGCTGGAGTAATGAACCCAGAAGAAGCAAAGTAGTCAAATGATGCATATGTCAAGCAGTTCTGTAATACACTTCACACTCTTAAATGCTGATTTTTTATGTATATCTACATCTATACACACACACACTTCCCACTGTCTGAAGTATGTAAGAATATCACAGCTGAACAAAAATATTCTGCTGAAGTTGTTTTGGAATAGGAAAATTGGCTTTTTGGATAACTAAAATGCCACAAATGGAGCTGTCTTCAGCTGAAAACTTGATGTATCACTGCTCTATACATGCGGAAGGTAGTTTGCATTTGTGCACACACAGACATACAAAATTTATGCATGCACCTTTAAAAATTCTTCCTTATATAAAACTGATAGTCTGTGGATCATCCCTCCTATCATTCCTCCAATCCCCATCTCCCCTTCACATTTTTGAATGGAACAGGATATTGGATGACTCAGGGGTTAAAAAACCCTAACATTGTTCAGGGATCTCTCTTGCCATTTTCTTCATTCTGCGATATAACAGCGTAGTTTGGAGAATGAAAACCAGAACTTGTTCTTTGCTATTTCCTCAAATAACTGGTCAGTCATGGACTGGAATAAAGTAGTTCTAAAAGCTGTTCCAGTTAATGGCCTAATATTCTCAGAATAAAGATAATTCTGCCCTGTTTGTGTCAAGCTGGCCAGATGACAGAATGTTTGGATTTCACTTATGTAGGTATAAACACCCCACATCTGACACTCCATAGACCAGTGTAAGGCACCTACATCTTCACAGTTAGCTGACCTACATTTATATGTGTGTATATACATACATATATTTATATATATATATGTATTGTACCCTTCAGAAAAACCGTC
This sequence comes from Morus bassanus, assembly GCA_031468815.1. Taxonomy (NCBI): domain Eukaryota; kingdom Metazoa; phylum Chordata; class Aves; order Suliformes; family Sulidae; genus Morus; species Morus bassanus. The sequence continues at coordinate 11,603,077 of CM062600.1, read as the reverse complement.
TTGCTAAAACATGTTATGGAAATCACCACAGTACCTCCTCTGGCTGGTTGTGTCATGCTGTATAATGGATGTGACAAGACAGCCTTATAAAACATAGATGGAAACTTCTTTTCTTTGTGAGAAAGGGAAAGCACTTAGAGTATTTTCCCTGTAGGCAGCAACACAGCAGGCATTAAAATACTTGAACTACTTACTAACTAGTAGGCTTCTGGAGACCTAAATTGGAATATTGCTCACATTTCCATTTCACTGGCTTTCAGGCAGCCTGACTGCATGGCTCTACCTTCTGATTTTGTACCAAATCTATTGCTGAGGAGTACGACAGCAAAACTTTTTTTTCTCTGAAGATTGCATGAATCACAGCATTGGTAATTAGCAATCAGGAAGTTTCACCTTCAGGTCACTAGATCACACTCAATTTAGGTTTCTCCCAGTCATGAAAGTTGTGACTATAGGTGTTCTTGGTTTATATGGGTATGTTCTGAAAAAATACTAGGAAAATGTGAAAGTGAAAGTACTTGGTTTTTGGACTCACAGACTCAAATGATGGGAAAAGGACATAGGTCAAATGGCAAGGTTACTTATACCCAGAATCCTTTTCAATGAAAAATGAGATTTGTACTCAGGCATTCATGCATGGATGTAAAACATGGGAACTACAAATTTATTTCCTTTTCCAAGAAGCTTGATTTTGGAAAGGAAGTAATTGCTGCTTAGCACTAAAGGTGGCCAGTGCCACTTTCCTATTGCTAAATAAACAAATATATCAGATGATCAGTAAGACCCCATCCACTTGGAAGAGAGAGAGGTGTTGGGAGGACAAAATAGAGATCTGTAAAATCATGAGTGGTGGCATGGAGACAGCCAGTGTTTTCCCCTGGAAGAAAAAGAGGGTCATCAAGTGCAACTGGACGTGGCAGGTTTGAAGCCAAGGCATGGGTCTGCTGCGGAAATCCCTGTCTCAGGATGCTGTGGGTGCTAGAACATGATGGGGGTCCCAGGGGAGCCTGGGGACAGTCAGAGGGAAGGAATACTGTCAGAGTTACTATACAAACTGAAATTACATTTCGTTCAGGAAGCCCCTGAACCAGAGATGGTTTTGAGTGTGTAGAGGTATTTTGTCAAGTTTTTGTATGCTTGTCCTTCTCATGCTTATCCTAACACCACTGATTTTTCATTCATCAGAGAAGGAGTACTGGAGTTTTTGCCTGAATCTTGTGTTATATTTGATCAAAATAACCTACAGTTTAGTCAAACTGTAGACTTGTCAAACTTTTCCAGTCAAAATAACCCAAGCAACAACAAGCTAACAAAAAAAAAAACAAACCCCAAACCAAAACAAAACACCCCAAAAAAAGCAACCAAAACCGGACCAAATCAAACATAAGACCTTGAAAAAAACAAGTCATACCAAAATGCTTCTCTTGGAGACTGTAGTCCCAGAATACTTCAATTTTCCATTAAAAAATCATTTTTCTTCTTGTTTAGAAATCTGTCTGCACAGTGTGGAAATGATACAGGGATTATTCATCTCACATAGTCATAACTGAGGAGAAACATGGACCTCTAAAGCTGTGCAAATCCTTGGGGCAGTAAAGCCTTGGTAAAGACCTCTGCTCCTCTTGCACTGGCAGAAGCACCTTATTTCTTTGGTTTAAAGCCAGCTCAGACATGTACAGGAAGCGCACCATGGAGCAGCACAGAAACTAAACGCTGTCTGTGTGACCTCACTGGGAAAATACATGCCCAGATCTGACAGCAGGCTAAGGCTTAAGGAGCAAGTATCCAGAAGAACATGGTGAGAAAAACAAAAAAATCCCCAACTCAGCAAAAAACCCAATGGGAATCTTGCGACCCTCGAGAAGACGGGCAGCACGACACTTGAAGAGCTGCCACCAGTAGTTTCAGTGAAAAGGTTTCCCATTGGCTTCATCCTGCATGCCAAGCAAGTGTCCAGCCCACCACAGAGGAGTGGGTGGAAGAGGGCGAGCTCCTGCTTGTCATGCCAAAGCAAAACAAATGCACCCAAAAATGGCACAGATGGAGGAATATTATAGTCTGCTTCAAAGCAAGGACAACAGTTACAAAGAATTGTCTTCAAAGAGTCATGTGAATTTCTTCAGCAAGACATAATATTTTCTCCACTCTGCACAGTTGGCAGATATTATTCGCTGTTCAAAGCTCACAGATTTTTAGGGCAGCAAGTAAGGAAAAAAACAGGCAAAAGAGGTGGTGACACCTCATTTTTCTGTTGCCAGTTCAGGGCCATCCAGAACTCTGGGGGAAAAGGAGCACCTGGGTTCTGCTAACAATTTCAACCTGCAGTTAGCATAATCCCAAGAAATCACTCCTCATGGGAACCAAAACTTTCACCAGGGTGGTAGTTTAAATGACCATCCTCACAGTGGTGATTTCACATCTCTCAGTAGTGAAATCAATCTGTAAATTTGTTTCCTCTATTGTGGTTCGTCAGTAATGGTTCACAGGAAAGAAAATATTAAGAAAGACAGAGGGCTAATTTTCTCCTTTTTTTTTTTTTTTTTTTTTTTTTTTTTTCTTTCTCTTATTCCCCACCTGCTTCATTCCCGTCTGGTCAATTCTTTTATTTTCCTGTTGTGTTTGAAGAGTGGCAAACTCTCCTAAAAGCAACCATCCTTACCAGTTGCAACAATGCAGCCCAGTGCTGGCAGCACTTTGCAAAATGCAGTTCTAAACATTTTCTGCTGTTGTAAACACCATACAATAGAAATCACACCACCAGAAGAGGCAGTATGCAGAACTGAAGCAGAGACACTGTTACGGCAGAATAAACACGCCTCGAAGGTTGGTGGCAGGTTGCCCGCTCCTTTTGGATCGTCAATGCCCACTTTCATTACTTGCTGCCAGTACAAGAAGGTGGAGCCCATCATCCTGCCAAGTGTATCAAACTAGATCACCATGTGCACTGGCATGACTGTGCTCGGTGAAAATCTTTTTGTTATGGGTAGCCACACAGCCTCCATAATTGCAAGCTGGAGGCTTCCCTGGTGTCCTGTTTTGAGCACTGGGAAATATGTGTTGTTTCAGATTATGGAAAATTACTCCTCCTGCAGCTCCTCTCCTACCCTGCTCCCAGCAGACCCAGAGGCTGTACTTAACCATTTTTGAGAACCGTTTTTCTTTGCAGTTACACCATCAACCACTCATAAATATAAGCTATTGACTTTGCTCACTTAGGCATTTTCCTGCAAGACCCTCTCTGCCCCCATCTCCTGAAACTCACGGCCAGCTGGCTAAGCTTTGAGTCACCTAAAACATGATCCAGGGACAATTTCCCTCTGTCTGTATACTGGAATCCAGCTTCTGAACTTAAGGAAACTGCAGTCTGTGCTCCTGCATAGCATCTAAGAAACTGCCACCCTTTTTCTCCCTGTGCAGAAGGCTTATTACCTAAAGCTCAGATTCATTACTTCAAATGTCCTAAGTGCCTAGGTCCTTGGTGGCTCACCTTACTGGATTCTCTCCCTACCCAAACAAAGTAAATTTCATGTTGGAAAGTTCTGGGTGGGGTGCAGGGACAGCAGGAGTTCAAGATACTGATGCAATGTTTTCCATGTATCCTCCATGTACCTAAATATCTTATGACAAATCTGTGGCCATTTCCATCACTCCAAGCAGCAAGCAGATGGGTTATTTAGGAATGAACAACAGGAGTTCCCATTTGCACCTGTGCAAAAGATAAATGCCTGAGGTGAGTATGGGAAACCCACCTAAAAGATAAAGGCTGGGTTTAGCTCTCTTCCTCATGCTTGCTCTTTCCACAGTTTTATGCACAGCAGGAAGCTAAGGAGAGATTGGAGACATGGTGAACAGTTAATGATAAGGTATGCCCTTCACCTTCTCTTTTGTGAAACTGGTTTAAACTGGAGATTGCTGTCACAAGGGTTGATTCCCATTAAACTGACAGCTTGCCACAGCAAGCAAGAAATGTCTTGGCATGTTGGTTTTGGACACAGAACATACTTAATTCACAGAAGCAGATCCTGGTCGGGGAGTAAGCAGAAGATCCTGGATGGAAATGCTCTGTTTCTCATATATCGAACAGACTTCTGCTTAGGGACAGAGACAGGCTGGATCGATGGGCTGAGGCCAACTGTATGAGGTTCAACAAGGCCAAGTGCCGAGTCCTGCACTTGGGTCACAACAACCCCATGCAACGCTACAGGCTTGGGGAAGAGTGGCTGGAAGGTTGCCTGGAGGAAAAGGACCTGGGGGTGCTGGTTGACAGCCAGCTGAACATGAGCCAGCAGTGTGCCCAGGTGGCCAAGAAGGCCAACAGCATCCTGGCTTGTATCAGCAATAGTGTGGCCAGCAGGAGCAGGGCAGGGATGGTGCCCCTGTACTGGGCACTGGTGAGGCTGCATCTTGAATGCTGTGTTCAGTTTTGGGCCCCTCAGAACAAGAAGGACATTGAGGTGCTGGAGCGTGTCCAGAGAAGGGCAACGAAGCTGCTGAAGGGTCTGGAGAACAAGTCTTATGAGGAGCGGCTGAGGGAGCTGGGGGTGTTTAGCCTGGAGAAGAGGAGGCTGAGGGGAGACCTTATCACTCTCTACAACTACCTGAAAGGAGGTTGTAGTGAGGTAGGTGTCAGTCTCTTCTCCCAGGTAACAAGTGATAGGACAAGACGAAATGGCCTGAATTTGCACCAGGGTAGGTTTAGATTGGATATTAGGAAAAATTTCTTCACTGACAGGATTATCAAGCATTGGAACAGGCTGCCCAGGGCAGTGGCTGAGTCCCCATCCCTGGAGGTATTTAAAAGCCATGTAGATGTGGTGCTTAGGGATGTGGTTTAGCGGTGGACTTGGCAGTGCTAGGTTAATGGTTGGACTTGATGATTTTAAAGGTCTTTTCCAACCTAAATGATTCTGTAATTCTATAAGGGGAAGGCAGAATCACTTGCAGAGAGGTGAACCCTCAGGTTGGAGAAAGAAAATCCCCTCAGGCCAGAAATACACTGCCTGTCATTGCAGCCTTGCATCCCTTTTCTCCAGTGGTGACAGTCAGAAGTTATTTGCTTATGTACAAGAACAGGGTGGTTTCAATGAGATAGAGATATAGCTCTCTGTAACCAATTTAAGTGCTCCAGGTAAAGGAGGAAATATTTCTGGTCTGTAACCCCCTTTCTTGCTGACTTTGTCACTTGCATGCAGAATAACAGTTTTTGCTTGGATGGGGAAAACACACTCACAAAATGCATTTTCTCCATTTCACCTCACACTTAGGCTACCCTTGCATGATGTTGAAGGATGGATTTCTTCTGTACTGACCTGCTAAAGCAAATAGAGTAGCTCTGTGGCCATGTGTGCATTGCCAACAACTCAGGGTTCAAGTAAGAGAACTGTAATCATCATCCTGTGTGTTTGGGACACCAAAGGAGGACTTCATACACATGGAGACCTGTAGGGTACACTGCTGTTCAGGGCTTCTGAGTATGAACGTTTCATGACTGCCACAAGCCCATTGTCAATGTCATACCTGAGACTACGAAGGACAAAGCTTTCCAAGAGGAGAAAGGATCCTCTCTGGTGAAGACAACAATCCACTAAAGGGTTGCAGCAAACACTTCAGCTGCCCTGCATGCTTATAATTGTAGCTCCCTGATCACTGAATACAACCACCATGATGCACACAGACAATGACCGCTTAATTAAAATCACCATGCAGCTCAAGCAACAAATAAAAGGATGGCACTGCTCCCAGAACAACGGCTCTTAATGAAAAGTGATGAACGCGGGAAGGAATTTCCTTTTGAAAACCTCCCTCATTAGCATTTTTGAAAAGGGACACAATGGAAAAATGTCTCATTGAGACAGTGAAGCAAAAATATTAGGAGAAAACATGGTTCCTCTGACATCCCATGGGGAAATTCCCACTTTGATGGAGCAGTCATCCCCATTTGGATGCAACCAAGTTTTTACCTGCAATATCCTGCTTTCACTGAATGCTACTGGGTCCCTGGAAGCAGTTTCATGTCTAACACAACCTATGTACATTTTGGACTGGATGACCACCATAACGAGTCTTTGAAGTATGAAAAGGTTTAGTTGACTTTCCTTCTTTCCTCCCAAGTCTGAAGTGAAACTGAACATGGGCTGAGACCCACAGATGCTGCTTACACTGGGTCACTGACAGGAACAAATCCACACTTTCTGATGCATTTACAACTTGATCAATGGTGTCAGGCTCTTAAGTGGCTGCTGAGAGGTGACCCAGGGTCACTGGAGTTTGAGTATCTTTTCTGGGATATGTGACAGTGAATCAAACAGATGTCCTAGGAATGCCAAATTCTGACACCTTATTAACTCCACATCAGCATTTCTTCCAAAACTTCCAAGTTTTTACACTAACCCTGAAAATGGGTAAGAACTTAATTCCAGTTGAGTCCTGCAGTGACCTTCTCTGCAGCAACAGTTATTTCTGGAAAGTGCTCAAAAGACTGTACAGAGCACATAGTGTAAATCATGAAACAGACAGATTTATCCATTTTTCTGGATAATCTTTAATACCAGACATAAATGACAGGCAGCTGAACTTCGTTACCTAGTGTCTACTGCAGCGAACCTCCAACATCATGTATATAACTTGCTAGCACTGACATTGTTGTACTGCAGCCTGAACTAGATGGAAAATTCAATGCCTTCATCTGGAAAATTATTTTTCTTCCTAAAAATAAGGTGGAATTTTCTAGACAATGTTGCATAGAACAAATTCTGAAAATTCTTCTATTTTCTCTAGAAAACTAGCACAATTCTGAAAGAAGCTACTTTTAATCAACTATTTTTTTCTGTATTTTTCTTAAAAATATATTTTGGTTAAAGAATGTTAAGCAGACTTTGATCTAAGTTTTCATTGATAAAAATATACAATAAGGAATTTTCTTTAGACTGAATAGACTATTTTTTAGAAAACCAGTTCATTAATTCTTCCTGCTTTCATGTTGCCATTAATTGGCCTTGATTTAAATCCATGCTGTTCAATGTACATCCTTTCACTGTTTGCTGCTGAAAAGGAGAAAGATAGGATTTGATCAGCATGGGCTCAATTTAGTCACATTTCCACAGCTCCAAAAAAAATGCATGTCTCTTTTTTACCCTAATGCCCCATACACTCCTTAAATATCTCTTCATGCTGCCAAACAGGGTGTTGTAAAGCTTGGGAAAACATCTGTGATTGCAGCAAGATGCTGAATGTGCAGAGAAATACCTATATAATAAGGCTGATCTTGACCTACCAAGCAGCTGCTGATTGTTATATTATGACAACCATCAAGGAATTTCTAACTCTTGCATTAAGAAATGAAAAATAAATCACAAAGTTTTAAAGTGAAGGCATCCAAGATAAAGCTGTGATTCCTTATGTTGGTTTCCCCCTAAGTAAGTGCCTGGTGAGAATCTTTACGCATTATTTTTCACTTGATGAGAACTTAGATTGGAATCACCAAGACTGTGATTTCAGCAGAGTTTATTTTCCCTCTTTATTCAATTTAACTGCACATATGACAGACATCCCCTCCTCAAGCAACTTAAACTTCCCCAAGTCACAGAATATTAAGTGGGAAGAGGAAATGGGATTTTCTGTGGTGGAAAGGGAACAAACTGATCTGGCTGGTCAGCACGGAGCAAAGACCAGGACCTGTAGAGATGACACTGGTGCTAATTCTAGTACTTGAACCACATCCAGCTTTTTGCTTGTTATTTTCAAAGTAATGGTGGAAAAGGCCCAAATGAAGGAACTAATACACAGAGCTGGGCTTTGTGTTTTAATCCTTGCAGTCTGGATGGATTAGCCAATTATTTCAAAGTCTTAGTGCCTCATGTCAAAATCTTCTTACTGAGGCTTCCTCCCTTTGCTTATGAGCATGGTAACTTGCCTGCTGACACTGAGGCTTTCGGCACTGACCTGCATGGCACCACGCTACATCTCCTGGTGTCACAGGGCTGTGCTTAGCAGTTGTACTGTACAGGGCTCCTCTGCTGCTGAAAAGTGTTTCTTGTAATTTGCAAGACAAAGTTATTAGTTCAAAACCCTGCCTTTAAACTTTGATATAATGTTGGTCTTGAGCTATGGATACTCATGTCGTCTGATGCTTGGGGATCTGCTGACATAAGCTGCAGTTGCTGGGGTGTTTGAGTCCTGACTTCTATATTTAGGAAGGGAGAGACTGCCTTGTTTTACAACAAAAAGAAAGCGGGAGAGAAACTGTCCTACAAGCACAGGGGTATGCAATCGAGAGCCTGAGACTTGCCACCTTCCAGCTGCCAGTATCCTTTCAAACTGGTGATGCTAATGAGATGATACACCAGTTCAGAAATCACCATTCTGGCTAAGTTTCCCTTTCTTTCTGAAGATGCTCTAAGGGGCTGGGTTCCTCTTGCTTTTTCACCAGCCTTGGAGATCCCATACATTTGCACCTTGTGAAGACCCACACAGGTCTGAGAGGGCACCAGTGCCCCTCTTCAATTAGGGGACAACTCTCTGCTGAGTCCTGGAGCATGATGGGGCTGCTGGACATGCCATCCTTGCCTTCTTTCCAGTTCATCAGGGGAGTCACATTACTCCCACATGAGACCATAGAGAGACCAGAGACCATGAATGATGAATGTGATTGTGACTGAGAGGGTGGATACAACTACATGCTTGGCAAAATAACATGCTCAGTGTGTGATCTAGGTATGCTAAAAATCCTATCCAGCCTTGGCCTTGGCATCTTGCCTACACAGCACATAAAAGAACTGGCTTCATCTCCAACCAGCTTACTTCTGGAAAGCTTATTTAATCTGACAGGTGTAGGATCACATGCCTCAACACTGAACCTTAGCAATATGCAGGAGGTATTACTGCTATGTCATTACTTTAGGTCAGGCATCCCAACACTTTCTTCATGAATAGAAGCAGTTGGGACATTACGCTATGGATTGCATAACAAATTCATCTGCCAGCCTTCTCTCTGCACCATCAAAGGCAGAGACTACTCTGGTCCTGGCAACACAAACAGACCCCACAGCACCTTCCCACCAGTGTGTCGCCTTAAATAAGGAGGAATGGGTAAGCACACAAAACCTACAACACATGCCTGCTTGGCTCTCCAGGGATGGGCTAGCTGCAGATCTTCAAGGGAGGGTGCTCATGGCTGCAGGTCACAATGGCTTCGGGCAAGATGCAGAGGAGTGCACAGTGTCAGTCTGCTGCACCGATGGGGGAGACCCAGGGCAGTGCAACAAGAAAACACAGTCTGGATCTGACTGCTTTGATGCTTGACTCCAGAACCCAGATCCTTTAATAAATAAGCAAATTTCTGCTGTGCTGTTGAAGGTTCCAATCCCCTTCAGAAAAATGCCTGCATTTCTCTATGATTTGCATTCCTGCTGTGAAGTGTATCTCGGAATTCACAGCTTCAAGGTCATCTCAGTGACCCATATGACTGCTGTGTGGTTTGTGCGGGTTTGTCTGCACAGGTGCTTGGGGTACGTGTGGGCGGGTTGAAGCAACAAAGCGTGTACAGTTTGGATGAATTTCACACTTAGCTGACACACCTGGCAGGTCTATAAAACTGTGAACCGTTTGAATGGCTTATTAAACAGCAAAGAGTGTGCAAAAAAACCCCAAACCATGCAGATACCAGAAGAGGCTTCAGGGATGTGTGTTGATTACTGCCTCTTCCTGCCCATCTCCTCCAGTCAGAGCAACAGAGACTGTCCTCCTGAACACCAACAAGATGCCATGTGGGTACTCTTTAACTGCTCCTGTGCAACTCCTCTGTCTTTGCCTGGACATTTTGGAGACTTCTGTGCTAAGGAGGTCTTATTATTCTATAACCTTAGATTTTGAAACAGCTTATCTCTTCCTTCCATGGGCATTTCTGTCAGTTTTAGTCTTCTGTTAGCTTGAAAATGCATCTCTGCAGCAATTTCTTCCAGAAAGATGAAGGAGGGAGAGGATGCAACTGCAGTTGAGTTCCCTCCCAAAAGTCATATTCTTTCTTCTTCCTATCATTACTCCATCCTGATGTACAGAACATACTCTTTTGCACACCTAAGCTTCCTTGAAGAAGGTCAGATCCTTCTCTGTGGCTGTCCCAGGAGGTTTATCACCCTCCCTTCAGGCTTTATCTTTTTAAGATGGGTAGCTTAGTCACCTCCAGGGATTTAGGCAACAAGAAGTCAGTCAATAGTCGTCATCTTCTGCTGTCTTCAATCTGTTGTTCTGCACATTCCTGTAGAACTCCCTGGTGAAGGACATGTTTTCATCCAGGTCTGTGTGAAATGTTATTTATCTTTATTCAGCTCCTGGATTAAGGTGCAAAATACAGCTTGTGGGCAGGTTGTGATATTTTATATGGTTTGTACATTCTGATCTCCTGCAGCAGCCTGTAGAAGAAGTGAAGGTGTGATCTCTTAGGCTGACTGTGCCACTGAAGCCATAGCACAGCAGAGCAGCAGGCTGCAAGGAGTGTACCCCAACACCTCTCCCCACAGCTCCTCTTTGGCCTGAAAGACATCCGTGAGGGAGATCTTTGACCTTTTAAATGGCAAGACCTAAAGAAACATGCTCAAAAGGCAAAAGATGTTGAACGATGTTGGCCAGGAAAGATGGAAAGTACCACATAAATTCAAGCACCTGCCTCTCATACCCTGGCATAAGGTCACTTGGTCACTGAATTCAACACGGTGTTTGCTCCATGCTTATGCTACACTAAATCAACCATCATTGTGTATGCTCCCTGCATTTGTTGTCATGGTGAGAAATATGGGGAGTAAAAAGCTACCTTGCTCTATAAACTACATTTAATGGGATCTGTCCTGGGTGGCCAGGTTGCTCCACAGCTTCTGAGGCAATGCTGGCTTTGTCTTAGCAGAGCTGACTGCCAGCTTATGGAGCAGAGATATGTAATTTCTGGGCATGTTACTGGCAAACTTCCTCAGAGACACTCTTAATACATTGGTACAGTGCTCATATTGCCTCTTTTTTCAGCTAGAGTAAAAGGAAAAAGGAGGGAGATGGAGGGACAGCAACAGTTCCCCACCTACCTAACAGGGAACATCTGTCAGAGTAAGGCAAGAATCTAAACTCACATTTTTCTTTGTTTCAAACTAAGCTAAAACCAGCTTTGCTGAGAAAACCCAATGTTTTTAATCTCTTCATGTTATCAAGAAAACTGCTGGCTCTCCACTAAACTACTTACATCTTCCCCACAAAGGTAATTACAGTTTTGTGGCTGTGCTACTACCTGAAAAGCTGGGTCATTGCAGAGCCTGAATGGACACAATTACAGGCTTGGGTACAATGCTGCACACAACAGACTTTCATGTCTTTGCAGGGAACTGCAGGAGGGGATGTAAAGCCAACACCCATGGTCTACGAAGAAAAGACATACCCAATGCTTTTCCAGGGATGACAGGAAAGTCTGGGACGAGTGTTGGGAATTTGTTTCCAGGTACAGAAGAGGGGATGAAAAATCCCTCTCCTCTGTGCCTTAACACTTGTATGATATGTAATTCAGTTATCCCTCACAACGAAGGAATCTGAGCAAGGTTTTTCACGGAGTTCTGAATGTTAGTGTACCACTCATCCTGCATAGTGAGGAGCTGCTGAGGTCTGTATGGAAGCCAGTTCCCATAGCTCAGGTCAGCATCACACTTGGCTGCAAGTGCCCACACAAGAGGGGACCAAATAGTTCAAATGGAGAGGTCTTAGAGGCCTCAGTAAGATCAGGTTAGAAAGATATTTTATTTTTTGATCATAGACTGTTTGGCAAACCAGGCTTTGGCTCTGGACAGTGCATAGAGTGTTAAATAATCACTTTTTGTGAGGTTATTTAAAAAAAGAGAAGTACCTCCATCCTTGACCACTCCTGCCACTCACTGCTGTTTCTCTGATGGCCTCTTTGGAACTCTAAATCCACGGCAGAGACAGCACTACCCATGCTATCTTGGTTGGGCACAGACAGGAAATTTTATTTAGTCTGCAAGCCCCTCGTGGCAGATACAGTCTCTCTGTTCTATATTTGCACAAAATCTAACATAAAAAGGTACTAGTTCCTGCCTGGGGTTGTAATGTTATGACAGCAACAGTATACCAGCCAGACCTAACCACTGTGCACACGAGTTCTGTGCAAACTGAACAGATTCCCAAATCCTGAGCCCAGATGGATCAAAACCTGGCATTTTGTGAATTTTTGTGGCTCAGATCCTTGGACAGTATCTTGCGGAGACGTAGCATTGTGTTTCTCCAGGAAGAAACAACCAGAATGCACCTGAGATTTTCCTCCTGTCACATTTCAGTATGTGAGTACAAGCACATTGGAACTCAAGGAAGGGCACATGGTGTTTGTCATTAAACCTTAACCATATTCAGCAATGCTATAGATGGACACTAATGAAATCAGGTTGTTTTCTGACTGTCAGGGGAAAAGATTCCTGAGGTGGTGGCTCAAAGAAGCAGGGAGAACTGATTTTCCATAAAGACCTGCTCAGGATTTACAACTGATTTATACGATTCAAGCTTTTTTCTGTTGAAGGACACTAGTTTGACACCCTATCAAGCTCTAAGTAATAGTATAACTGTTAAAGAGAACAGTAGTACTTTAAGTACATTACCACTGGGATTTTCAAATGGCTTCACCCATTGTCTTCAGTATGAACAGAATGAGGTTACTGTTTGCACATCTGCAGTGCATGCTCTTCCAGTACACCAGAATAAACTTTACAAACTACATCACTGATCTGGCAAGAATCTGCCTCATGTACTACTGGAATAATCTGTGATCCACTTTTGACAAGGTCAGCTTGCTTGCAAAATCACCCCTCTGTGCAGCCCCTAGAAATAATAGATTTTCCCCATCTGTAGACTACAGTCACAGCAACTAAAATGTTAGAAACAACAAGTTGTAAGACTAGCTACCTACCACAAAGAAAACAAGGCACAGCACTAAGCTCTTACAGCAAGCTAAGTTTTGCTTGACAGAGCATGCACACTGCCACTAAAATCAGATCATGACAAGCCTGCTATTAGCGACGCTACTGAATTGCAAGCTTCTGTCCCCGAAATACTGGGTGTTTCCTAGGTATCCCTCCACTCAAGCAAGGACCAATCTATAGAAGTGCTGCAGCAAGAAGGCAGTTCATGATGAGTTCACTGCCAATCAGGTTGTTCTGCAAGGTGACTGATGCAGCCTGAAGGTGAGGTGCTATTGATCATTTCAAGCCACTCTCTCTATGCTCTCCACAGTCCCCTGGAAATCAAATGTACAAAACTCCCTATTGCCAGGAAAGAACGGGGAAATGGAGACCTGTGTCCCCTTTTCTCCAGCAGACAGCCTACAACAGTTTACAAGATGGACTCCCATGAGCATGGATGGGAGGTGGGGTGTGCAATCACTAATATCACAAGCTTTTTCATAATATTTATGTCTGAAGATGCAAAATTGCTGGATTTCACTAGAGGAGAAAGTATTTCATCTGCAGGTGTCCACACTTTCTCAGTCTGGTCTTGAGGGGAGGAAAAAGACCTGACCCCTTGCCATACTCCAAAAAACCCAAACTCAAACCTTTTCCCATCTAGCTTTTGCTAGTGACAACAAACCTAAATCACCATATTCCTCTGACTAGTGTTATGTAGGGCAAAATGCAATTTGTGATTTAGGCTAGTACTAAACATCCTCTGAAAGAAGAGCCTGGAGAGGGCAAGAATTTTGAGTTTAGTTTTGCCAGGTGGTAGAAGAGCTGTGAACATCATAATATCTAGGAGATCCTTCTGGAGTTATCTCTACACAAAATCTGGCTTGTGCTTCTGCTCTGGGGAAAAAATAATGACTTAAATAAAACTCTTCCTGCTCACCCCTGTGGTGAGTGAAAGCACTCAAAACCACCACTGACCACTATGGAACAGAGCACTTTTGTGGAAGGAAAAAAATGCAAATGACAGAATAGAAGGTACATATCATAGAAGGAAGATTTTCAACCAAAGGTGAGGAAACCAGTGCTCTTCTACCATAATGCCTTCAGGCCTGAGATCTGCTCTGCTCTGTACTGTGGTAAGCATCAGCTCAGCAATGCTACTGAAAGAGTAAGACCTTTCGTAGAATGTTTCTTTGGGTCCAAGCAATCCTACGTAACCACACATGCTCCCTTATATGACCTCTTTCTCCATAACATTTAAACCTGGTTCTCAAAGGTAATTATTTAGCATAACTCTGCAAAGCACATAGTCAGTCAATCATTTGACTGTAACAACTATGCAGAAGAGTTACAGGCAGCTGGAACACAACAGAATCTTGGTTACCACCTACAGAATATATAGTTTTCTCCCCATAATCCACCCCTTTTCTTCAGGAGCTTCTACTTCAGTGGCAGAAAGCCAAGGGAGAATCCAGAGCAATGCAATATAACACTTTGTTATTACTGGCTCCTTTGCCTCAGTCTTCCAGGCCCAAATTAGAGGAGATTATTCTGGCACAGTGGCTAGTAGCAACAGTGGGACCCCATGTCACTCCCCTGGAGCAGGAAAATACCCCATAACACAACGTGTCATCTAGCTCCAGATGATATTGGTCAGGCTGTTGTGACATTGAAGGTAAGGGAAAACACTTGAAGGGTCTCTACGTTTTTGCACAAGCTATTCATGCTTTGCGAAGTTGAACAAGGTGAGAAGAGCTGCTGGGAACCATGCTGAACTCTTTTCATCACACAGCAACATGGCTGGAGGGAAATACCCAGAGGTACCAACCGTGCAGAGAATTTGAGTTCCAAGGGGGAATCAGTAGGAGCATTCCTATTTGAAAATAGGAAACTTAACAGAATATCTGATTCTGGTGCCATGATTTCTTTTCTGGTCTGCCTTTGGAGGTGCACAATGCTGTGCTGTTCCTTGCAGATAAGGTTGTTTCATCCTTAACAAATATAATATATACATAAAAGCAACAAACATAATTTCTTCTGAGTCCCTCCCCACATTATTATTCTTTAGGAGACAATGTAGTTAACTAGGTTGGAGTATAAAATGATGATCTGTAGAGTCTGCTTCCCACTGTTGGTTTAGCACTTCTACTGTTTTTAGCACTCTTCTGAGAACTGAAAATATGTTTTGATAAAGATATCCTCTTCTAGGCAGGACCGCAAATAGTGAATAAGTCTATTCATATTAATGTCATGAGAATCACCACATCCAAGCCAGTGCAGGGCAGAGGTCTCTGCAATACATGTTTTCTGTTTGTTACCAACAATTTATCCTGTTTGTGTGAGGCAATCAAGGGATCGGGCTAGACTCTGAGGCCGTGCGTATCCACACTTTAATCCCATTGCCAGGGTTTATGCCTCAGGTCTGTACTTTGCTGGAAGATGGTTGTTTGTTTTCCTGTAGCTAGCTATGGTCAGAGCTGGGTATTCTATAGATCATGCAGCTCACATTCCTCCTGGAAGGCATTTTGTGAGCTGCAATTTGCAGCAGCGATCTTGAAGACAGATTCAAAATTTCCACAGGCAAAAAATCCTGGTCCTGCTCTGCTCAGTGTAATATATCCCTACTTCATGTTAAGTCTTTCACAATCGAGGTCCTTCAGGTTTTGGAAACTGTAAGATGGGGGTTATAAAAGCACTTGCAAGAGCAAAACCTTCTGTATAGGCAAAAAAGACTGGCAAACACACTTGGATTATAAACATCTATTTTATGGCTTACATCTCCAAATAGTATTTTTCCTGAGCCTACCCCTCCTCCTAGGCTTCAGACAACCCCTTACTATCATAAAATTTACTAACAGAAGAAAAATACCCATGGACAAACACACACAGCTCTTGAAGAAGAGCAGGTAAGAACAGCAAATGAAGAAAGGACCAAGACATGGCAAATTTCACAGCATCTGTCAATTTTCCCAATGGTCCACACTATGATTCTTTTACTTACACTGAAATTCCTTTCCAGCTTCAAATTCAAGGCTTTCACTTTTTTTGATCATGTATTTTCAGCATGGGTCTACTTTGGCTGAAAAATGCAATGCATTAGTGTTCCCTGGGGACACTGAAGTACCCTATGGCATTCTTTATGGGCCACTGGATGGCACTAGCATCCAAAATATCACTGCCAGCCCAGCTCTTGTTCGGCCGAGAAAAAAACTCTGGCTCTTAAAAAACCACTCAAAACAGCAGCCCCTTAGAAGTCTGCAACAGTACTTCCATCTCTGCCAAAATTGCACAGGTCAGAGGAAAAGTGACCTAAACCACTGCAAAATATGTCACTTCATTGTTTACTGTAGCTGTGCACCAGGAATTTGGGCTGCACCAAATCTCCTTTGGGATTTGTAGCCATAATGCTGTACTTGAAAAGTCATTTAAGAAATAGACAAATTCTGCTAGCTGTTGGATGGATGCAGCTCCCTGTGCATTGGGTAAGGGGAGCAGGGAATAAATGAAAGTAGTATGTCACTATCTTCTTTTGATCCATGCATTAGAAATGGTCCACCTGCTCCTGCTAAATTAGTACTTGCATCAAATCCTGTGTTTTTTTTGTAAGCAAAGACATTGGAATGTGGAGGAGATTATGGTGGACTAAAGTGAGAGAAGCAGCCTGCTGCTACTGATGCTCCCAATGGTGTTGATGGAGATGCTCACAGCAAACCTTCTCACTAGCATTTGAAGAATCAGGCTCTATACTTTCATTTCAGTATCTTGACTTAGTAAAGGTGCTTGTTGTCTGACTCAGCTTTGTCCTTGGTTTAGGGATAAAATGGGAAATGTGGATTTTTATTTTTTTCCCCCCTGCAACAGTAGAGATACCCTGGAGGTGCTAGAACTGGGGCATCTCTTTTCGGTGATCAACACAGCATCTTTAGGTGTCTGGTGGAAATGATTTTAAATGTGGAGTCTGTAGAGCAGTTGTGGCTGACTGGCAAACTTGCTTCAGTACATCAACAGATCTGGGTCGCTGCCAAGTGCTTAAATCTCTGGGAGAAATCCATTCTTTCCAGTGAAACTGCAGCCAGGGCAGCAACACGCCACCCTTTTGTACCCACTCAACAGGAGTCATTCTTCACTTCATTTCATATGACAAATAGGGAAAGCTGCCTTACATTTAATATTCTCCGGATAGATGCTAAGTCTCAGTGAATGGCACATTTCAAAGTGTGAACCTGTCTTTCAGCAACTACTTTGCCTGTAAAGAGCCAAAAGTAGGGGGAGAAGGAGAAGGAAGGAAGGGTGAAAGAAAAGATGGTAAATAACTGTTGAAGCAGACAAAAGGGCTCTGTTTCTGAGTGCAAATGTAGCACAGCTGGTTTACAGCTGCACTGTATTCCCCTAGAAGGTAGGGCACTGCAGAAATGCAGTAATGCATTTGATACCCTCAGGATGGTACAACAGACTTGACAGACTGAATGGCCCTTTTCTCCAATTCCTGTAAAAATGATAATAAAAACCCCATTAGTTCCCCGCAGCCTTGTGTGTCCTGAGACAGGCTGTTATGCAGAAGGCAGCAGGCACACTGCTGCTTTGCTTTCAAGGGATATATAGGCAAAGAAGGCTTGGAGGAATGCCCCAAATCCTGATTTCAAGGACTGACCAGAAGCATTTCAGACAGGGATTTGGAACCAAAGATGAGGATATTAAAGCCTGCTGCAAAGCAAGCTGGAACTAATGGCAAGCTACCCCTTGACATCGTCAGGCTTGAGCCCAGTCTTCCTGTCATTTTCTTAAGGTCATGATGGCAAAGCCTGTCTTTCTACTTTTTTTCATCTCCACCTCCTTCCCTTCCCACCTGATGAATAATTGCATGAGCCTCCCAAAGGCTTCACACTGATTTCATCCTCACCCATCTCGCTCTCTCTCTTTTCTTGGCCCACACATTTGTGTCAGTGCCTCTGTTTGTCATTTCCTCCTTCCTATAATTATAATCAGAATTTGCTGGGATAAGATGTGGTGATTATGTGTTCGAAAGCTTTTAAAAACAAGTACCCTGCTGTTTGTCTGCCCCACTTAAGGAAGCTCTTGCACATTTGCGTGAGTCCCTCTGGCCTCCCTGAGATAGACATCTAGTTGCTGCTCAAAATGGGGCCATGGTCTACAAATTGCAGTTTCAGCAGACCCTAAAGCAAGCTCCCTGTGCACATGTTTTGTTGTCTGAGATGACAGATGAAAAATGATAATAATTATTGACCAGAAACTACTCCTGAGACACAAAAATCATTCCTCCTGCAACAGAAGCAGCAGAGGGTTTCAAACTTTTGTGTCAGGATGAAGTCTGGAGGCTCCTCCTTTGAGCTATTTAGCCTTCAGCACTATTCCTGACGTGATACAGTAGTCTCTCTAACTGGGTTCACATAAGACAAAGACTATCAGCTATAAAAAGCTTCAAAAACTGCAGCTATGAAACCCAAGAATGTATTTTTTTTCCCACCAGGAGTACATCATGAGCCACTCCGAGCGCAGATGTCAACAGCTCCTTTGTTGCATTCCTCCCAGAAGGCTCAAAGATGGGAAAAGTCAAAAGCACCAGCTTCCTCCTTCTGAAGTTGTGCAAGAGCCTTTGAGGTTTCACTATTAGCAGCCTCCCTTTGCAAACTGTTTATTCCAAGGAACATTCATTCCCCACATTAAGGTCAACCAGGGGTTTCCTTAAGGCAGCTAAGCCATTGGCATCTCTGCTGGGAGGGCCCGGAGGAGACGTGATTCCAGGATCACTGTCACAGGCATGTGCTGGAGATGTGGCACAAACCCAAAATCTAACTCAGAGCTTTGTAGTGCCAAGGGAAGTTCATATTTGACTCCAAAGACAAACAATCGTTTTCTGATCATTTCCAAAGGCAGGATAGCCATCTCTATGCCCCACTAAGCTCATTAGGGAAATATTTGGTTTATCTTCTAACAGGAAGTTACACATGTGCTAGTAAGTTACATACTTAAAAGGTGAACTTGAAGGCTTTTTCCTCTGTGCCTTTCACGCCACTATTTCTATGTGTGCAACACAACTTGTGATACCAAAACTTTGCAGGTAGTCCTTGTGATTTCCACCACAAGCAGGCTCAAAGACTTTCCAGAAAACAGACCTTTTAAACTAAATTAATTGGCTCTGGAATAACAGAAAAAAACATTTACTTTCATCCTCTAGCAATCATTTGAACTCCATTTTATACACAGAGATACTGATAGCATGAAATGTTATCAGAGCAACGAAAGAAAACACTACTTCCCTTTGTAGTTATCAAGCACATCATGTCTGTTTTATGTTTTTAATTTGTTATCTATTAAAAAAATCTCATTTTCTAAAGAAAAATTTGTCAGAAATTTTCATAAAGATTCATGCAATAAATGTGGAAAATTCCAGATATATTTTGCACAGGAGTCGTATGCCTGGGGACCTCAGTTCTCACCTTCCAAAGCAATGGCAACTTAGGACCTATGTTTCAGGGCAGATGAAGGCACAGGCACTGCTTTCCAAAGGACTTCAGTGTTGCAGGAGCTTACTGCTCTCCAGCTGCTTGTAATTGCCTTCTTCCCAGAAACTGCACTGCTCTGCAATAATATTTCTGCTCTGAGGAATCTGCTTCAGTGCAAAGTCAGCCACATAGGTTTAAAAGGAAGAAACATGTTTTCTGCTCTACTGATTGTGGAGCCTCTACCAAAACATGGTCTGGCATCTTGGTGTTGTCACCTCCTCAGGGCTGCAGCTGGGTCCAGAGCACCTGACTATATGCCCCTGCTCCTACACACTTTAGTTGCATTAGTATAACAAGACTAATATACAAGGTATTCTTGAAAATGCTGATCCTAATCCATTCCTAATGTCTCTTTGTGCTCAGCCAAGCACACTGCTGGCCCACCCACTTTTGCTCTATTTTGGTTGAGCTACAAAGATCTTAAAAGCCTGCATTAAGTTTTTCTATTATTATTTTTTAAAAAATTAACCCTTCTTCAGTGCAGTCTGAGCACAAAGTATATGATCTTCAATCAGTATCTAAGAAATATTGGAGTCTCCTTTACAGCACATGTATGTACTACTGTCCATGACACAACTTTCCAGTGTACAAAAGGGGGATTGTATGGGCTTGCTCTTTTCCCCCTTCACTGTCCCTTTTAAGTGTTTGGACAATCCATTCAATGAACCCATGTGATGATGAGAAAATAGCAGCAGGTGAGCTAATAGGTGCCTGCTCCTTGTTTCTTGGAGAAGTCTTCTGAAACGAGCTGGTGACCAGTGTCTGACACTATCTGTGTCAACAGCCCTAGCAGCAGAGGTGCTTGGGGCATATGCCACACAAGTTCTGGCTACCCAAAATGAAGATAAGATCCTCTAAGTGCATTTGGATACCATAAAATGGCGTATTTACTATTTTTTAACCAATACTACATATTTAATACAATTGAGTTTTCCTCTATCAACATTGCAGTCTAATCCTATTAAAAATTAACAATTAAGCAAATTTTATCTTCATTATGAAGATGAATGATCTCTATTGATCATTCAATCCAGATGGTAGAATGATCCAGACTATATGACTAGGATTCGTAAAAGGCTGGATTCTCTAACCTGTCTGACATGCTTTCTTAACAGCTGTCAGTTCCTGTCTAACAAGAAAGCAAGATTGTATTAGAAAGGGACACCTTCCAACCCACAATGTCACCAGCATGCAAGACATTAGACATTACAGGGTTTCTGCGCCATACTGAACCACCACTCATGGCTGGCCACTTCTTCACCAGACCTGATGGATCTCACTGAGCAGATATTACTTTTATGGTCTGTTTTAGAGTCTGTGACCCACTTTAGGGGAGACCCACTACAGCAGACCTGCAAAACAAACTGGCCTGTGGGTGACATGCAGCCCACAAACCCAGTTCTGTGTTTCATCACATGGTACTTGCACATCAGGGAAATTAGCTATGTGGCCATCTTATAAGATGGATTGACAATGAAGAGCTATTAATGACCACATAGTATGACTCAAGTGGGGGCCACTGTAGGCATTAAAAATTAACATTTTTACTTTTAAGCTATTTCACAAGCCATGTTTGCATTTCATATTGTCACAATGTCTAACCAAATATTAATCAGAATTAAAGAAACCTTTTTTATAGTAAAATATTTCATCTGATTAAAAGGAAAGACGAGCATTTACTTTTTGCATAAAGTCTTTCATTTTTATTTTTGAAAGGACATGTCAGAATCTTTAAAATCTTGTGGAGTGAGAAGAATGCTTGCCCTCTTACCATGTCTAGTCACCAGACCATGAACTTTAGTTCAAGAATGCTCATAAATTATACAGCCCTTTCCTGCAGCTGCACAAAATAATAAAAGGAGCTGCAAAGAATAATTTATTCACTTTTCCATAGATTCTTAGAAAGGACAAATAACACTAATTTTTTTCCCACCCAATTAGAAAACCTTGTCTTCTATACATTCTTCTTCACGGAAGTATCTCCCTTCTCCCCTTTCTGATAGATCACTTGGCTGTTTGTGCGTTCCTAATAAAGGTTTTCTTGTGGTGGATTCTAAAATGCAGCCAGTCAGCTGTGAATGGCAGTGACTTAACTGGATCAACACAAAAAGAAACAACACCAAACAGTCAAATTTGCTGACCTATATGTTGCACATTGCATCTTTTTCTGCTCTGCTGTGCCTCAGTCCCCAACCAGAGCTGCAAGTGCAGCTGAAGTGTCTTCTGGGCACCAGGTCCTGGCGTGTACATGGGGACAGTGTGCTGTGACTGTGTGCCCTTGTGACAGCTTCTCAGGCTCTGCAACATCCCTGTGTCCAGCATTTATAACTTGGCAAAAACCCTTTGGTACTTGCAGAAATGCTGGGCTGGGGATGACAGCAAATACTAATATTTGCTAATGAGTGGCTAGAAAAGGTCGCTGATGGCATGAGACCTTGGCCAAGAGGCAGTTTTTATTAGTCAAGCTCTCACACTGGCACAGCGAGGGCTTTTACTGAAGGGGCAGCCCAACCTGGCTCTGCACTGGTAACAAGTCTGAAGAATATAATTGTTGCTAAAAGCTTTTTTAGGCTGTCCCTTGAGTATTCCCAGGGCAGGTGAGCAGTCAGTGGCCTCCCCATCCATGTGACAGATAGTTCATTAGAACTATCTATCTTTAAGCAACAAGGCTTTCCATTCCCTATTGAGATTTAAGTGTTAGGTGCCCACCGTTTTCAGTAGGAACAGAGAGCTAACCAGCCTTTGTGGGTCTGGATATAAACGCATACACAAGAAGGTGACTTTCTCTTATTGCCCAACAGTCCACAAATGCTGTGAAGCTCACCTTGCAACACTGTGCGCCTACCACCTTGATGCTACAGACCTACTGCTACCCAGCTCTGGTAAGGGAGGGGAACACTGAGGATGGCAATACTAATTTGAAGTTGTTAGATAATACCTTCTTAATACCTCCCTCTCTTACTTGAATGATATGTTGTCAAACAAAGGAGTCTTAGCTTCTTTGGCCATTGATGGTTCAGGTAAAATTCAGATCTGAGCACTTCTGCTATACCATCTTACCTCTGTTTATCTTGGATAAACCAAAATACCACAATTTCTGCCTGTCTCTCTGCCCTGCCACTGCTGCGCCTGTCAAATCCTACAAACTGTGGATGGCACCATACTCTACAGGACTGCTTTGAAACACTGCATCGTTGAAAGATGTCTCAGTGTTCCCATTTCACCGTTCTGTATTACAACAATGCCCAGAGAACCCTCAAAAATTCTGGTTACCATGTGCAGAAAACAGCAGTTACCCAGTTACCCAAAATTTCTTGGAGAGAGCATGTTGTGCTTTTTCAGAGTCCCATTACATGCAATGAAACAGGCCTTGCAAAGCCCAAATAGAATTTAGACTGAAATTTATTCTGTTTTTAGAAAGGAGAGGTGCCTTTTCTATGGGACGTAAGAAAGCACGATGCTCATTCCTACCACCTCCATCTCCCTTCCTGAATGCATAGGTGTCATGCTGTGTTGTCATGTCTGCAAAGTTGGAAACCCTTCCTGTGCCAGTTATCTCAACACTCAAATCATGCTTCGATGACAGAGGAACTGGGGTGGCATCTCACGGTGAAGAATCACCTGTGCTCCACTAGGAAAGAGCAAATTCTCCCTGCATCACAAGTGAAAGGTGCTCAGTACTCTGGGTTAGCTCTGTGCATACATAAAGCTATCTGATTTGATGTAGCAAACCATTATTTCTCTGTTTTTTCCATATTGCTGGTATGTCCTTGCAGAGCCCTGTAAAGAGTGCCGTATGCAATGTGGTACACAACAGCTGTTCTCCAAGTCAGAGTGCAAGCTAGGTCATACTTTGTTATGCTAAATCAATACTTCAAGAGAGAAGAGTGCATTCAGCCAGCTATGAGATGATAAATGGGAGCAGGGAGAAGAATGCAGATGTATTATCTTAACAGGGCACTACTAATTTTTAAAATTGGACTCATTGTCACTGTTTAATTCATGTGTAAAAGGAACAAGATTTTTAAGAAAATTTTGAATTACTTTGAGCAACAATGAAGCTTATGAGTACTAGGTACTACCATCTGCACTACAGCAGTACCAAGAAGCCCCCGATGAGGAGACTAAACTTAAGATTCAGTTATATCAACTATCAGATTTCCACATGGAAACATACAGCAATGCTTATTCATGTGTAACCTCCATCATTGCTGCAATTTAGTTGTGGTATTTTGTCCTGCAAAAGTTATTTTTTAAGAGGTGGTCACCATGAAAGAAGTCTTCTGTCGATTGTAACTGTAGGCTTTCTATCTTAACTTTGATTTGTTCTCAGTTTAGGTCTCAAAGTGCAAGTTTCTGATACTTAACTAAACTTCTCTTTGCTAGAAACAAATCACAGCCTCTGCAGATCTGCTAGTAAAAGTCATGAATATCACTGTGGGCTATACACAGAAGAAATATCAAACAACATTATTGCTAGCTCTGTTTTGCCAGCTTTTGTGATTTTATAGCAAGTTTCACAACATCTCCTATTTTTCTTAAAACCTTAGCTATAGAGTTATGTGACTACATGGGAATCTCAACTTTCATGTAAAAAAGGAAGTTCTGAGTCCTTATAAGTGCAGGAAAAAGGTGGAATTATGATCCAGCTGTGGAAAAGAAAAAAAAAGGTATATAAAAAAATTGTAGTTTTTTCTTATTACCTGTATTTTACAAGCCAAATCTCTACTTCAGTATGGAGCCAACGTATAATCATATTCTTCTGTGCAAAGCGGCAAGGATGAACACCCCTCTTTTATTGCACTGCAGACTCTTTGTGATCCCTTTTGCTCCCCCAGGCAGTGGTAATCTTATGACTCCACAGCTCCAGCTGGGCACTTTGGTGTGCATCAAACTGTCGAAGGCAGATCATTTCCGCTACATGACAGTAAATTTTCTAAATCAGTAATATCTTTGCCATCAACTTGAGCTGATGTCAGTAACACATTGTCATCAGGAAACAAGGCTGATAAGTTTAAAGCAATAAAGTTGCCAAGGAAGTGACTGAATGCAAATTAAAACTTAACTCCTGCTCAGATCTGCAGGGTTGTCTTTTTCAAATGTCCACAGCCTTTCCAGAATTCCTTTGCATCAGTTTACAATCTAAAGGTGGAGAAAACAGTAGTTCCTGCAAAGCTTCCCCTCCCTTCTCATTTTCTATAACCATGAACTAATTTAGGCAGTATTTATAATAGTGAGTTTGCCAAGAATTTCCCTCTGGAATAATTTTCTTTAAAGTGTGATATGAGAAAAGATTTAGCTGGTAATTGCTATGGATGGTTCTCATCTAAAGTGTATCTTGTAGCTGATTCTCCAGAAACAGAGTGGTCCAAAGAGACTGGATTACAGGGGAAAAAATGTTATTGGCATGTAAGTACAAGAAGAATGTATCTTATTTACACTTTTTGAAAGGAAAACTGCAAGTTAGAATTTCAAACATTGATAAGAAAAACATGAAGGTTAAGTTTTGAGTGAAAAAAGATTTGGGAAAAGAGTTGAATTTCAGTCTTGGCATTTGCATAGACAAATATCAAACAGGACAAAGAAACGAGAAGCCTGGAGGGGATGTAAGGATGGGTACATTTATGACTTTCTTTTCCTTTAGGTTTCTAAAATGCTTTCCCATAGTGTAGTGCACAGATGGGATCCACCCACCAGGAGTTTATTGTAGACATGTTCACTACATTTAGAGGTATGCTATGAAAATATAACCCACTGCATAAATAAACCGTAAACAGGGGGCACAACAGCATCTGTATTTTCAAGGGTGCATCTTTCTTGGAAACCCTTTCTTATAGTACACTGCATGCTGAATTCTTCTGCAAACCTGGTCAAGCGTTTGCATTCTGCAGAAAAACTGCAAGCCAGGTTGGTCGTGGGGGAAGAAAAGAAACATGACAAACAGTAAGGAGTGATATTAAAAATGTGCAAGTACACAAACATTGAGGATGATTCAGCAGCTCTACAAGCTCCTCAGTTTTCTTATCAAGGGGAAGGAGAAAACCTTTAAAGAGAAAGACAGCATGGTGCTGAACAATGGTTTTTTTCCATAGTAAAATGTCTTTTGGCCACTCTACATTGCTACTCAGTGTTTTCTATGCCACATCAAGCTGGGCCCTGACTGCCACCCACATACGACAACCTTTGATACTCTCGAGCCGTCAGGCAATACTTGCAAGAGGTGACTTCACATGACTCCACTGTGGCCAGCTGCCATGCTGAAGCACAGCATGGGATTGCTACATTGCCTAGTTCAAAGGCACACCAATATCAGAAGCAAAGAAGAAAGGTGAAAAAAACTGATCAAAATAATTTGATAATGAAACAAACATAAGTTCAGTCACATCCACAAATAGTTTAACCTCTGGTACTTGATAATTATATGTCAAGTAGAGGCCAAAAATTAAATCTGCATGGATTCACTAAAAAGGGAAAAGGTTTAGAAATACTTTTCTGAACTGTTAGAAGAATATCTTGGCCCACATGGAGCATTCAGTAGGAATGGCAGTAATACTTCTATCTCCCATTTACAAGAAAGCCTCTATAACAGAAAGACATATAGAAAAAAATTCTCTTCTCTGATACATCTTATGTAACTTTTACCAAGTCAAAGTCTGCCATAATGATTTTCCCTTCAGTCCTGTGCTGAACAGCTGGCATACAGAAAAGATACACATACTAATAAAATATGCTTGTCGCGAGGATGCATCTTGGTTGAGCAACTAGCTGGCTGACCATCGTGGTAACTGGCAGTGGTGGAAAAAGGCTCTCTTCCATCCAAGAGGCTTGCTAGGAAACTGGCACCAACATTTTCACCTTTTTGGATTTCCTCTCTGAATCTTAACAGCCTTAAAAACCTCAGAATTTCCCACCACCTGTCCAAGATCACAGCTTGAAATGCAGAGGCAAAAATGATCCATTCCACTGCTACAGTTTTCAAAATACATGCCACAGTTATGTGATTTGTAATGACTTGGACAGAACATTTCTGTACAGCTGAAAACATTTCCATCTATGCTTCTCCCTCCTAAAGCCATTCTTTACTCACAATGTAAATGACTTTTTCTTTCTAAGGGTTGTTACTTGCCCAGGGACAGTATCTTTGGATATGTCTGTGAATTAAAATAGAAGGGGAGAGAAATCAAGCTATGTCCATAGGTGGTGTTGCTGCAGAGAAGGAAACACAATCTATTTCCTAGGTCATGCTAGACTGTGCAGGGATGTTCTTGTTTTGCTTCTCTAGAAATAAAGAAGCATGAGGTACCCACAGGGGCAATGTTGTACTACATATTCTGTGTGATGACCTGTCAGCTTCTAAACTCCCTGTCCCTCATTGCAAAGTTACTAACAAAACCTGCCCCTACGTCCACCAAATTAGACCAGACGATCAATAACAGTGATCATGAACATGAGCAGAAGGGAGAAATGGCCAGGTCAGCAGGTTCCTTCCCTGGCTTCAGATGCCTCTGTACCGGTGTCAGCAGGCAGATGCTCAATGCAAATTATGGTGCTAAGATATCTCTAAAGGATCTCTGAAATATTGTAATTGGTAAACCTGCTCTCACGCATGAAGACAGTAAAAAAAAAACAACAATGGGTTAATTGGTGCACACACTGTAGTCACAGAATATATGCAACACTGCTGAGGATCAGCACTGCAGCCCATGTTGGAAGATGAATTCTATTGCTGCCAGCTAACCAAAATGCATGAAAGCTCTACAGAAGATGCTCTACTGAAGGCCTTGATAGCACAGCTTTTGGAGGTGGTGGAGAGCTTGGGCCGTGAAAGGGTCAGAACATCCTGCAGGGAAGAAGGCAGGTAAGACAAGATCCCTGTGGTCACAGAGGTCTTTCCGCACCTGTAACAGAAGCAGTTCAGTGGCCTGTGGGTTTCAGTGCATGGTGGGAACCTTTGACCAGAGAAGTTAATGTGGACATGAGCAATGGGGTTCAATGTGTATCCTGCCAATGTCACAGTCAAAAGAGGCATCTACAATGTTCATCTCGCTGAATGTCCTCGGGTAAATGATTTCACCTTTCTGTGTTCATTTCTTGTCTTCCCTGGTCTCTGCTCTCTTGGAGGCTAACACTGGGCATGTGTTTGCTGTTGTGCTAGCACAATGGGACATAGACCTCAGCAGGCACTGCTCTAATGCCAATAATGAACAATAGAGATTCTTCTTCTCCATTGCCAAAACAGAAAGAAAACTACCCTGAAACTATTCAGAAGGTGCATGATGAGATTTTCTTTGCCTTCATTGTAGCATCAAGTTTCATCAGCTGCTGGAGACAGAATAATAAAGCTCTGGGAAGCACTTGTGCCTGAATTGCCATCTTCAAAGCACCATTTAGACTTGTTGTAGGTAGTTTTCACATTGTTCCTGTGCAACAGTAAGTATCACAATCCACAATTTGTAGGGAAGATTAGGGACACAAGTTTAAGTGGCATGAATAGTCCTACAGGATGATTCAGTGACAAAATCAAGACTAAATCTATTATAGAGGGCAGTTTTGTGCTTTTTTTTACATGGCCAACACTGTGGTCCCCAAAGGCATGCTCTGTATTCCTTACTACTGAATAGATTTGTTTTCTCTCCTTCTTCCTTTTATCTATGCTTCATGTGAGAAAAACAAACAAATGAATATTGATTGATTGAATTTTAAAAGCACAAAGACCAATGAGCAATTGGTGTTAAAAGGGTAAGTAGGTGCAATTTTCCCCTATCACAAACTGTGTGCTGTTCTTCAATTTGCCACTTGTGAAACTGGTCAGCTGCCTCAGGAAAAACTATTTTTCATCTTTAAATGCTCTAAGTCTCTTCAGGCTAAAGTATTTCAATAAATATTTGATTTGCTGCAGTGCAGATTTGTTTTGGATGTCTAGCAGATGCAAAAGTCAGATGCGCTGAAGTTTCACAGTGTCTTTTATATCAATATAGGAGGTATTCTGGATATAAGAAGCATTACACAATAACTTATTTTCTGAAAAATGCAGGCTTTGAAAAAGCCTCATGCTGAATGTTCAGAGTTTGTGGATACTTTTGACAATTTTGCTCTTACTCATGTCAGGAAAAAAATGGGGAGACAGCTAGTTCTCATCGGAGCAACTGAAAATAAAAATAATATTAACGTTTGTGATGGTGGTTGTTTGGAAAAAAAAAGTCTGAATAAGGACACTAAAGAGAATAATAAACAACTACATTGCCTCCTTTCTGAAAAAGAAGTTTGGACTTCATGCTGAGTTTACTGAGTAAGGCTCTTTGGCATGTGTTTTTGAGTCAGATGGGGAGTTAATGGATGCCATACACCATAGCGCTGTGCAGAGGCAGCTGTGCTCATCCCAGCTGCTCTGTGCTGAACTTCGAGCAAGTTACCAGCTTGCTTCCATTACCTTTGATATCTTTTGTACATCCATTTCAATAAACATCTGATTTGCCACAATGAGGACTTGTTTTGGATACCTAGCAGACCCAAAAGCCAGATGTGCATTTTTGTACAGATGTAGGTACTACAGCATATGATATAGACATGCTCTAAAGGATTGTAATTATTCTTTCGGTGCCTTTTAGCCAAGGAAAACATTTCCAATATTTTGTAGATGGAATACACTATGGTAACCTTTGAAAGACAATATGACTTGAATAGCTGAATGCCATTTATACAGTCACTTTTCAGAAAGTGATGCATTTCACATTAAAAAAATCCCAATTCTTGGACCAACCACAACCACTGTTGACATATCTCAATTAGCCAAAACAGTTTTTTGTTTTGTTTTTTCTAAAGGGAGAAAAATTTGTCTAAAAAGGAGGAGTTAAGTTGTTAAATCACAAGCCAACATGACATTTGTAACAGTTTAAAACTCAAGAGGTAATTTCTGCTACAACACAGTGAAAGGTTGTCACCAGCTTCGCCACCTTTGCACTTTAGTAAGTACCCAATATCTGCAATTCTGGGCTGCACATGGAAACATATAATGCTTCAGTAACATATCCACAAGCAAACCAACTGTTCATTGTTCATGGTTTAAGTGGGGTTTTATTAAGTTAAAAAGTTCCTCTAAAAAGGATAAATTGCTTGAAAAGGAGTGCAACAGTAACAGCACATCAGCAGTGAAAGTGCTCTTTGATCAGTTTCTTAAATAGGATGTGAACTGTCTTAAAACAGAAATAGCGAAAGATAAATCTGTAAGGCTGTGCTATATTCTGAGCACCTGTTGCCCTACCTTAATGCAAGCTGAAAGTCTTTCTGCACATATAGGTCAAAGTGCAGCTACAAAGAAATCACCTGCCTGAAGCTGAGCTTTCTAGTGGCCTTTGACAATTCATTTGCCCTACAGATTATGTGATTTGTTTTCCAGCCCCCAACTACGTTCTAAGGATCTGCTCCAAAGTTTCAGTGCAAAGTTTTGCATTGATTTGCACAGACAACTCAAAAACAAGCTAGGTTGGTTAAAGAGAAAAACAATGAAATTAAATTACAGTATTGTCTTGATATGCTTCTGCTAGTGTTATTTTATGCTAGCTGAAGGGTGGGGGTCTCAACCCCTTCGATTTTAGGCTAGAGCATTAGGGAAATTTCAGCTTGCTAAGTCTTCACAGTATCACACCTTCCAGGATCAACAAAGAAGTTACAAACATGATTTCCCTGGAACTGAAAGTGCCTCCTCTTCCCTGCCCCCCCCCCCCCCCCCCCCCCGCCTTTTTTTCCTCCCTTCATCTTACTGAGAAAGGCTGTTACTATATATTTTTTCTGTTGGTAACATTTCTAGCAAGAGAAAAACCTTCTGTTGGAAGGAGGATTCAACAGAAAAAACATCTTCTTACATAGCACAGGTAAAACATGGGAAGCTTATGCTAGCAAAGTTTATTAAATATCTGGACTCTTGGTAACAAAAGAAGTCAAGAGCAGTGGCTGTTAAGAGACCCAGGTTCCCAAAACTGGCTGTCTCCTGTGGGTGAAGAAGAACACATGGAATTTAAAATCTAGTAATTTTTTCACATGAAACTTTGAACTTTCAATAAGTGAGTTTAGCCACTTTCTAACTGTCCCTCTGTACTACTGATAAAGAGTATGTGATGAACAGCAAAGCATGCACGTCTCAAGTTTAGAGGAATGGTGAATTCTACTTTCTCTACTTACCCTCAGCCTTATAACTGGTTGTCCTCGAAAGTCTGATTTATATTTGTGATCTGGTACATACCTGGCACTTTTTATGATGATAAAGGGTCAGAAATAGTGTGAACACACATGGGGATAGTATGGGTCTGCTCCTGCTCACCGCTGAAACTAGCAGTAAAATTCCTATTAACTTTGTTGGGACTGCGACAGGGTCCTACTGCAGAAGAGTATAGGGACTGGCGATCTAAATCCCACAAAAGAGGTCATTTTATGTACTTGGACATGATCATGTTACCCAACATATCTGAACTCTAGTGACTGACTACTCACGCACTTAGCCTATCCAAAATGCAAAGTAAACTAACCCAGCTTCAGGCTTCTTTTACTGTGGTTAGATTAAACTGTTCTTCTGGGTCTCCAAGCATCCATTTGTCAGCTGCTAAGTCTCAAGGAAATATTGCACTTGGCATTACAAGAAAACTGACTGGTTGCAGAAGAACCCTTTATGTGTAAGCTACTTATCACCGGGTGACTGAGCAACATCTGAGCGCAAGCAAAAATACTGGTGATCTACCCTAGGACAAACATGGAAAGTTTTTCCTACCCTTAAACAAGACCAGCTAAACCTCAGTATTTTCTTCACTAGGCCAGACAATTCTGACTTATTCTGTCCTCCCTCGGAAGTAATTTTCCTGCACTCAGCCACTGATCATTCCTGGCTCTCCTGGACTCTTCTCCATTTGGTCCATGTCTTCCTTGGAGACTAATATCCAGCACGGGTCTGACCAGAGCATGATTTCATATGCCTTATAGGCAGCATTCCTGTCTATATATACCAGCCTGTTTGCCTTTTCCACGGCAGATTAGATTGCTCAGTAACATTCACTGGATTATCCACTACAATTCTTTCATCTTTTCTTCAGAGCTGCTATCCAACAATTGATTAGTACTAAGCGTGTAGAATCCTTCATTTGTTTTGAAGACACCACGTGAAAAAGGCTAGTAATCTGCCAGTACCATTTTAAACTCTTTTTCACATGTGTTCACAGACCCTTCCAGTGAAGCCCAGGTTACAGATACAGTGACTCACTGCATTATCTGATCCAGGTTCATGAAACACTGTCCAGAATTGGAAAAAGGTCAGACCCAGACTGGACTCTTTGATACAGGTTTCCACTGTGACAGCTGATTGCTAGTATTTATATTCTTGCTTCAATTCTCCAGCCACTTTTGTACCTGTTCGCTTTACCTAGACAGAGATGTGACCTACACAACAATGCCAATGAGAAACCAGATCTACCTTCTTCTCACTGAAACCTCCTGCAGCTCAGTGTGCCACCTGCAGCCAAAAGGATGAACTGTGCAACAAGCCCTGCAGGTGTGGCTTCGTGGTAGGTGAGCTCACTGGTGTCACAGAAGCTCAGGGAAGCACACAGCCCGATATCACTTCTGCCTACAGTGGCACATGGATGGAGCTTAATTAAAATACTCTCCAATCCATACAGATAGTGATCACACATAACCAGGGCCACCTGATCTTTTTGGACCTTACCGCCTTGCAATCAGCGACCTATGGCTTGCCCACAATCATATGGTCAATGTTATCCACATCAATGTAAATTGGATTTATTTCACCAAGGAACATGTGTTTTCAAAGTAATAGAGACCAAAGACTATTTTTGTTCTCTTACATGTCTAAGCGAGGGCACTGGTTTGCCCTACAATGTCACAGACCAACACGAAGTAGAAACAGGAGCTGTAGATACTTGGACCATCAAAATACCAGTCTTGTTTCCTTATATCTGCTTTTCAGGACTGCTTTCACGGACTGTGAGTTCTCAGACATGGAGCGATGGTGCAGCGCTCTCCTGAGAGACAGGGGCCAAATGCAGAGGGGAATTATTCCCAGTGTCCTGAGATTTGTGCCAGGGTTGTACCAGAATACTCCTACCCGGTCTCTCCGGTTCAGCAGCGTTCTCCATCCCCTCCTTCTCAGCAGTAGAATAATCATCAAAAGACACCTTGTCTCCTTAATTACGATTTGTTTTTCTGTTTTAAAAGCCCAGGGGAAAAAACCCTTATTAATGTAAAGAGTTGTCTATACTGGAGACTTTATTGATTCTGGAACAACTCCTCTGTGGGACATTCAGTCCTGTGAATTGCTGAGAAATTCACAGAAGAGAAGGTCTGCATTGCTCAGCATCACATCAATCTCATAAAAATCTTTGCTCAGCATCATATGCAATGTCACACATGATAAGGACAAAAATACTTGTAAACCACTTTGATTCTATTATTTTTCCTCTGGAGATGAGGAACCTGATAATGAAAAGCATGAAATATATGAACAGCTCTCTATTTTGCAGATGAGTTTCAGATATCTTATAGAGATTTCAGTTTAAATTTTGTCCTTTTTGAAACTTCAGCAATAACAAGTGTAAATTTAGCTGATATTTCTCAGTTTCTTACTGATACATGGACACAGTTCTTAAATATGTTATGTTTAGAATGTTCTTCATTTAATTTTTTAAAAACTGGAGTTTTTTTTTTTCCTGGCCAGGAAGAACTTAATTCCTTAACCAGAACAATTTGCTGAGTTCACCATGATGCTGGGATGAGTTTATGTACATTCCTAATTCAGCAGTTATCCCTACCACAAAGAGTGGTCTTAAAGGTGCAGCTTAAAATGCCTTCTGCTGGTACCTACTTCTCTAAAGTGCAGCAAGTACAAGAATAACAACTGAGACTTACTTTTTATGTCAATGCAGGTAGAAATTCAAAATATATAAGGAATTAACTCCCAAACACTATATTATCTGCACAGAGCTGCCAGAACTTGACAAAAAATCCAAGATAGTAATTTTGTGCCAAAGCCAGTGTATGAGACAATCCAGTCCCCTATGCTGTAGTTATCATAAATTTAGTGACACCTTGGATGCCAAATGCTTGGTTTATGCTC